>CM053785.1:579558167-580158167 GCA_028749045.1 Cupressus sempervirens
CCTCATCCACTGGATTAGGTGAATCCACTACCTCCAACTAATCCATGCAAGAAGGTATGGGGATTGTATTAAAATTGTTGTATCTTACATCAGTTCCCTATAATCTTGAAATGAATTCCAAATCAGCATAGTGTGTAGTGCCTCTTGTGTTTGCAGTTTGTACCTTGTCTATTTTGATTCGAGAGATACTTGATACTCTTATTTTGTACCTTATGATGACCCGAGGGTTGGATGTTATACTTGGATTCAGTACCATAGATGCTTTACTGCTATACTGTTCAGTTTATCATATTTGCATGTTGATGCTATTTTGAGATGACAGTAGATCTATGATGATATCTAGTTATATGATGTATTGGACCTATTTGTTGATTATGTTATGAGATGGATTCTATGCTTTGGTTATTTACTTCATTCTTGTATCTTCACGCTTTCTGTGAATGTGAGTGATGTAAATGGATTAAATATGTATTTTAATACATGTTGCTTTGGCTATGATATTATTTGCCATTGCACTTGATCGTGTGTTTTAGTGTGCAAGAATTATATCCCTGGCAGTGGCACATGGAGTTAGTGATTTAGCTATTCATATTTACCCATTTCGTTCCTATATGGCCACCCTTATTGTTATTGTTTAGATCAAAACCTTTCGGTGATTAGTAAATCCAAACTCATTTGCATTATGTGATTAGACCAGTGAGTGTGTCTGTGCATTTAGAAGTTCACATTTGTCGCGAAAGTGTATAGTGATTTTCTGTGATTTTGAGTTTTCGGGTTTTAAATCTCTTCAAATTTAATTTCTGGCAGTTTTGCCTTAGGTGAAATTCCATTACAGATAATAACCTATTTTCGTTTGGGTCGATTCGGAGTTTAGCTACTCCAGCTAGCTACTTTCTAGAATTGACTATTCACTCAAAAAGTGAATAAGTATTAGAAAAGTGAATTCATTATGGACTTTTCACAATTTGAAAATAGAAATTGTAGAGCAAATTTGGAAATCCTCTTCTGAAGGATTCTTGTTTTGCTTGTTTTGGGAGCTGTGAGCGTGGAATCTGCGCGAGGTTGGTCTCATTGGATTCGGCTCGAGGAGATTATGCTTTGCCGTCGTCTTCAACTGTTTTGGCGGGTGGTTTATTTTATTGTGCGGGTTTCAGTTTCTGCCTCTTTTTCCTTCAGGTAGGGCCTTCCCGTTTTATAGTTTTTGCTCCGTTTCAGCTTTCGTTTCTTGTAGCAATATGTTAGGAGGCTGCGAACTAGTGTTCCCCTTCGTTTCTGGTTGCTAGTTCTGCCCGGTTGGTCGGGTATGAACGTTTTTCCCTATTTTTGGAATGGGGTTTTGGGTTTTTGGGCCGTTATGCTGGCCGTTTTTGCATACGGTTTCCGTTTTCATTTATTTTTGGATTTTTAGGGTTTTTGAACCCAAAGGCCAAATGGGTTTTAATTTTGGAATTTTTCCAAAATTTGGGGTTTTTACCTCGTTTTGCATGCCGACCTGTTTTATCCAGTTTATTTGGCACATTGTGGTTCGTGGACCTGGGTGATCTGTTTGGATACCAGTTAGAACACTTTTGCATCTTTTGTTGCATTGGGATGCGTGTTGCATCTGTCCTCTCGATTTTGTTTACAGTTGACGGACTGGTTGCTTCGTGTTCTCATCCAGTCCTTATGATATGATCTTCGTGATGGTGGTGCACCACACACGAGTACGTGCGCATACATTTGTCGGGGGACTTGCGAGTCTCGACCTTCCATGTCTTTTCTGGAAGTTTTGATCATTGGGGTTGGGTTGGGAATTTGCATGCCTACGGGCACTCATCGTTGGATGAGCATGGGTAGGGTAGGGTAGCATCTGGAGGGGGCTTCTATCTCGCAGCTCGGCGTATGGCGCCAGAGGTTGACGGAGGATAAGAAGTTTTAAGTAAGTGATAACTAAATAAAATTGTGAGAGTTAATAAAACTAAAGATAATGAAAAGATCTACATTCGTGTGATGGTTCCAAGGGAGTCCCTTGAGAGTGTTGCCACACGTGATCCGAGCTTGGGCTTTTGGATGCCAAGCGACTCTTTAGGATGTCAGCCCCTACTTATCAACCTATTGAGATGTCTGACCAGGACCTGTAGTTATGCATTGTCTATGTCTTGGATTCAGTCATCATACTGCTTGGCGTGTGTGTTAGCCATGGTTGTTGTTTTGTGTGTGTGTGGTTGGATCATTATCTCCATTAGCACGGTGGGTGTGGACCTACAGGTGCCACGTGGTTGGGAGGCGTAGCTACCTTCACCACTACTAGGGACCGGTGTACAGAGACGGTCTATTGTTCTAGCGTGATCGTTGCTGGATGTGTCACTTGGTACTTCGGTATACAGAGTAAGCTTCTTGTGATTTATGCTCTCATTATGATGTTGTCATGGTTTAGATGATGTTAGTTTTAACGCATTCCTCATTATGATGATTAGCATGTAGTAGATGATGTTATTTGATTACAGTTTATCTTATGCTTACTACTAGTATGTTAGATTTGATTTACTTCATTGTAGCATGTTTAGTAGTGACGTCCCTATTACGATAGCACCAATGATTTGATCGGTGGCTTGGGATGTTATGCGTAGGGGATGGGTAGGGCCCACGATGGTCCTATGACGCCATTGACGATTGGGAGGAACCGCGTACTTAGTTGGTTATTTTTCTCATTGCAATGTTAACTATGTTATTGCGATGTTTCTTTCAGTTGAATGTGATGTTTCCTTTCCATTCCTTTCCCTTCCTTGTTTCATAGATGGTTAGATTTCATTTTTTGTATTTCAGTTACTCAATTCTAGTTCGAGTGCTCTGGCCTCGAGATGTGGATCCAGTACTCCCCAGTGTGGAGGTTCTTTTGTCATTTTTTTTCCATTTTTGAGTTTCTGTAAGTGTTTTTATTTTCTATGGGCGACATTTGTTCAGCATTGTGCGACACTGATAAAGTATCGCACGCCCATAGAAATAATGTCGCACGAAACAAAAAAGTGTCGCACGCATTACTAGAGAAGTGTTGTACGACACTGGAAGAGTGTCGCACGGCTTCATGAGAAATGTCGCGCGATACTTTTCCAGTATCGCATGCCTTCTTGAGAAGTGTCGCACACAGTAAGGGAAAAGTATCGCCCTCCCTTAGTAAAAAGTGTCGCACGCCTTTTGGTTAAAACTTGCACGTGCCAACAGCGGGCACTTTTTGTAGTGATTCAATCTTTTTGAGAGTTGATCTAGATACCCTTTTGGGCGTTCTTCAAGCCTATGTCGTTGCATTTTGTATTCAGGAGGTTTCTTTTAGAATTCAGTTTTTGGGTTTCTATTGTTGCCGTTCGGGGTTTAAAAAATATCGTTTAAGTATAAGTAATTCCTTATACTTAAGATATATTTTAATATATGCGACGATTCATTTGAGATGGGTTTCAGACCTCTACGAGCTAAGTTGTAGATTCTAGGAAAAATCAGGGCTTCAGAAATTCAGACTTAGCCAATTTTCAGGGCTTCAGGATTTCAGACTTAGCCAGTTTCCAAGAGTTAGCTTATGTCTTTCAGCTTGGTTGGTCTTTGTGGTTTTCGTGGTTGTGTTCTGTTGGTAGTGGTGTTTGGAGATTCGTTGGTGCTTGGTTGTATTTCTGCCTTCCGTTGCGATCTTTTGGTTTGTGTAGGTTGTATCATGTGCACTTACACTTGTAAAAAAAAATTTTTGTTCTGACTTGTTTTCATCCTTGTTTCCAAGGATCTCCGGGCAGGGCATTACATAGTGCAAGATGTATTAACACAATTCATGAGATGTTGAAATATGGTATGGTTGGTAGATGATGTAGGGAGATACAATGATTCAAGAATAACATGTGGAATAAAATCATCTTAAAGTATTTATTAATGAAACCACAAGGAACACAAGGGAAAATGCATCATTTTTGTAGGTGTAATTAGTTAACTTTGAATATAAAGAAACCACAACATACCCAATTGTGAGGCCTTCCAGGTTGTGGCCTTCTACAAAGCAAGAATTTTACAATCTCAGAGCCTTATCTCGCATCTTTTGTCACCTTTTCTCTAAGGATGCTTCCTTTATTACTCCTTCCTACTTTCCTACATCTAACCAAGCTTCTTTTTATAGCTAGCTAAGCCACAAGTTAGCCAGTCAAGAATTTAATTACGATATAGGTCCATACTTAGAAGAGTGGACCAAAATCTGTGCAAATGACAATATGAAACAATGAAAACTTAAATATAGGTCCACAAGTGTGTTATGAGTTGGCTCCTAACTATGCAAGATTTCATTTAATCAATGGAAACCATGCCAATTGGAACAACATGCTATGTAAGATGAAAATAGAAAAAAAAAAAAAAAAAAAAGACTATGAAGAACACTACATAACTAGAGAAAAATAGAACATAAGAATTTGTGCGATTAGTACAAGGATCTAGGATAGGTCCTCAACATGAGTGAGACTATACATAACATGAAAATAAGAGTAGCAATGGATACTTCATGAACACCAAACTATTATAGAAAATAAGAAATATTTTTGGTTGATGCAAGATTTCTCAAAGACCCAAGATGCTCCTGCATCAAACACATAGGGTCAATAAAGAACTAATGTCCACATTAGGAATGACTAATATTCTAACTTGAATCATAAAGATTTAACTTAGCTTGGGTAATCCATGAACTATTTTCAACTAGTTTTTCTTTCCATTGAACTAGGTATTCCATGTAGTCTTTTCCTCTTGTACTTTTACTTATTTGTGTACTCAAGATCTTCTCAATGCTATATATTATCTTCTTAGGATAATTCAAGTTACCTTTCATCTTATCATCTGATTAAAAATACTCAAATATATCTAAAATGTTGAACATAAGTAAAATATCCATGTCTTATGGTAATTCAACTTCAAAAATATTTACACTATCAAACTTGCTTAAAATCTTACAAGAATCAAACTTCTTCATCTTCAACTTACTATAGGTACCAACTGGAAATATATTTTTCTTTGAGTGAATCATTACCTCATTACCAACTTCAAAGGATTTATGTCTCCTCCTCTTATCATCTCTTTGTTTGTATTCCAGATTACTATCTTCTAGATTCATTTTAACTTCCTCATGTAAAGTCTTCATGAATTTTGCAAATGCTTCAGCTTTAGTACTTTTGTTCGTCTCAAGGCTCAAATCTGTCAATTCAATAGTTCCCTTAGGATTCATTCTAGTAATAATATCAAAAGGTGTCTTCCTAGTGCTCCTATTCACAAAATTATTGTATGAAAACTCTGCTTGTGCCAAGTCAAGTCCCAACTAGTAGGCTTATCTCCAACCAATCATCTCAACGGGTTGCCCAAACTTTTGTTCACAACTTGAGTTTGTCCATCTATTTGAGGATGAAATGTAAAACTAAACTTCAACTCTGTATTCAACTTCTTCCAAAGTATCCTCCTGAAATAACTAGTGAATTTAGTATCTCTATCTAAGATAATAGTTTTAGGCAATCCATGAAATCTTATCACTTCCTTAAAGAATAATTCAGCTACATGTACAACATCATATGTCTTCTTACAAGGTATGAAATGAGTCATCTTTGAAAATCTTTTAACTACCACTAGAATAGAATCATTACCTCTCTGACTTCTAGGAAAACCAAGAACAAAATACATATGATATCTTCCCAAGGCTATTCAGGTATAGGCAATGATTAATATAATCCTAAATTCTGACTAGTTCCTTTTGTTGTTTGAAAAATTCTACAACTTCTTACCATCCAATGCACATCCTTATAAATATTTGGCCAAAAGTACCTATCTGAAATCAATTTCACTATCTTATCAATCTCGAAATGTCTAGCAAGTCCACCACTTTGCTTCTCCTTTATGATGTTCTCTCTCATAGATCCACTAGGTATACATAATTTAAATACCATAAAAAACATGTCTTCCTGAATGAAATATTCAGTCCACTTATCTCTCACCATTTGTTCCTTACAATCTTTCTAAGGATCTGAAAAATTTGAATTATTTTCAACAAATACTTCAAATCATTAAAACCAAGTACCTCAACTCTCATTTCTATTAGCAAATTCCTTCTTTAGCTCAAAGCATTAGCAACCTTGTTTGACTATCTGCTCTTATGTTTTAAAGAAAAGGGGAAGTTTTGAAAAAATCAACCCACTTCATATGTCTTTGATTCAACTTATTATGACAAGTCCCAAAAACTATAAAGCTTTATGGTCAACATACAACACAATATTCTTAGGCATCAAATAATGTATGCATTTATTTAAAGCTTGAACAATAGCATAGAATTCTTGATCATAAACTAGATATTTTCTCTTAGAAAATTCAATTTCTATCTAAAGAAAGCTCCAATAGCACTTCCACTAACATCACATTCAACTTGAAAAACTTTATTGAAATTAAGAAAACTAGATGCAAGTAATTTTATAATTTTCTATTTCAATGTTTCAATACTCTTTTGTGCTCCATGTGTCCACTTGAAAATATATTTTTTTGCTCTTATTTTCTTAGTCATAGCATTACAACTAGAACTAAAATTTCTAATAAAATTCCTATAAAAACTTGCCAACCCATGAAATGATCTTATCTCTCCAAAATTCTCAATTGTAGGCCAATCAAGAATAACTTTCACCTTCTTTGGATCCATCTTCAAACCATCAGCTGAAGTAATAAAACCAAGATGCACAATTTCTTCCTTCATAAATGAGCATCTCTTCAGGTTGATCAATAATTTCTCCTCTTTCAATCTCTACAATACTTCTTTGACATGCTCAAGATGCTCTTCTTTGGTCTTACTGAATATCAAAATGTCATCCAGATACACAATCACAAATTTACTAAAGAATATTTTTTAAAATTCATTCATCAACCTCATAAAATTACTAGGTGCATTAGTTAGACTAGAAGGCATTACCAACCACTCATACAAATCGTTATTAGTATTAAAAGCAATTTTCCATTCACCTTTTCTCTAATTTTGACATGATGATAACCACTTTTCAAATTAATTTTGGTAAATTATTTTGCTCCCCTCACACTATCCATTATGTTATTCATTATAGGAAAAGGAAATCTATATGTCATTTTTATCTTGTTTATATCTCTAGAATCAGTACACATTCTCCTTTCAGTGTGCTTTTTAGGTGCTAACACAATAGGTACTGCACAAGGACTCAAAATTTCCCTAACCAAACCCTTCTCAAGAAACTTTTTCATTTTTCTATTTAATTTAGCATTTTCATCAAGTGTCAATCTATGTGTTGCTTTATTAGGCAAACTAGATCTAAGTATCAAATCTATACAATGACTTATGTTTCTCACATGTGGTAAACCATTAGGTACATTATTAAAAATAATTTCTTGAAACTTTTCTAACAAGGATTCAATCTTAGGTGCATTCTCTAACTCATCTTGTTTCTTAGTATTTCTAGCAATGAAAGCAAAACAAACAATCTATTCCTTCATATCTCTAGAAAATTAATTACTTTCAACCAAACACACTCTAACTATGGTACAAAGATTCTCCTTATGTGTCTTCACCAAGGGAAACAATATTTGTTTCTTTCCATCTACCCAAATAGTATAATAATTCAATCTACCATCATGCAAAGAGTGTCTATCATACTACCAAGGTTTACCCAAAAGAATATGAAAACAATCCATGGGCATAATATCACACAAGAATTTATCATGATAATTCCCAATTTTGAATTTAAGAAGGCATTGCTCACTTACAAGTAATTTATGCTCCTTATGGATCCAAGAAACATGATATGTCTTAGGATGTCTCAATCTATGCAACTGTAATTTTTTACTAGTTCCTCAGATACCAAATTATCAAAACTTCCACTATCAATGATTACCTTGCAACATTTTCCAACTATCTTAGATCTGGTTTTGAAAAAAACTTCTTATCAAAGTAGGCTCTCCATCAACTTATTCATTCCACAAGATCCTCCTTAACATTAGGTTCTCACCATTTTCAAGTTCATTGGGTGTTTCAACAACTTCCCCATAAGCCAAAGTACTTAGTTGTTGCCTTCAATCTTCTTTCTAGAATAAGTACATTCAAAGGCCCTATGTCCTTCTTCTCCATATTTGTAACAAGTACCTTTAAACCAAGATCTTTCTTCCCCTTTTCCACCATTACAATTCTTAGTGTATCTAGTATAACTACCTCTAGTGTAGCTACCTCTTCGACCAGCAGGTTATTCCTTCAATGTTGATTTTCCTTTATCTTGCATTGCACAGTCAAGTCTTCTACCTTCTCCATTTGTTCTACCTCTACTTCTCTAAAATCTACCACATCTTCCTCTCTATCTCTAATCATGTTTCTTTGCCAATCTTTATTTAGCCTTCAAAGTGTTCTGGTATGCTTCTTCTACACTATCCATCTTAACATAGTTGTTCTCATCTTGAATTGATGTCCTCAAACCTTTCAGGTATCTTGCCATCATCTTAACTTCATCATCTACATGTCCATGTCTAATATCTAATCTATAGAATTCCTCACTATATTCATTCACACTCATGTCATTTTGCCTCAAATTTTGCATCCTTCTCAACAAATTAGCTTGATAATCAGTAGGGAGAAACTTTTTCTCTATCTTTCCAATCATCTTTGCTCATGTCTTGATCTTTTCTTTTCTCCTTTTTTGTCCCTTAGTTTGCAAATGATCTCACCAAAGTGAAGCATGGCCCTTCAATTTTGTGACTAGTAACTTATCTTTCTTATTATCATTACCTTCTTACTCAAAGTATTTTTCCATCTTAGTGATCCAATATAATACAATATTAGTCTCAAGTCTTCCATCATAGAAAACAACTTCAACAATAAGTCTAGCATTCACCCTGGACCAAATTCTTAGAAGTATTTCCTCATCTTGTTCAACTTTAGGTTTAGGGTTAGGATTTGGTGTTACCTCTTCATCATCACTAACATCTTCATGATGTACACCTCTTCTTGGTGTGCTCTCCATACCTTCAAGTCTTGCTACAATCTGCCTTAATATGTCCATAATAGCATTATCAACATTTCCTCTACCACGAACCATATTGACAATAGTTCTTGCAAGATTGTAACCTTTTGCAAGTTATAGGTTAGATTTTAGTTATGTTGTCCTAAAACAAAATTCAACAAGGTTTTCCATGATTCAATCCTCAAGAAAGAAAGAACTCTAATACCACCTGGCGTAGAGAGAAACAAATATTCGAGTATAATATGTGAAATAAACTCAACGCAAATCATTCAACACTCCCCACCTAGAGATGTACACAAAAGCTATAAATAGAATAATCAATCCAAAGATAACACAAGTAAAGATGTAGCATATTTGTGTAATCACCCAAAAATGATCACCTAGACTATTAGCCTCCTTCTTAGCATTTTTTCTAAATTATTAAATCATCTACTTAGATCAAGTTTTTAAAAATCAATTTATTTGATTTTATCCTATAGTTTAACCACTTTATCCTAAATTTAATATTTAATTAAAAGGAACATGTCACCCTTTAATTAAATAAAATACCCCTTTCACCTCTTATCCTAAGTTGTGCAAATAAAGCATTTTCCCCAATTTAGAAATTTAAAATAAATAGAGTTTTTGTCTCACGTGGAGATGCAAAAGTCAACTCTTTCTTATTGGTGGAAATGATCTTGCACATGGATCATGCAAAAGTAAACTCCTCACCCTTGATTAGATCTTCTTGCCTCATGATCTCTAGTGCATGTACTTCTTTAAAATGGAGAGCTCTCTCCTCCTCTAGAATCAATCTTCTTTGCATTAGTGTTATGCTGCAGGTTTTTCTATAGGTACTCTTGGAGGTTGTGGGGGATCTTATGGCTTCATCTTCATACTTTCATAGCATCATAGTTTAGTATCATATAGCATTAGCATAGCTTCCTATTTTCATTAGAATAAAAAACTTAGCTAATTAGAGGGATTGTAATAGTTTCATGTTGTTAGCTTAGTATGCATTCTTTGCATTTCATATAATCTAGTTGCATTTTTAATAGCAATACATGGTAGTTCTTGGAAAATATTATTCTCATTCTTGTCTTTTAACCTCCCATTTCATGGTGTACTTGCAATGGGTTGTATTTCTTAGGCTTAGCTAAGAGCCCTTTTATTCATATTTGCATTCCTGTGTAGTCCATGACTAGGGAGCTCTAGGCCAACATTTAAGACTCTCAATCCATGAGATCTCTCAAATAGAAGGACTTAGAGAAGTGCACATTTTGGTGTGTACATTTTTGGGCCCCACCATAGGGCATAAAAACTCTATTTTTCCTTTAGTTTGTTGGTTTTCATTACTTATTCATTTGTTCTTTTACTTATTTCTTTCTTTCCGTTGATAGAGTTATCATACAATACTTTGTTCTATATCCATGTGATACTTTACCAGTTAAAGTATCACACATCATATAAGGTTTTGTTGCACAATAGTTCTAAATTTTGTCACCTACCTTAATATAGAGTATCACATGAGGAAAAAGTATTGCCTGGACATAAAATGAAGTATCTTACAGTATTTGTGTAGAAACAAAATATAGCCTAGTTTAGGGCAAAGGACTATTTAAGTTTTGATTAGCATTTTGAGTCCTTACAAAATCTCTTTTTGGGTTTTCTACATTATTTGTTTTCTAACCAATGCCTTGCAAGTTTATTACGTATTTTGGATAATCTATTGTTCATGTACTAACTCATTGGTTTTATAGGGTTTCCTAGGCTTCTTACAAATTGTTTATTAAATGAACTCATGTCAATGAAAAATTGCTAAAATGGGCTAGTAACATTTTTGTAGGGTTTCCCAAGCAAAGAAAATAAAAATCAAGTGTTCTTTCTCTTTATTTCATTTCCATGTGCGACATAAAGTAGTTTTTTTTTTTCATAGCCACATAAAAATTTCAAGTAGATCTCTTTGTTGGTAGGAGAGTATGCTCTTCAGCATTGAGGTGAATCATAAATCTTGACTCTTTATTGATTCTCGAAAGTGAGTGGCATACTCTACCTTTTAGTGGTCTTAACTAATTTTCTTAGTGTGCTTGGGGGAAGCACTGGGAATATGAGAGTATGCTCTTCACCCTTTGGGTGAATAAAAAATCTTCACCTCACAATGTCAATCCATTTTGTTTCTATCTCCTAGTGAGATATTACCTTTAGAGGGCCTCCACCAACCAATAGGAATGACCCAAAGTTGGAATGAGCACAATGCAACTAACCCAACCAACTATAATCACAAACCTTTTGATAAAGGCCAAAGCCTTGGGGGGCATAGCACTTGTCTTTGTTTAATAGAAGTACTTGTGGGATTTGAACCATGAGGAAAATACTAAGAAAGAATGCTTAAGGTACTCTTGCGTCCACAAGGTCTATTAATTGTCTCTAACAAGGTGTCCTTTTATCAAGTGCAAGAGGAATTTTGTGAATGGGACCCTTTCAAAAAACCTTAGGATTAGAAGCTACTCTTATTGTTCACTCAACATCTTGGTGCAAGGATAAGTCCTAGTGGACTACTCGTATCACCCAAATATTTTTACACTTACCATTTGTATCCCTTTGGTTGTGCCAATGGCACCTCCATGAAAAAGCCATTATCTATTGTGGGAAACCACTTTGTGTTAGGTGAAGGGGCATCACGTGTGGGAAAAGTTTTTGAGTGATGAGTTCTAACCTTTAGGTAGTTTTGATTGATGTATTTTTGAATGTGATAGACTCATGAAAACAATTTTGACATACACATGGTGTTAGTGTTCATAGGGTTTTATTTTTGATATATCCCAAGTGCTTGTGTTGACAAGGTTTCTTTATCCCTTTCTGAACTATTTGGAGACATGCTTGCATCCCTAATTGTTCTCAAAATATTGTGTATGATGTTGCAAAATGATATTTTATTTTGTCACGATTGTATTCTGGCCTGAAACACTAAAAAAATAGAACCGAAACATAGACCTTGTAGGAAAAAAGTCACATATTGTAGAGTTTATTGGCCCATTATTGCATGTATGTTCTAAGAAATATCATACAATACTTCTTATTTCTTAGAAGTATCGCACAACTTCATAAACTCTATCGCACCGCTATGCTATTTTCTATCATCTAACCTTTCAAGAAGTATCATCTCCTTAGAAACTATCACATGCATATTGTAGAAACTATCACATTAAATATTTGTTGAACTTGTATCGCTTGTTTTTTTGTAAAATATCACATGGTCCTTGTTGCTTGCAAATTTGAGTCTAGATTGTGTTCTAGTTATATTAGTGGTGTTTTTGCCTAGTCTTACCATAGTCTAGTTTGAAATCTTCATTTCTGGTATTATCTAAAGCTAAAAAGATGGCTTTAGTCTCTTAGATACAAACTTAACATCTCTTTTGTTCACTTGTGAGAAAAATGTGGTTACCTTATCCTTTGGCTACTTGTTATCAAGCTTCTTGCTCAATTCTTGGTTGGAATCAATAGTGTTATAATTTATTGAGCACTTTTGACAAGCCACTTGCTTGATTCTATCTTTTGACAAGTGATCATTGTGACTATACAATTTTTAACCCTAAAAGGCTCTACTTTATCTCACTGCACTAAAGACTTATCCTTACATATCGTGTGTGACTAGGCTCCATGTTGGCCAAGGAAGTCATCCTTCATTTACTTTTGCATAATTGACTACTCCAACTAGACGTCCTCATAAGAAAACTTGTGAGGAAAGCATGTACTTGATAGACAGGAAGAGGCCAACACTACTACTTGGCATAATCCACTTTACTACTTTGACAATTTCTTTGATAGCCCCTTTGATAGCCCTAGGGCTATTGACAGTGTCTCACTCACCATGAATCTTGAAGAGATGAACTGTCGCCTAGAGGAACTTTTGCGCAAAGAGAAGAATAATCTCAATTAGATAGAGAAATACTAGAAGAGGCTAGGTGTATGTCTACTAGAGAAATTTCCCACCCACATGCTAAGACTAGCACTCATGCATATGACTTTAAGAATAGGCATTCTCATGGTAACTACAATGAACCCTTCATGAACAACTTGCCTTGTGGAAACAGTGGTAACAACATGCCACCAAGATGTATAAGAACGTATGTTGGGGGATGCCCCTCACCACCTAGACCCTCCCAATCACACCATGAGAGTGATCTAGATAATGAAGTTACTAGTGAGGATCTTATAAGATTTCAACAAGATGAACTTCTCCAAAAACATATGCTGAAGGCCTTAGAGAAAAATGGAGACCAATACTTCCAATACATGACCTCTAGGGGGTGGAAACTCCCTCATGACTATGAAATTCAAAGGACCATATAGAAAAGGGAACCAACTGAAGCTAAGATCCTAAGAAAAGAAATTCAAGATTTAAGAAGTCAATTTTCTCAACTACAAATGAAAAAATAGCAACCCAAAACATATTTTGTTGAATCTATATGTTATCTCCCTATTTATAGAAGTCTCTAAATGGTGCCATTTCCTAGGGATATTGAGGTTCCCAAGTATGATAAATATGATTGAAATGGTGACCCACATAGACATGTACATCACCTCTATGCTCTTAGCATAGAATTTATACATGGGGAAACATATCTCATAAGACTATTTCCTAGAAGCTTAAGGGGACAAGTGATGGATTGGTTTACCAAATTGTCACCCCTCCTTAAGACATTAGATGAAATTGCAAAATGGTTTATCCAACAATACTCTGATAACATGTAGCATCCTATTACTATGTTGGATTTGTACAACATTAAAAAAAAAACAAGGGGAACCATTTGCGACATATTTTTAATATTGGAGAATTGAAAATTCCTGAGATTGAGAAAATTGACATCTTCATCAACACACTTGTGCTTGAGTTATACTATGATCTTTGGAAGCAACTATTTACCTCATTCAATGAAATGGTTGAAAGTACCTATCACATTGAGGATGTTTTGGATTAGAGGAAAAATAGGTTTTTAAGGGACCTAAAACCCTTTACAACAAAAGCCTCTTACAGGAAGATACACATGAGAAAGATAGTCATAAAGAAATTACCAACAAGAAAAAAGACAACTAACAACAAGAAACTGCACAACATCACTAAAAAAATTAGTGAGAGTGAAATAGTCCAACAAAGACACATAAATTTTTTTAAAAACCAAAATAGAGAAAACTAGGAAACTAGACCAAGTCCAGGATAAGACACTCTATTTGATTTTCTAGATCTTATAGCTTATGCAATGTCCAAAGGATGGAATCCTCTTTAGGATCTTCCACTTTTGTGTCTCTTCTTTCTCATATTGGCCCTCATTCTCTTGCTAGGACCCATGATTTCATTAGTGTCTTCTTTATCCATGTCTAGATTAATGACCTTCTATTTTTGCAACATTTTGTAAAGCTTTTTATGATAATGCATTGAGGGTGTTGTTGTCAAAAGCGGTAAAATTTTTCTCAATAAAGACAAAAATGGAAATGGCTATGGTAAAGATAAGGGTAGACCTTGGAATAAAAACAAGTATGCAGGCAATGATGGAGTTTTAGATGCTTTGAAGACTAAGGAATCAACCTTTAACTTATCCAATTCCATATATGCTACTAAAGAGCAAGAGACCACAAAGCCAAAATATTTTGACAAGGCTAAGAGGCCCTCTAAACCAAGACACACCTATACACCAATGGTTGAATAATATGAAGTGGTCTTGAAGAATTTTCTTGCTAACAAGCTCATCACATTGCCCTACAATTCTTGACCCTATGACCCAACCGTGAAACATGATCGGTGGATAGATGATCAATATTTCAACTACCATAGGAATAAGGGTCATGACACTAATAATTGCTACATGCTCAAAGATTCCATTCAATATCTCATTGGTGAAGGAAAAGTTGTCATAGATGGCTTAGTCAAGAACTCTGACCATAAGGCTTTCAAACAACCAATACCCAAATATGAAAAAGGAGAGACATCCAATTCCAACAAAAGGGCAATGAAAATAAGATTAGTTATGAATATTCTAATATGGATAATGTGATTAATATGATTGAGCCCATAAGTGAAAGCATCTACATGATGGGCCCCAAATTACATGAGGAACCCAATTATGACACTAATGATGAGAAACCTAAAGTGGTCTTGCGAATGTACAACCCTCATCAAAATTTCAAAGAGACTAGATCTAAGTTAACCCTTAGGGTGGTGAATTACTCCTCTTCTCATGGTCAAACCTTGACCATTATCACTAGGGGGTAATCTAAGGTTGCTCCCAAAGTGCCTAATGATCCCAAGATTACCTCATCTTCCAAACAGGTTTCTCCACTTGCTATATCTAGTTATGACCTTGTGAGTCAATTGTAATGAACCCCTTCTCAAATCTCCATTTTCAAGTTGTTAGAGTTGTCTCCTTTGCACAAGGAGATCCTAGAGAAAGCCTTACATACTAACAATGCTCCCACATATATTGACACTAAAAGGTTCCAAGCTATGGTTAACCATATTTCCTTGCCTCATTGTCTTACATTTTCTAATGAAAATGACAAATCTCTTAGTCATCCCCATAATCTTTCTCTCCACATCAAAGTATAGATCTATCACATCCAAGTTTGAAGGGTCCTGATAGATAATGGTCTTGGGTTAAACATTGTTTCCTTTAGCAAAATTCAACAATAGGGAATGCCATAATTTGCAATTGAACCTAGAAAGAAGATCAATATCAAAGCATATGACTAGGTTGAAAGGTCTTCCAAAGTTCTAATTGTACTTCCTATCTATGTGGATCGTATTGAGAAGGATGTGGTCTTCCAAGTGCTAGATATCCCACTTGCATACAATATTTTTTTTTTAAATTGATCACAGATCCATGAAATGCAAGTTGTACCATCCACATATCACCAATGTATCAAATTTTTATTCAATGGTGTACAAATAGTGATCCTAGGAGACAATTATACGTCCATCAATATGTTTACCACTAAAAAGTCACTAGTACCACATAATCAACCCACTGGAGGCATCAGACCATCTCTTATAGAATGTGAAAAGAAGCTAAAAATGATGAGTATCATGATGGAGGAGTATACCTTGGACTCCATTGTAGTGTTACCTATTTCTCCATGCTCCTTTGATAAACCATCTATGAAAATAAAGCCTTTAGCTTTTGCTATGACTATTTTTGGCACCTTTGTTCAATCCTCATTTCCTTTAGAAGATGAAAAGGAAGATCAAGTCGTTAGAGACTGGATCTATAGAGAGGAAGAGGATAATAATGAAGTCATCTCAACTACCCTTATTTCTCCTAAAATATATTGGAAAGGCTACCAATTTTTGAAAAAATGGGTTATTGTGGTTAAGGAACTTTGAATGACAACAAGAATGCCCTTATAGAACCCTTAAGTTAGACCAAGGGATTTAAGAGAAAAGAGACTATGGGCCTAGGGTACAATGTTGAAGATAATTTGTCATGGTTTGATAGAGAGGTTCCTATAGTTATTGAATCTAAAGATGATAGACAACACGCTACTATTGCTTTGACAGATGAAGAGTGTACTTACCTAAAAATGGTCATCTAGACTATTAGCCCACTTCTCAACATTTTGGTTGAATTAATTAATTATTTTCATAGGATAAATTGCTAAAAATGATTTCATTTGATTATAACCTAAAGTTTGATTATATTATCCTAAGTTTATATTTGATTAAAAGAACATGTTTTGTTTTAATTAAATAAAAGACCCCATTCTTCTAACCTACTCAATGTGCACACATAAAGTCCTTTTTTTATTTAAAAATTAAAAGAAAAAGGGTTTTCTCTCACATGACAAAAAAAACTCCTTTTCATTAGTTGAATTGATATTGCACATGGATCATGCCAAAAGTCAACCCCCGCCCTTGATTATCCACTTCTTGATCTTGATCTCTACCATCTATCTACCTTTAAAAGAGAGAGCTCTCTCCTTCTTAATGATGGAAATGTAAGAGGAGTAACTAAGAAGAGAGGGGTGAATCAGTTACCACAAAAAAAATCCTAGTCCCTTAAGATGTCAGAACAAAACAAAACCAAACTCTACCAAAACTAAAATACTATTATAACTCGGATAGCACTAAAACACTCGATTAACACAGTAACTCAGTTTACACTAAGAATGATTGTCACTCAGTTAATATTGAATATATGCTCTATTACTTTGTTAACCCTAAACATGAAAATCTTAAATATTAAGTGTGATTAATCTTAATTAACTTAGTTTCAGAATCATAAAGAAAATAACATGAACACAAGAGACACCAAGATTTAACATAGAAAACCAATTTGGGAAAAACCACCAATTGCAACTAGTTACTATTTTTCACTCTTTTGATGTGAGCCCTATTAGGAGACAACCCTATTGAAGGTTACAAAACACACTATTAGGTGTGGCCCTATTAAAGGATTTAGTTCACCCTATTAGGAGTCGGCTTGTTAGAGATCTTGAGACACTTCAATCTAGAAATGTCACTTTGTTAGAGGATTTGGAAAATAGCTATTAAGCTAACTCTGTTAGGATATTTTATTCACTACTACAATTATTAGAGAGTAACAATGATATGGCATGATTTATGATGCAACTTTATTTGTCGATTTCAATTTTTTGTTTTGGCTTGAATACTTGATCCTTCTTGATCAAAATATTCTTTGCAGCTCAATCGTAGATACTTTGATATCCTTCCAATAGGCTTCCTTGATTTATCTTTTCATTCCCATACTTCTTCTCCATTCAATCCTCAACTTGACCTTATACTTATATGTTTTACCTTGTCAAGTCATCTTGAATATAATTTCAAACAAATGAAATTCATCCCATGAGTCAGCTATAACTAATCAACTAAACTATTAGATCAAATAAATTGATATAGGAAAATCCTTTGTTAGCCAACCCAACTCGGTCAACACTAACTCTGAAATGATTTTCCTTTAGACTTCATTGGGTAACCGAATAAGCTCGATTAACACTCATTCCATGCAAAAATTTCTTTGGTAACCAAGTGAGCTTAGTTGACATTGACTTTGAATTTGGTTAACATTGACATGTTCATCATACACTAGAACTTCCTTTTACTCCCAAGTGAGATTAGAATACACTTATTTCTTGGTATATATTTGACATTTGTGTAACATCAAAGACAACATACAATTGAATGATTTATCCAATCTCCCTTATTGGAATTGATGACAACACAACATGTCATGATACATAAAATTTTTAGAGAAAAATAGAAGTAAGGATAATATCCTTAGTTTCATTCTAATTCTCATCCATGAGAACTCCTTTTATCAGTGGGAACTCCCTTTGTCATCAATCTCTAATTGTAATGACTGCAATATAAAACTCTCATTCTTTGATATCAACTCAAAATTTTCGATATGAAAAATTCTCTCTTTGACATCTCAAACATAAAAAAAATTTCTCTAGTATATGACAAAAAAATCTCCCTCTTTGACATCTCGTGCTAAAGATAAAAATCAATGTAGTTTCCATGTACTTCAGATTTATATGCAATCTATTCTGACAATACTACATCAACTTGTCTGATCTTCAACATGCTTGGTTGATGCATCACTAAAATTTGATTAGTAAGCTTTAGACAGGGGAATGAGCCCTAGCTTACATCTTAGATACAAAAATGCATCCTTAGGCAATGGCTTGGTGAATATGTCTACAATCTGTTCTTTTGCATTCACATATTCTAATCTCACCTATTTTTCTTGCACCAATTCTCTCAAGAAATGGTATTTTACTGCAATGTGCTTGGTCTTGGTATGCATCACTAGATTCTTGGATATGTTCATTGCACTTGTGTTATCATAGAAGATAAAAATTGGGTCCTTGATCTCCTCCTTCATACCTGACAATAGTTGCTTGAACCACATAATTTTGGAATGATTGACTACTATAGCAACATATTATGTTTCTACTATAGACTGAGAGATACAATTATACTTCTTTCTTGTCCAAGATACTAGCCTCTTTCCAAGAAAAAGTGCTCCACCACTAGTGCTTTTCCTATCATCAACACATCCTACCCAATCTACATCAGTGAGTTCCTTCAATTCAAAGTTGCCTCCTTTCTTATACCACAAAACCTAATCATCAATACCTTTCAGATACTTCATAATTCTTTTGATTTCCATCATATGATTTTCTTTAGGATTAGCAAAGAATCTTGCTACCATAATTGCTAATGCTATATCAAGTCTTGTGTGCACTACATATTAAAGTTTTCCAATCATTGATTTGTATGTAGTCTAATCTACCTCTTTGGAATCATTATTTTTGGAAAGTGTATGTCCAATAGACATAGGTGTTCCAACTGGTCTAGAATCTTCCATTCCAAAAAAATTTCGTATCTCTTTGATGTATTTTGATTGAGCAATGTAGATACCATCTTTCATCTGTTGAATTTGTATACCAACAAAGAATTTGATCTCTCCAAACATTGACATTTCAAATTCTTTACTCAATTCTATTGAAAAATATTTTCACAAATCATCATTTCCAGTAAATAATGTATCATCTACAAATATTTTTGCCAACACAATTTTCTTATCTAGTCCTTCTTTGATGTATAGGTTATTGTTATCAGGTCCTTCTTTGATGTATAGGCTATTGTTATCATTAGTTCTTTGAAAACCAATCTTTATGAGATAATTATGAATTGTTTGATGTATTAGGTTATTATTATCAGGTCCTTCTTTGATGTATAGGTTATTGTTATCATTAGTTCTTTGAAAACCAATCTTTATGAGATAATTATGTAACCTTTCATACTAGGCTCTGGGAGCTTTTTTGAGACCATACAAAGCTTTGTGTAGTCTATAAACTATGTCCCTTTTGCTAGGATCAATGAAACCTTATGGTTTCTCAATGTAGAATTCCTCTTCTAATATTCCATTCAAGAATGTTGATTTCACATCCATCTAATATACTTTGAATCCTTTGTGTGCTAAATATGCAAGGAGTGTTCTAACACCTTCTAGTCTAGCAATAGGAGAAAAATTCTTTCCATAATAAATACCTTCTTCTTGAGAATTACCCTTGCAAATTAATCTTGCCTTATTCCTTGAAACTTCTTCATTCTCATTCAGTTTATTTCTGAATACCCATTTTGTGCCAATTATGTTCTTATCCTTAGGTCTAGGAACAAGAGTCCAAGTGTTGTTCCTTTCAATCTGATCAATTTCTTCACTCATTTCCTTAATCCATCTTTCATTCTCTAATGCATCTTTGATAGTTCTAGGTTCAAACTTAGTAAGAAAACATGTACCTTTTAACTTGTTCCTTGTCATTGTACCATCTAATTGATCTACAATGATCTTTTTGGGTGCATGATGCCTTCTAACATATCTAGGAAGTTTGGGCTCCTTCTTTCTAAATTCACTACGTTCACGATGATCTTTTGAATCATGCTCAGGTCTCACTATATATGACTTAGGTCCATCAGATGACTCAGTTTGCACTTATTGAAACTCGATTCCCTCTGACTGTGACTCAGGTCCTGATTGTGACTCTGGTTGTATTGGCTGCAACTCAGTTTGAATTTGGGATTTTGGGGACTCAAGTCATGAAGACTACTAACTACCATTTTCTTTAACTTTTGGTAAAGCATCAGGCTCATAGTAAATAAAGTTTCTATAGTTTTCAAGTTGTTTCCTACTCTGTTCTTTAGACTCTTCTACAAGCTCATCAATCTTTACATGTGCACTTTCTATAACTTTGTGAATAGATAAATTTAAACACTTGTATGCTTTTCTCTTATTGGAGTATCCCAAGAATATGCCTTCATCACTTTTCACATCAAAATTTCCTTTTATTGAATCCTTTAGAGTATATCATTTGCTTCCAAATACTTTGAAATAACACACATTGGATTTATAGCCATACCATAATTCAAAAGGTGTTTGATTTGAGTCCTTCAATTGAACTCGATTCAAGGTATGAACTACAGTGATGATTGCTTCCTTCCAGTATTTGACAGCAACACTCTTCTCTATCATCAACGTCCTTGCACAATCCATGATTGATCTATTCCTTCTCTCAACAATGCCATTTTTCTAAGGTGTACCAGGTGTAGATACATGTCTTTTGATTCCTATTTTATTGTAGAATTCATTGAATTCATTTGAGATAAATTCACCTCCTCTATCTAACCTTAGACACTTTAGTTTCTAACTTGTTTCTTTCTCAACCCTTGCCAAATACCATTTGAACTATTGAAAAGCTTCTAATTTATCCTTTAAATACATAATTGTCATCATCCTAGAATAATCATCAACTAAAGTACTTATCTCCAATGTAGCTTTGTATGCCAATAGGTCCACAAAGGTCTATATGAACTAGCTCCAAGACTTTTTTAGAATGATAGTTTTTTCTTTTAAAACTTATCTTTCCCATCTTTCCAATTTGATAGCTCTTGCACATGCCCATATTAGGTTTCTTTAGGCTTGGAATGCCTCTAACCATTTTTTCTTGCTTATGTTGACTAGGTTATCAAAATTCACATGACAAAACTTTTTATGCCATAACCAAATTTCTTCTACTTGATCTATGAAACATGAATTCACAATTTGATCTAGGTAGAATATATTACCTCTTATTTGATTACCAGTCCCAATTAGATTTACATTTCCATATAGCATCTTGGATTTCCTATTCATGAATTCTGCCTTGAATACAATGTTATTCAATTTGTCACACTAAGAAAATTATGCTTCAGTCAATCATTATCACATCTGAGATCATTGGTTGGTGAAATACAACCTTTTCCATTCACATAAAAAGGTTCATCATTTCCAAATCTAATAGTCCCACCACCATAGTATTTCAAGTGCTCAAATTTAGATTTATCACCAGTCATGTGGTGAGAATAACCACTATCAATAATACATATATCATTCTTATTAACATGAGAAATGAGGGTCGTTTTATCATTCTCATTATCTAATTCATCCTTAATAGCAATGTAAACCATTTCATCTTCCTCACTACTATCAGAAGCTTTATCCATGTAACAAGATTTCTTACTTTTGTCCTTGTAGTCTTTGTATCTTTTGAAATCCTTCTTGCCCTTGTACTTGTCATGTTTCTTTTCTTCTTTGCATTCTCTATTTGGACACCTTGCAGCAATATGTGACCAACTTCTTCACAAGAAAAGAAGATTAAAGGAATCTTTAT
The DNA here is from genome assembly GCA_028749045.1 of Cupressus sempervirens. Taxonomy (NCBI): domain Eukaryota; kingdom Viridiplantae; phylum Streptophyta; class Pinopsida; order Cupressales; family Cupressaceae; genus Cupressus; species Cupressus sempervirens. The sequence continues at coordinate 579,580,376 of CM053785.1, forward strand.
GTTGTATTTTTGTTTGCCTTTGAGAAATCTTCTTGCAAGCAATGCTTCAATGACTTCAAGATCATCATCGAAACCATCTTCATCTTCACTGTCAGACTTCTTTCTTTTAGACTTTGTAGATTTCTTCTTGAGTGATAGCTTGGCTTGAAATGCATACTCAAGGTTATTGGTGTTAGAAACATAATTATCAAAATTATCTAACTCAAATGCTGTCAACCTTCTAACTAGTGCATCCAATATTATATCATTCTTAGGATCACATCTCATTTCTTGAATAGCTAACACTCTAATTACACAAACAAAAAGATACATAAACAAAAAGAAGTGTTTTGAGTACCTTTCTTACCACTGTTACATCATCAATTCTCCCACCCAAGGCTCTAATTACACATACACACACTAGCTTTGATTCTTTCATTGTATTATGAAATGTTCTCATCTTCTCTCATCTTCATTTGATCAAATTGACCTCAGAGACTTTCTGCCTTAGCTCTCCTTACATTTTAATTTACTCCATAGATAGTTTTCATCTGGATCCACATCTCATAAGAAGTAGTACAATATTTGACTTCATCAAATTCAACATAATTTAAAGTAGAGGCAATGCCAATAGTCATTATGTTATGTTTCTTCTTTTCTGTAATTTCTCCCATAGTCATAGTTATAGTAAGTGCTACATACTTGGTGTTTAGACATGTTAGGCCTAAGTCTCCAATTGTTGCCAAATGTAGCTTCATGAGTTCCTATCATGCTTGGAAGTTATCTCTATTTAGCTTAGGAATCTCCCTTCTATGAGACAACTTGATCTTTAGCTTAGGTTCTTGAAACCTTCTCTACAAGCACCAAAAGCTCTAATATTAATTGTTGGAAATGTAAGAGGAGTAACTAAGAGGGGAGGGGTGAATTAGTTACCACAAAAAGAATCCTAGTCCCTTAAGATGTCAGAACAAAAAAAAACCAAACTCTACAAAAATAGAAATGTTGTTGTAACTTGGTTAGCATTGAAACACTTGATTAACATAGTAACTCGGTTTACATTACAAATTATTTTCACTTAGTAAACACTAGGTTAATACTAAATGTATGCGCTATTACTTTGTTAACACTCAACATGTAGATATTATGATATCAAGTATAATTAACCTTAATTAACTTAGTTGCAGAATCATAAAGAAAAAAACATGAACAAAAAAGACACCAAGATTTCATGTGGAAACCCAATTTGGGAAAACCCACCAATTGCAACTAGTTAATGTATTTCACTCTTCTAAAGTGATCCATGTTAGGAGACAATCTTGTAAAGGTTACAAAACACATTTTTAGGTGTGACCCTATTAAAGGATTTAGTTTACCCTGTTAGGAGTTACCTTTTTAGAGGTCTTTAGACACGTCAATCTAAAAATACCACCTTGTTAGAGGATTTGGAAAATAGTTATTTAGCTGATTTTGTTAAGAGATTTGGTTCACTTCTATGATTATTAGAGAGAAACAATGATATGACCGGATTGCTAATGCAATTGTATTTGCTAATTTTATATCTCTATTCTGGCTTAAATACTTGATCCTTCTTGATCAGAATAGCTTGGTCAACTCGGATACAATGATATCCTTCCAATTCACTTCCTTGATTATATTTTCATTCCCATACTTCTTCTCCATTATATTCTCAACTTGACCTTATAATTATATGTTTTAACTTGTCAACTCAACTTGAATATAATTTCAAACAAATGAAATGCATCCCATGAGCTGGCTAAAACTAACAAAAAAAACTATTAGATCAAATAAACTAATACAAGAAAATCCTTCATTAGCTAACCCAACTCGGTTAACACTAACTCATAAACCATTTTCCTTCAAACTTCCTTTGGTAACTTAGTGAGCTTGGTTAACACTCATTCCATGCCAACTTTCTTTTGGTAACCTAGTGAGCTCGGTTGACAGTGACTCTAAACTTGCTTAATGTTGAAACATTCATCATACGCTGGAACTTCCTTTGACTCTTGAGTGATCTCAACATACATTGATTTCTTGGTATATACTTGACATTCGTGTAATATCAAATAAAATATACAATTGAATGATTGTATCCAACACTGAAAGGATCTCATTTTTTAGTATTGTTATGTTGTAGGTTTCTTAACATATTTTCTTAGAGCTTCTAGAGAATATCTCATTTCTTGTCTAAATTCTCTCATCACCACTCTTGTACTAGCTTAGATTCATTTGCAAGTAGTTTAATTCTTTTGCAATAGCTCAAAAATCACCTAGTTTAATTAGAATGACTTGGTAACATTATTATATGATTAACATAGTTTCATTCTTACATCTTATTCTAGCTTAGATCATACTTCCATTGCATAGTTGAGAACTCCTTTTGGACACTTTCATTCTCGCTCTTATCTAAGGAATCTACTAATACATGGTTTACTGGTAAGGGTTGCATCTCTAAGGCTCATTTGAGAGCTCATTTTATACTTGTTCTATGCCCCTTGCACTCCATGGATAGGAAGCTCTAAGCCACCATTCAAGTATTCCAATTCATGGGATATCTTGGATAAAAGGGTTTAGAGAAGTGTACATTTCTACTATACATTTTTTACATTGAATGTGAGGCAAAATGTTCTAGTTTTACCTTTTAATCTACACATTTTCTTTCATTTTCCTCTTGTTTTACGGTCTTTTTATTTTTGCAGTCATTATTATTTCTGAGTATCATATGATAGTTATCAGTACTATTGTGCGATACTTTTCTTGTAAAAGTATCACATTCCCATATAGAACTCTATCGCACCAATATACAAAGTTTTATCGTATGAATATAGGGAGAAATATCACATACAATAGAAATATCACCCTATACTAAAAAGTATCATAAGATATTATGTTAGTAGAAAAATATTGCCCAACTTGAAACTTGTTATTGTTTGGGGTTCTTTAATCAATTTTGGTCTTTCACATTTTGGTCTTTGGGTTTTTTAGATTTATTACTATCTAATTGAGGTTTATTGTAGGTTTTTACCTTATTTTTGGTACTAACCTTTGTTGGAGTAAGATTTTTGTTTGTAGTTTTTTCCTTAAATGCTTGAAAAAATACCTTAAAATAATGCATGTCAAAGCTTCAAATGCAAAAAGGCTAATAATGATTATTTGAAGGGATGCCTATAAGCATAAAAACCAAACAAGTGCTTGTATTTCCCTTATTTCATGTGCAACAATACTACTAATTATTTATCTTTCATAGGCACATAAGACTTGTGATTATGGTCTCTTGGTGATAGGAAAGTATACTCTTTAGGCGAATCACAAATCTTGACCCGCCTTTAGATTTGAAAAGCAAGAGGGTTAATTGAACTTGTTTGACATGTTTGGGGTAAATAATTGGGAGAGGAGAGTATGCTCTTCACCCTCACCATGTATCAAAAATATTGAACCCCAAGAGTGGATCCAATCTATTTTAGTCTAGAAATCTTTAGAGGGTCTGCTCTTGAGAAATCAAGAGGAATGACCCATATGGTGACAAGTGAACCTAGCTATTCCAACCCACTATAAACTCAAGGCTATTAAGGACACAAAACCTTTGTATGCGTAGTGCTTTTCTTTTCTTAGTGTGAGTACTTGTGGGATTGGGATCATGAGGAAAATGCTAGGCAAGAACACTTAAGGTGCTCTTTATCAAAGCATAGTCCAAGAAGATGTAGAGGACATTGGAACAAGAAAAAATGGGAAAATATCGAAATCCATTTTTTTGGTATTTTCTATGTTCTAGTATTTTGCATTTTTGGAGATCTTCGATAGAGCCAAAAATTAATAGCATTATGCTTAAGAATTTAGATAATAAATGTAGAGCTCTAGAAGATCCTTTTAGAAATTTTGATGGTTTGTGATTTTGAGCTATGAATAGAAAGTTACAACTTCTACAAGTAGACGTAAATTTTAATATAATTTTAAATAGTTTTCATAGTTGTTAGAGTTTATTTTGTAATTAATTAGCTTGTGGGCTTTTCATCTTCATATCCAAGGGATAATGGTGACCCTTGGGATCCATCAAACTTGTATAAACTCTATTTTTCAAAATGAGTGGATCACTTTTGGCTTGCAAAACATCTACTGCTGCATTTTAACTATTTTTAATTTAATCACAATACCACAAATTCTACACCAGGTATTGTAACCTAAATTTGTAATTTATATCGGTGTTATCAGAGCTTGTTCACTCCTATATGTCCCATCGTATATGGTCAACTTATCGAAGGTTGGGATTGGCCATGAGAGATCTCTCAAATTATCTTTGTTTGAAATGCACATGGTCGTAGATGGAAAAACAATCATTGGAAGGGATGGATGAACCCTTCAAAATGCTGGTAGAAGAGGTGTTAAATAAACAATGTGAAGAAATGATGCAACAACTTTCGTAGATGCTTGAAAAATGCAAGCTGCATGCCAGTCCAAGCAATCCAAAATTTGGCAGGAAAACCCCATTCAAGGTGCAAGTAAATTTTTACATTCCAACTTTCAAGGAAAAATTGATGCAAATGTTGTTGATGACTAGTTGTCCAAATTGGAGAGGTACTTTTGTGTTAATAATTTCTTAGATATTGAAAAGATAACCTTTGCCCTCCTCAAAGCTGAGAATCATGTGAAGTTGGCATGGGAGGTATACTTAACAACTAAAGAAACCCAAGAATCTTAGGATAGAAATGAATTTTCTATGTTATTTGATGGAAAACCTACATGGGAAGAATTTGTAGAGCATATAAAACAAGAATATTACCCCAAGGATACCTATGGACAAAAATATATGCAATGAAAATTACTTCGATATAAGAAAGACCAATCAGTTCAAGAGTACACCAACATTTTTCATGGTCTTTGTAAAGCTTGGCATCGAAGACTCAAAACAACATTGAGTATTGAAGTATAAGAGTTGTCTTCATAGATACATTTAGACTAAAATAGATTTCTTGAATATAGAAACATTACCCAGTGCTTTCAAATGTGCATCAAAAATTGAGGATAAGTTCAAACAAAGAGGGAGGGAAAATCCAATGAACAACAAATGGAAAGGTGAAGATAATAAGTCAATGGGAAAAAAAATAGCAAAGGAACCATCTCCAAATTCACCAGCAAAGAAGACATGGGGGGTAAAGAAAATAGGACAAGAATTAGGTATGTGGTTTGAAGTCCATAAAAGTCCCTCTCATAATACTAAAGATTGTAGAACTATAAAGAATTTAATGATTTCCAACCCATGAAGAAGCTATAAAACCTAATATGACAGAAGTTTTTGATTAAGTAAAACAAGTTTTATAGGATCTTGAAACCCAATTTTTTTTACATAATATCTGAAAAAGAAATAATAAGTAAAGTCCAGCTACTATGCATCTACTTATAAAAAGCCAAAACCAAAAGGCAGGCCTGCAACCAGGAAATAAAAGCCAACAACCCTAGATAAGGACAAAATAAAAAATGAAAAGAAAAACTATTAGTTCTCCCTATCTATAACTTGTGGAGTCTCTGCAACTCATTGGACCTTTGGTTGTCGACACCCACATGGTCTTGGTTTTGATCATCGGCCGCTCTCCTGGGCTCTTTCATTTCTCCCTCAAGTTGCGCAAAGTCCATACTGGCCTTATCTTCTTTTTCCCTACCAAATACAACATTCTTCAGTGATTCACCTAGACTATTGATATTCTCATTTAGGGTGTTCAAAGTTTCAATCAACTAATTAGCCAGATTTTGATTAGAAATCTCCATCCTTTGAACTCTTTTTTCAACCTTTGAGATATGATCTTCTTGATCAGCATGGTATCCCTAGTCGTTGCTTCTAATATGGCTATCTTTCTAGCTCCTTTTCTCCTTGAGCTCTTCTATCTCATTAAACAAGCACTTGATAGAGTGAAAATTATCTATCATGCTATTTTTAGCGTATTGAGAAAATTGAACCCATATTCTCTCGCATATCTAGAAATGGCTACTAGAGCCAAGTCAATAAGTTCATCAAAATGGATTTTTCCATCTTTATCCTCCATCACTTGGGGGTTCATCGTCTCCCTAACAATCCCCATCATCACCATTTTACTATTGAGATTTCTCCACGACATCCTCCTACCTTTCAAAACCATCTCCCCACTATCTTCCACCATAAGTTCTATCTTCCCCTATGGCAAAGAAATAGAAGGGACAGGGCCCAAAATCTCAGGAGTCTAGTCTTTTATTTCTTCCAGTAGCGAAGCCTCCTTAGTCTTCCTTTTCTTAGTGTTCCGAGGCATAATTTTCATATCCTCCTCAACCTTCTCACTGTCCTCCCCCTTCATCTCTTCCTCTAACTCTATTTCCTCTTCTTCAACGTTATGCTCCTCCTCCTCTTGTTCCTCAGACTTGGGGGGATTGACGATTAAGCCCTGAGGGCTCTTTCTGCTAGGAACAATGCTGGTAGAGGGAGAAATTTTCTCCTCTTCCTTTTACTTCTTGCCTTTAGAGGGGGTATTATCATCATCTTCCAAAATTATGCTTTGTATTTCCTCAGAATCTAAGCTCTCAATTTCCTCAGATACATCCTTAGTTTGACCAAGGGATTTGCCCCTAGTCTAAATCTTTAGGTACTCATAGACCAGAAGAAGCAAACCCTAATGAAGGGTTGGGTTTCCAATAGGTTTCTTTTTAAAACCCTCAATGTCCTTGCTCATTGAAGTGAAAAGATAAAAAGGAAAGGAAATCTTTATGCCATGCCTAAAATGATTTAACAGAATGAAGTGATGTGTTCTGACCCTATCAAATTGAGTATCTAGAGATATATATTTGATAATAACCCTTAAGACATACCTCCAAAGCTTTTTAATCAACTCCATTTCATAGTATGTCTCAGTCTTCACAAGTTTCTTTCTTTCATCCTCATCCTTCAAAAAGTCTTTGACTGCATTAGCCCACATTTTCTTGTCTCTAGAAAAGTTAATTCCCTCCAAGGGGATCTTCGTGGCCTGGGCAATCTGTTCCAAATTAACCTGATGAGTGACCCCATCAATTTTTACATGCCCATCCTTCCATGATTTTACCATAATCTTAGTGATCTCCTTATCAAAACCATGGAGTTCTTCTATGAATCTCATAATACCACCCTTCTCCACCTTATGCTAGACCTTTGAGCTTTTCCTCCAATTTTTCGTCTCCCCCATTGGCTCTTTTCTACTTCTCTCCCCTAGCATAATGTCCTCTAGTTCAAAAATCCTACACCTGCTTACTGTTCTCTCACAAACTTCAATTTCCTTCAAATTTTGAACCTTGATTTTTTTTTTTACATTTGGCAATGATAATGGTAGAAAGCAAATCAACCCATAAAATGTGCCACATGTACTCGATATGATGGATAGTTACTACCTTCACATGATTTTCATTTACGCCCCTTCCGATGTGCAATCTCACAAATATTTCCATAATTAATATTGGATTGCCTTTGTACTTCCCTAGATATGATCCAACAAGATTAAATCTTTCACAACCCCTAAAAAACTCTCTGTTATGCCACATCATTATCAAGTTTTTGACTACCACTTCATTTGCAAACCAGTCTGTGACTGACTTGGCCTCCCTGTACACATGGCTTATGTGGACCTTTTTAATTTTCCTAGGTTAGATTTAATCTCCTCCACCACATTTGAAATGGTCCAAGAGGGAAAAGATTGACCATTTAAACAATTAATAATATTTAAAGAATCCCCCTCCAACCAAAGGTTCTCGATCCTAGAAGCCAGGGCCAATTTGACAATGTGACAAGTTGCACTAGCCTCAGCAAAATGGTTTGACTGAGACCCAATAGGGTAATAAAATGCTGCAACACCACCCCCATGACTATTTCTGATAATTTTGCCATAGCACGCAGGGCTAGGATTCCCTTTGGCTACCTTGTCAAAGTTGGCTTTATGCCAGTCTTCAGGGGGGAAAAGCCACCTAGCCTCTTGTCTTTTCCTATCCCTTTCCTTTTTCTTTTCTATGTTGTTTCCTCCTTCTATGTCTCCTCCCTTTCTAATAGAAAAATTCTCCTTCATTGAACCTTAAATTTTCTTTGCAATAATAAAAGTAAGGGATTCCCTATCTCTGAAGATATGATTATTTCGCTCTTTCCATATTCCCCAACAAAAGTGTGAAAGAGACCAGGAGCATAACATCTGAGTCTTCATTCCGATGTGCACACTATTCCATTGTCCAAATAACTCTTGGATATTTTTTAGGATATGTCAACTAACCCCATAGTCCCTAGTCAAAAGATTCCAAACCTCAAAAGAGTAGGGACAATGAATAAAAAGGTGGTTAACCATCTCCTAATCTTGCTTGTAAAGGCTGCACCTATTAGGGATGATCTGAACTCTCCTTGCCAAGTTATCTAGGGTAAGAATTTTGTCTTGGAGAAGAATCCAAAAGACTATGTTTATTTTTGGGGTAAGATTAGGAATCTACGCCTTAGCCCAGATGGGTTTCTCCATTTTATCCCATAGTGAGAAGTAACCTAAAGCAACAGAGTATTTCCCATTTGAGTTATCTCCCCAAATGACTTCATCCTTGTTGTTATTAAGGATCATAGCATTCAAGATAAACATCAACTGTTTGAGGTCTTGGGAAACTAGGGATAGGTCTTGGCATCCTTGACTAGCTCTGTAGTCACTTACTTTCAGACCAAATCTTCTTATACATAATTCTGCCCATCTCCCATAGTTAGGGTGATCAATAAGAGGTCATGGCTTAGCCAATTATCTTTCCAGAAGAAGATATTTTCACCATTGCCTACTTTCCATTTTGCCTTAGATTTGGCCAAAAAAATTTCCTTTAGAATCTCATTCCATATGTAAGATCCTTGAGGTATCTTAGCCTCAATAAGCAAAAAATTGAGAGACTACCTTATTATGATCCCAAGCAATAAGATGATATCTCTTATTATCTTCAACACCTATCCATAAGAAATCTCTCTGAATCTTCTCCATTCTATCAACATGCTTAACTGGGATCCCAAAGAGGCTAAGGGCATAAGTAGGGAGATTTTGAAGGGTAGATTTCACCAAAGTACATTTTCTTGCTTGACTGATGATGGCTCCTTTACAACCAATCAATTTCTTGTTGAATCTACCAATGATACCATTTTAGAAGGATTTTGAAGGTTTGGACCCCAATGGTATTCTAAGGTAGCTTGCTAGAAGAGACCCAACACCACATCCCAAGATGTGAGCAATTTTCCTCTGTCTCTCCAAGGGTGTGTTGATAAAGTAGATCAAACTTTTATCCTAGTTTATAGCCTGGCCATAACCCCTCATGTAGGTATTCAACAAACCTTTAAACACTTTGGCCTCTTGCACCGAGGCATCTCCACCTAGGATAGTATCATCCACAAATTGTTGATGGGTGAAGCAAGTTTGCCTGGATGAAGGCTTGAGACCATGTAGGCTCCGATCCTATATTTTTCTCAAAATTGACCTCCCCAAACACTCAGCCATAATAAAGAACTGGGGATAAGGGGTCACCCTGTCTCAGCCCTCTCAAGGGGAAAAAGAAATTCAAGGGAGAACCATTGACCAAAATGGATAGAGAGGGGGTTAAGACAAGCTGAAGGATGAGTCTAAAAACCTAAGCATCAAATCCAAAAGCCTAGAGGATAGCCATCAAGAAATTCCAGTACAACCCATCATAAGCTTTAGATAGATCCACCTTAAGCAAAAATCCTTCCCTCTTCCCAGCTTCCAAGGAATGAATCACCTCATGAACTATAATAATAGAGTCTAAAATCTATCTCCTTGGAACAAATCCATTTTGTTGTGGGGAGATAATTAGATGGACACTGAGAAGTCTTGTAGTGAAAACTTTCGAGATGATTCTATAGAATGAGTTGTATAGACTAATAGGTATGGACCTATCCAATGAATTGGCCCCTGGGATTTTTGTAATAAGCACCAAAAAAGTAGCATTGAGTTCTTTCAAAAGGTTCTTGGCCCAAAAAAATTCTTGCATAGCTTTTACGACTTCCCTTTTGACCACCTCCCAATATAATTGGAAAAAGAAGGTCAAAAAACCATCTGAACCATGAGCTTTATCACCTGGAAGAGAAATGAGGACTTGATAAATTTCTTGCAGGGATGGAATAGCCTTCAACATAGAGTTGTGGTGATCCTCCAATAGAGAAGGAATAACATTTAAAATGTCCTCTTGATCTGTCAAGGATAGAGAAGGATCCTTAGAAAGAAGTGAAGAGAACTTCACAGATTCATCCACAATCTCATTATCCTTAGTAAACAAGGTCTGCCCCCTTTTGATGCTTGAAATCTTGTTATGTGCCCTGTGCTTTAAGGTGGATAAATGGAAAAACTTGGTATTCTGGTCCCCCTCTTTGAGCCAATTAACTCTTAATTTTTGCTTCCAAAAGTGTTCGTCCCTACTTATGATATTATGGAGATCAAATAGAATTGAACTTTTTTCAATCCTATTCATGTTGTTATATCCCTCTAGCTGAATCTCTTCCTAGACAATACGAAGCTGGTGTAACTTCTCATCCTTCTTTTGGAATATATGCCCAAAGTCCAACTTATTCTAAAATTTAATGTTTCTTTTCACATTCTTCAATTCTTGGGCTATCCTAAACATTGCAGTTCCTTCCACCTCAATGTTCCACCAAGAAGAAATCTTGGCTTCTAGATCCAGATGGGAAGTCCACATCTTCTCAAAATGAAAAGGTAAATTCTGTTTGACCATCAAAGGACTAAAAGAGAGCAATATGGGAGAGTTGTTTGATCCAACTCTAGGGAGAAGGGAAAGTTTGCAAGAGTGGGTTTGCATCCAAGCAGGAGAAATAAGGGCTTTGTCAAGATGGACTTGGATGCAGTCCCCACCAACTCTCCTATTAGACCAAGTGAAACTACCCCCTGAGAGATCAACATCCATGAAAGCCAGATTTTTAATAAAATTTGAGAGGTCTAATTTACTTTCCTAATTTGGGGTCAGCCGACCAACTTTTTCATCATTAGTAAGGCGGGGGGAGTTGAGATCCCCCATAATAACGCCTTTTTTAATGTTACAATTACATATAACATCAAGAATCTTAGCCCAAAAGACCCTTCTCTCCCTTTTAGTGTTGGAAGCATATAGATTTAAAATAAACCAAGAGTCACCACTATGTACATGGGAAAACTTACAGAGGAGAGCATTACCTTAATTATGAATAGTAGAAATCTAAAAAGCCCTTTTGTTGTAGATCATCAACACCCCCTTGTGGCTCCCTCCGAATCTGTAGCCTCGGTACTCATATTTCTACTGAAAGATAGCTTGCCTACCACATCTTTTCTCATTTTAGTTTCTTGGATTAGTAAAAAATCAGGTCTTTGGTCTCTGAGCATATTCTGAACTATCTCCTACTTGTGGGCACCATTTAGGCCCCTTATATTCCAAGATATGATCTTCATCTCTTTTTTCTAGAGTATTCCTTGATGGTTTTCTAGCTCCCGTATGCCAAATTCTTTCTAATCTCATCCTGCAATGTTTGATTTAGGCTTCTCCTACCTGGAGACTTATACTTTATCCCAACATCAGCCTTGACTCTACTTTTGGTCATTGTTGGTGATAGTGGAGGATGGTCATGATTTTGATTTTTCTTCTTTTAAACCTACTCCAGTTACCTTTACTATCTTGAGAGCAACTATTAATCCATTCCTTCCATTTTGATATCTATTCTAGGGAAGAATTATTGATAAGCTCTAAAATCTCCATCCTCAGATCTTTGGAGGAAAACAAATTCACTAGGGGAACAATGGGTAGATCTAGTTCATTTCCAACCTGACTGATCCCATCATCAATGATTCCTTCTCTAAGGCTGAGTGTATCCACCCTTGGTACACCACCAACTCTACTATTCAGGGTTACCAAAGCTATTTTCAGTGAAATCTCTATCCAGGGGTCTTTGGCTTACCAACATCCTGCTCTTTCTCAATCAACAAATTATTTCCCACCTCAACTATAGCTTCAATGACATGGCCCTCAATTTCAGGCACATTTGGTCCTATATCACTTTCCTTTCTCTGGTCTCCTTCCTAGTCTAGGTCATTCTTTTTTTCCTTATCTAAGTCATTTGGTCCTTTATCACCTTCAATACCTTGATCTCCTTCCTGTTGAAAGGCATTATTCTTATCCATAGTGCCACCCTGGTTCTTGAAAACCTTAGAAGTTTTATGTTTCCAAATCATTTTCTTCCCCTTGACTATAGTACCCATGGACTTTCTTTTTTTCCTTTTTTACCCTAGTACATTGATTTGCCTTGTGCCTTGATTTGAAAGAAAGGAAACATGCGAATGGCACGGTCTCATAAATCAGTTTTTGAACATGAACTCCCAATTTGGAATGAAATGCCATAGTTTCTAGCATGTCAATGCCTTCCCTTACCCCTACACAAATGTGGGCATAAGTGAGGCATCTTTTAGAGGTAGTAATCGGATCTATGGAGAGAAGCTCCCCAAAGGAGCTACCTAGTCCCACAAAGACATCTTCATTCTAGAATTCAAGGGAAGCTCAGGAAGCCTTACCTAGACAGGGGCTTGCACAAAGAGTGATTGGTTTGGATTCATCTTTGATGACCACTTCTAGAGAACTAGAGTGGAACGACCAACAACCCATGGCCCCTCACACAAAATGTTAGAAAGGTCTTCCAAACATGAGAAATCAAAGGAAAAAAAGCCCTTGGCCATGGCCATGACTGAAACTTAACCTTTAAGGGCCCATTTCTTCTTTATAAATGATCTCACAACATTGATATTTTGCCTTGGCCCTAAGAATTTTCCAACTAGGGTGGAAGCCATGGATTTAATAATAAGATCCACAAGCTCATCCAGAATGGCAATGACACAAGATACTTTCTCTATCTCGGGTAGAATCTTTATAGGCAAGAAAGAGGACTTACATGTGTTCTTGACCCCAAAAAGAGATGACCATTTAGTAGGGCTAGGTAGACCCATTTTGGGAACTAATGGAATCTTGACCACCACCTTGGGGGGAGCATCTAGGTCTCCATCATCTTTCTCTAATTAATCTCCTGTATCGAAATATCCCTAACCAACCTCCTTCTGCAACCCAAGTTCCAAACTAGGGATCCAATTCTGACAGTCCAAAGGAATCCCACCCTTCTTAGAATTTGAATTTTGAAAATCACTCTTCCCTCCCTTTCTAGCACTCGACATCTTGGTTCCTACAATAGTGTTGAATTGTGTTTGATCATGACCTTGAGATGACACAAGTTGGAAAACAAGAGGATGAAAAAATCATCAAGGCTGACCCATATGCCACTGTAACCACCACATAGGTATTTTTTCATGATGATGAAGAGATATTATTCCATTCACAAATGTGGGTAGGAGGAAAAGCTTTACATTTTATTCTTGATTGTGTTAATCAAAAGAATTTGATATCTTCTAAGACTATAAAGAGATTGAATCTGAAGACAACATGACACCCATGACAATATTTTATGGGGTGGGTGAGCCAAGCATGAGACATTCAAGTAAACAAGCAATGTCATCTTTCATATTCCATAAAACTATTCAAATATGATGTGATCTATGATGCAGCTCCTCTTGATGTGTGTGATATTTTTTTGGGGCAACCATACATGTATCAATGTGATGGAGTGTATGAGTCAAGGCCACAAAGTGTAACAATCAAATTAGATGGAAAAAAGTACTAGATTCTAGAGGTAAGTCTTGCACACTTTGCATCTTTGATTAGTGCAAAATAATGTAGAAGGTTAATAGCCCAAACTGGTACATTTGTGTTATTAATGATCCATCCAGAGGAACAAAAAAAAAGTGTGTAATTCTCATTCCATGGTGTCCATCACAACAAAACAACAAAGATCAATGGATTAGATCTTAACAAAATTTCAAAATTTGTTTGATTACCAATAGAGGTACCCTCACATTGCCAAGTTAGACACTCTATTGATTTGATACCAGGAACCCCATTTCCTAATGAGCCAGTATATAGGAGATCAGTTCTAGAGAATGATGAGATAAAAAGGTATACACAAATTAATTCAAAAAACACATATCTTCCCAAGTACATCTCCTTATGGTAGCCCAATTGTTCTTGCAAAGAAAAAGGATGGTACATGGAGGCTTTGTATTGATTACAGATCATTGAATAAGATCACTGTAAAAAATAGATACCTAATTCCTTGGATAGATGATCTCTTAGACCAATTTAGAGGGGCAAAATTGTTCACTAAAATTGACTTGAAATCTGGGTACCATCAAGTACCAATTGATCCAACAAATGTATGGAAGACTGCCTTTAAATCTAAATTGAGACTATTTGAATGGTTGGTGATGCCTTTTGGTCTCACAAATGCCCTAGCCACATTTATGAGGTGATGAAAGATGTTCGTAGGCCATTCACTGACCCATTTGTAGTTGTATATATGGATGATATTCTAATTTTAAGCAAAACTTGGGAAGAACATCTACAACATGTGTAACAAATAATCTCTACATTACAAAACCATGGACTCTATGCAAATATAGAAAAATGTTATTTTGGTATGCAAACTATTAAGTACTTGGGATATGTTATTGATAGTAAGGGTGTTCATGCTGATCCTAAAAAGATCCAAGTAATTAAAGATTGACCTGCTCCAAGGAATCTCACATAGTTGCATAGCATCTTGGGTTTAGCTAACTTTTCTCGTAGATTTGTGTTTGGATTTTCACATTTCTCTTGGCTTTTGAATAATTCATTACAAGGAGGTATGAAAGTGAAATTCAAGTGGAAAAGTGCTCAATAACAAGCATTTGAGGAGTTAAAACAAAGGTTATGTTCTGCACCAGTTTTATCTCTTCTTGATTTACAACAGTATTTTGAAATACAAACTAATGCATTAGAATATGCATTGGAAGCAGTTCTCATGCAACATGGACATCCAGTTGCCTACCATAGTAAGACTTTTTTTGATATAGTGCATAGATATCCCACCTATGACAAATAACTATATGCTCTTGTTCAAGCTTGCAAGACATGGAAACATTATATATTGGGAAAGGAGACTATCATCTACATAGATCACAAACCCCTTCAATTTTTGCATACACAAGGTAAATTATAGAATGATAGACATCAAAGATGGTCAGCTTATCTTCAACAATTTCATCTCAACATTTTTCATAGGAAAGGAAGTGCCAATAAGCTAGCAAATTGTTTGAGTAGGCCTTCAATTGTAGGAATAAGTATGGTATTAGAATCATGTGGTCACCAAACATAAAATTGGGCCCACTTGTATGGACATGATAATGAATTTTTTGATGTTTATACTTAGCTAGTTGAAGGTAAGCATGTAAATGATTTTTACTTGCAAGATAGAATGCTCTGTCACTTTGACCAAATCTGCATTCTTGAGGAAGAATGTAAGAAGTTAATATGGGAAGCTCACTACAATAAGGTTGTTAGTCATTTTGGAATAGGTAAGACTATTGCTATACTACAAAGATATTTTTACTGGGCAAAAATGAAAAATGATGGGATGAAATACATTCAAGCATGTACAACATGTGCCATTGCAAAGCCTACAAATCATAAGGTGGGTTTATATTTACCACTTCTTGTTCCAAATAAACCTTGGCATTCAAGTTCAGTGGATTTTATGTCTAGTTTTCCTACCACAAAACATGGGCATGATTGTGTATATGTTGTAGTTGACAAATTTTCAAAAATGGCAATCTTTGTGGCTTGTAGAAAGGTAATCTTTGCTAAATTAACTGTAAAACTCTTTTTTGAGCATATTTGGGTTCATTTTGGGCTACCAAAAAGCATTATTTCAAATAAGGATAGTTTCTTTCTTAGTAATATTTGGTCTTCATTATGGAAAATGATGGACACAAAACTAACAAAGTCTACTACTTTCCACCCTCAAACAGATGGCCAAAATCAGGTCGTTACTCGAATGATTATTCAAATCCTATGTATGTATCACTCCAAACATCCTCATACATGGTATGAGAGCCTTCCCTATGTACAACATAGCTACAAGGAAATTCATAGTTTAACTGGCCATAGCCCATTTGAAGTTTGTCTTGGATATCAGCCCTTAACACCAACAAATGTTTCTATTCCTGTTATGCAACCTAACTTAGTACAATGCTTGGATAAGGAGAAGGAAAAAGCAATGGAGTTCATTGATAGAATTCATTATTTGTAGTAGCAAGTTCATGAAATTTTGGAGCAAACCACTAAGAAGTATAAATAGAGGCATGATGAGCATCAAACTCCTCATAATTTTAAGTTTGGGGATAAAGTATGGTTACATTTCTAGAAGGAATGCTTATAGGACCCTCATAGGAAGCTTCGTCCTCTTTTCTATGATCCCTATAAGATTATAAAGAATGTTGGTGAAAATGCATTTGAACTCAACTTGCCTCCATTTTTGGGTATTCACCCAGTCTTCAATGTAGAACCGTTGAAACCATATTTCCCTCATTTACTAGATATTGCAGATATTGCTGAAGAAATCAGT
The DNA here is from genome assembly GCA_028749045.1 of Cupressus sempervirens. Lineage (NCBI taxonomy): Eukaryota > Viridiplantae > Streptophyta > Pinopsida > Cupressales > Cupressaceae > Cupressus > Cupressus sempervirens. Next base: position 579,596,898 of record CM053785.1, read on the forward strand.
CCTACAAAGCTGAACCCATAAGTTGTTAATCCACTTCAAAGTGATCAAATTATGGAAGTTTTCATGAAGAATTTGAGGAACCAGAAAATCTATTTGTACCGCGTGGTAAAAGCAAGACAATTTGTTCAATAGGGAAAATGGCTTACAGGTGACCAAATCCAACCTCATTTTCCACATCTGATGTAAAGAGTGGATGAAATGGGCCCATTTCCTCCCAATGAGGAAGGAATGATCAAAGCATAGTCCAAGAATATGGAGAAGATGTTGGTACAAGAAGAAATGGGAAAATATCAAAATCCATTTTTTTGGTATTTTCTATGTTCTAATATTGTGCATTTTCGAAGGTCTCCAGGGCATTTCTAGGCTTCAAAAGGGCCAAGAAGTCATATTACTATGCTTAAGACTCTAGAAAACAAATGTAGAGCTCTAGAAGATCTTTCCAAAAATTATGGCAGTTCGTGATTTCAAGCTATGAGTAGAAAGTTACAACTTCTACAAGTAGACACAAGTTTTAATATAGTTTTAATAGTTTTCATAGTTGTTAGAGTTTATTTTTTAATTAATTAGCTTGTGGACTTATTTTCTTCATATCCAAGGGATAATGGTGACCCTTTGTATCCATTAAACTTGTATAAACTCTATTTTTTAGAATGAATGGATCACTTTTGTGCTTGCAGAACATCTACTATTGCATTTTAACTATTTTCAATTTAGTCACAATACCACAGGTTCTACACCACATATTATAACCTAAATTCATAATTCAAATCAGCTCTTGTGGCTGCAAGGCCTATAACTTGCCGCAAGACAAGGTGTACTATAATTGGGTGCAAGAGGAGTACTACAATAGAAGCTCAATTTAAATACCCTAGGTTAGAAACTACCTTATTTTGTCGCTCAACATCTTGGTGCAAGGATCAATCCTAGTGTATTACCCGGATCACCCTAAGATTCTACACTCATCATTTGTGTTCCCTTGGTTATGCTAATGGCATCTCCTTGAAAAATCCAATATCTCTTGTGGGAAACCACTTGGTTTGAGAGGTAGGGGCACTTAGTGTGGGCAAAGTTATTGTGTAATGAACTGTGATTCCTATATAGATCTTCTTGGCATGTATTTTCAAATGTGCTAGACTTGTGTAAACATTCTTGAAAATCAAACATCTCATTAGTAGTGGTAGGAATTTCTTTGATATCACAATTTTGTGTTAGAAATATTGCTTTGTCCCTTGTCCAACTATTTGAGACAAGAAAATCACCCTTATTATTTGCAAACCATGTTGTTCTCTAATGAAAACTGAGGTCATATACTGTTTGCATAACACTTTGGTCTGAAAACATTTGACAATCAACCTGAAACATAAGTTCTTTAAGCTCAAAACTACCTTTTTCATAGTTCATTGGCCCTTTATTACATGGCCTTTTAAGAAATATCGTATAACATTTTTTTAACTAAAAATGTATTGCCTTCCTACTATAAAGTCTATTGGCTAAAACTAGTGAAGTATATCACCCTCCTTAAGGAAAACTATTGTCTTCAAGAAAATTATCACCCAATTACTATCAACTCTATTGTATGATACATTATGTTGTCTTAATATCACTTGGTCAAATTTTCATCTTAGTTGATTTAGGGGTGTCGTCACTTCATCATACCTAAATTTGGTCAAAAATATTGATGTTAGGCATTGCTCTAAGTTGAAAAGATGGGCTTATTTTATTAGATGTAAGCTAAAAAATGTCACTAATGGTCACTTTTCAAAATCTAGTTACCTTTCTATGCTAGCTATTTTCTATCGAGCTTCTTGCTCACTCTCTTGGCTTGAGTCACTAGTGTTGTAAATGCTTGAGCACTCTTGACAAGCCACTCTCTTATTCTATCTTTGAAAAGTGAAAATTCTTGGCCCTTGGCTTGAGTCACTAGTGTTGTAAATTTGAAACTCTTTTCTCATCCTATTAAATGATGGCATACCCTTACATCCTAGTCATGACTAGGTTCCAAATTGATAAAGGTACTAATCATTATTTCACCTTTGAACAATTGGAAACTTCAACTAGGTGCCCTTGTGGACAACCTTACGTGAAGGATGATGTCTCTGATAAAACACAAGAAGCTAAGACTTGAAATAACCTACTCTATAGTTTTGAGAATCCATTTGGTACACCCTTTGATACAAATAGGGGTGAAGATATTGTGTCACTCACCATTCATCTTGAGGAGAGGAAATATCACTTAGAAGAATAAGCCTACATGAAAAAAGAAAGACTTAAAGAGGCCATACACATGGCCACTAGAGAAAGAGCCTATCATCAAGTTGAGTCTGATGCTCATGTGTGCAATGACAAAAATAGGCAAGGATACTATAGAAATCCCTTTGAAAACATCTCTCTTGCTGGAAATGATAGAAACAATACACCTCCTACGACTCCTAGAGTAAATGCAGAGCATGCCCATCACCAAGAAATTTTCAATCACATCATGAAAGTGAGATCAATGACAAAATCAATAGTGAAGACCTTATGGGGCTCCAATAAGATAAGGTCACCTATAGACTAATTGTCAAAGCCTTGGAAAAAAATGAGGACCAATACTTTCAATACATGATAGTGAAAGGATGGAAACTCCCTCATGAATTTTATGTGTAGAGAATAATCCAAAAATGAGAACCTGTTGAAGCTAAGATCTTTAAAGAGGAAATGCAAGAACTCATAAGTCAACTTGCATAACTACAAGTTTCTTAGGAACAACCCAAGGTCTCTTTTTTTGAATTGATATATGCTCTTCCTTTTGATAGGATTCTTTATATGGTCCCATTTCCTATGGATATAGAGGTTCCCAAATATGATAAATATGATGGAAATGGTGATCCTCACAATCATGTGAGACACTTCTATGATCTTAGCATGGACCTCATGCATGAAGACACTTATCTTATGAGGTTATTCCCTAGGATCTTTAGAGGCTAAGCCATGGAATGGTTTCTGAAACTATCACCTCCTATCAAAACATTCAATGAACTTGTACAATGCTTCATCCAAAAGTATTCTTACAAAATTCAACATCTTATTACTATTCTAGATTTTTGCAACATTAAACAAAAACAAGGTGAACCTTTTTCAACATATCTCCAGGGATGGAGATCTTTACATTCTAGTTACCCTTAGCGAATTCCTAAGACTGAGAAGATTGACATTTTTGTCAACACACTTGTACCTAAACTCTACTTTGACCTTAGAAAATAATTGTTCACATCCTTCAAGACCATGGTTGAAAGTGCATACTACATGGAGGATATTGCAATTAGAAAATGTGACATTGTCTTGAATAAAGAAAAAATTGGCAACAAAAATGGAAAAGAAAAAAACAAGCCTTGGATTAAGAAAAAATAAATTGTCAATGATGGATTAGTGGATGTTCCTAAGACCAAGGAGTCTGAATTTAACCTTTCTAATGTCATTTATGCTACAAAAACAAAAGAAAACTTCAAAGTCTCAAACATTTTATAAAACTTTAAAAAAATAAGCCAAAATTTTTTTACACACCTATGGTAGAATCTTATAAAGTGGTCTTAAGACATTACTTGCAAATAAACTAGTCACAGTTCTAGAAAATGCCCAACCTTATAATCCACCCATAAACTCCGATTGGTTGTTGGATGATCATTTTTGAAACTATCATTAGAGAAAAGGCCATAACACTAAAAAATTCTTTAAACTCAAAGATGTTATCCAAGATCTCATCGATGCTAGAAAGTCATAATAGATGGCTTAGTAAAAAAAATTTGATCACAAAGCCTTCAAAGAATTGTTACTAGAATAAGAAAAAGGGGAATCATCTAAGGTTAACAATAAAAATCATGACACAACAATCAACTACACCTACACTAACACTGACAACATCATAAACATGATAGAAACTATCAAATATCTTTGCATGATTGGTTCTAAATTTGACAAGGAACTCAATTATGATATGCATGGTGAAATACCTAAGGTCATCTTAAAAATGTGCATTTTTCAACAAAAACATAGGGAAACTTGGCCAAGGTAGTTGTTAGATTAGCAAAAGCTTCCTCCTTGCATGGTGAGACACTTAATGTTGTCACTAGGGGGCAATCTAAAGTTGTCCTTAGAGTTGAAAATAATCCTAAGAATTCCTCATCATCCAAACAAGTAGCCACCCTAGCTATATCTAGCTATGACCTTGTAAGTCAATTACAAAGAACCCCAGTGCAAATATTAATCTTTGAGTTACTAGAACTATCTCCTTTGCACAAGGAAATTCTAGAGAAATCTTTATGCACAACCAAAATCCCCAGAGATATTGATGTTGAGTGATTCCAAGCTATGGTGAACTGTATCTCCTCATCATATTACCTTACATTCTTTGAAGAAGATGACAAGTCACTTAGTCATCCCCATAATCTATCACTACACATAAAAGTCCAAATCTTTCGTACTCGTGTTCACCAAGTCTTGATTAACAATGGTGTAGGGTTAAACATCATCTCTTTCAATGCTATTCAACTACTTGATAGGTTTGAATTTTCTATCAACCCTAGGTGGAAGATCACCATCAAAGCCTATGATGAGGTTGAATGACCTTCTAAAGGTCTTATTGTACTACTAGTGCATGTTTGTCCTATTGAAAAAGATGTGTTCTTCCAAGTTTTAGAAATCCCACTGGCATATAATTTTTTCCTAGGAAGACCTTGGATCCATGATATGAAATCATTAGGTCATCTACATACCATCAATGCATAAAGTTTCCCTTCAATGGTGCCAAAATAGTCATTTCTAGGGATAACTCGATGTCTATCAACACACTATCTATTGCTGAAACACTAGTTCCTCACAATCTCTCTTCCTATGAGATCAAAATATCTCTTCAAGAGTATGAAAGAAATTGAAGATGATGAGCCTAGGTATGGGAATGTACAATCTAGACTCCTTTCTTCTCTACTAGTTTCTCCTTGATTGTACAGGAAACCTTCTAAAAAATTAAAGCCATCGGCTTTTGCTATGACCATTTTTGGCACTTTTGTTCAATCCTCTATTCCCTTAGAATTAGAAAAAGAAGAGCAAGCTGTAAGATATTGGATTTATAGAGAAGAGGAAGATGTGGTGGAAGTAACAGTCACTACTCCTATCTCTGGTAAGCATTATGGAAGAGGATACAAATTTCTAAAAAAATGGGCTATCATGGCCAAAGATCCTTAACTAATGATAATAAAGCTCTCATAAAACCCTTAAGTCATACTAAGGGTCACAAAAATATAAATACTATTGGCCTAGGCTTTGGGCTAGAAGATGAATTACCAAGATTTGATATAAGAGCTCCCATGTTTAGTGAATCTGAGGATGATGAACCACTTTGCTATAACTATTCTATAAGAAGAGAATTTTATGCCTCCCACTTTCCTACTTTGGGGAGAAAAAAATATAGTTACCTATAATGATGTTGAGGCTTCTCCCTCTAGACAACACTAATCAAATGAATCTGATCATGAAGGTCCAAATAGAGGAAGGATAGGTGAGAACATTTTTCACTTGATTGCTAAGAAATAGAGTAAAGATTTTGGTGAATAAGAATGGGAAATTCTCTTAGATGCATCTTGTGAAATAGGAGTGGATGTCATCCATGCCCATGTTACCCAACCAAATGTATTCAAAGAATCTAATCTAGGGTTTGGTGAGTTTGGTTCACAAACTACTTTAGTGAATCACATTGATCTGCCTAGGTTTGTTCCTGATTTGAATTCCTTTGGAACTTTCACTATTAGCTTGACCTCTAATGTCACAAGAGATGACTCCTATGATATCAATAACATTGAGCCCTCTACATCCCTCTCATTAATTTACCCCAGTCTAATAGATTAGTTTTCTCAACACCAAAGACCAAAAATACCATCTTTTCAAAGTGACTATGAGATTGCTTGCTACCTCAATGTTGCTAAACCTGTGATATCTTCCACTAGTGAACTTGTGGTTAACATGACAAAAACATATATCAAGTACCTTAGTCATAAAATCAAAAGAAAAAGAAAAAATAAATGGTCAGATGGTGAAAACCACTTTGTGCCAGTGTCTGAACCCAAAAAAAGTAAAAATAAAGACGTATCTAAAGGTGAAAACCTCTTTTTAGGCACCTAAGGATGAGGTACTTGGTAGTCTACCAAGCTATTTTTAGGACAGATCTTCAGTTCTTATTGAACCTATAGAGCCTATTAACTTAGATATAGAAGAGTATCCCAAAATCATTAATGTGGCTCAATCCCTATTCACTGAAGAAAAGGAGAACTTCACCAAGTTCTTTCAAGAGAAGAAAATCAAATTTTCTTGAGCCTACTCAGAGATGCCTAGCCTTGACATTGATCAAATCATTATGCATCATCTATCTACTTCACCTGGTGTCAAGCCTATAAAGAAGAAGTTGAGAAAAATGCATCTGCACATGACTCTCTTGGTTAAGGAAGAACTAGAAAAGCTCTTAAGAGACAACTTCATTAGAGCTATTGATTATGCAGAGTGGATCTCCAATATTGTACCTATGTCCAAACATGATAAGTCCATTGAAGTGTGCACATATTTTAGAGACCTAAACAAAGCATACGCTAAGGATGATTTTTCACTACCTAACATAGACATGATTAATGTACTCTTTAATGGATAGCTTCTCTAGATACAACCAAATCAAAATCACCCCTAGAGATTAGGAAAAAACAACTATACATGTGCATGGGTTACCTTTTGTTGAAATGTCATACCCTTTGGGCTAAAAAATGTAGGAGGTACCTATCAATGAGCCATCACCACCATCTTTCATGATATGATGCACAAAAATAAGGAAGACTATGTTGATGACACATTCGCCAAATCTAAAAAAAAAAGATTAACATCTTATGACCTTAGTTTGATATTGGATCACATGGAACTATTTTAGCTTAAGCTAAATCCCAAAAAGTGTGCATTTGGTTTCGCATCAGGCAAATTGTTAAGCTATATCATATCAACAAAAGGCATTGAATTTGATCTCAAAAAGGTGCAAGCCATCATGAAAATTCCTCCTAGAAATATCAGTCAATTAAGAAGTCTATAGGGACATCTGTAATCCATTAGGATGTTCATTTCTTAGTAAAGCTCAACCCTTCAACAAGAACAGTTTGCATAAATGCTCCACAAGTATCTAGAATGAAGACTGTCAACAAAGCTTACATCAAATCAAAGGGTATTTAACTAAACCTCCATTATTGATGCCACCCATACCAGGAAAAAATTTGATATTAAACATCTTAGCTATAGATTCTTCCCTAGGAGAATTATTAGCACAAAGTGATGAGACTAGAAAAGAGCATGCTATTTACTACATCAGTCACACTTCGGTGGCCTATGAGATGAATTGCAACAACATTGAGAAAGCTTTCCTTGTAGTGGTATTTGCATCCCAAAAACTTAGGCACTACATATTGGCTCACATAGTGCATCTCATTGCAAAAATAGATCCCCTCAAATATCTATTGAGTAAAGATATGCTTACCAGATGTCTAGCTAAATGAATGATGATTCTCTCTAAATTTGACATTTAGTATGTCAAACAAAAAGCTATTGTGGGGAAAGCCATAACTTATCATCTTGCTAATTTCCATTGCAAGACAGAACTCCTATGCAGATTGAATTTCCTGATGCTTCCATCATGTATGTCATTGGAAGAGCCTGGAAGATGTTTTTTGATGGTTCTCATACCCAGAATGGGGTTGGTGTAGGAATTTTATTTATCACACCTCATGGTTACATGATCCATAAGTCCTACAAACTCATGTTTCCTTACACTAATAATTTATTAGAGTATGAGGCCTTACCAAATGAGATTAAAATGGCTTTAGAATGGAGGATCACAAAGCTACATATCTATGGAGACTCCCAACTTCTTATTAACTAGGTTAATAATGATTATCAAACCAAAGATGACAAGTTGGTACCCCATAAGAAATTGATTGATACTCTATGTAACTACTTCACATTTGTGAAATTTCAACAAATTCCCAAAGTAGGAAATAAGGTTGTAGATGCTATGGCCACCCTAACATCTATTCTTCAGTTACAAAAACATGAATCATTTATTGAGTTCTTGGTGGAAGAATTATGTTATCCCGCATATGACTCTTCTGACAATCATATGATTTACACTATTGTTGGTCATGAATCCTCATATTACTCCACCATTTTCTCCTACCTACATGATCAAATTATTCCTAAAAATCTCATGTGGAACCAAAAATGCCAACTCCTTTGCATTGCCTCACACTACAACTTGGTCTCTGGTGACTTGTCTAGGAATGGTCTAGAAAGAATGCTTCTTAGGTGTCTAAAACTAGAAGAGTCTAAAAAGGCATTAGCTGAAGCCCATGACATCATTTGTGGGGCACACTCTAATAGCCTTGAACTTGCTTGAAAACTACTTAGGGTGGGCTACTATTGGCCAACCATGCAGGCTGATGCTATTTGATATGCTAAATATTTTAAGAAATTTCAACTACATGGAGACTTGATTCATGCTCTTGGACATGAGCTTATACCTTCTATTACATATTTTCCTTTTTAGTAGTGGGAATTTGATCTAGTGGAAAAGATTCACCCAAGTTCATCTAGTGGTCACAAGTTTATTATTACAGTGATAAAAAATTTCACAAAATGGGTTGAGACTATACCTTTGTCTATTGCTATAGGAAAGCATGTTACCTAATTTATTCTCAACCACATTATTTGTTGCTATGGCATTCCCTCCTCCATCGTTACTGATAATAGAGGATAATTCAAAAATAAGGACCTTAAACAACTTTGTAAGAAATTCAAGATCAAACAACACTGGTCCTCTGTTAGGATTAACCTTAGATAGAAATAATAGTTACATGCAAATATAACCAATATTAAAAAATAATAGATCGCACAAAAGAGAACACAAGATACTAGGATTTAACGTGGCTCACCTAATCCCTAGGCTATGTCCACCAATAGCAAGTCTAATATTATTATTATTTGGTGATTATAATCAACAATCCCTTATAGCTCAATACCACAACAAGAAGCTACAATATCACCACTACATTATGAAATCCCTAACCCTAAGCCTTTTAATTCAAGCTTTTTACCACCTACACAAATAGGGCCAGAATAAGTCATCCAATAAAAAAAATAGTAGCTGATGCCTTTTACAATATAAGGTCATTTTTGGCTTTGGGGCATTGTCCCCCAAAAGCCCCACAAGGCATTGCCCCTTGGCCCCACCCTATACTACAATAGGGAGTGCACTTGGGGCATTTCCCCAGGACCCCACAGGGGCACTACCCCTTGACCCCATCTTGGGGGCACTGCCCCCAAACTCCCACAAAAATAATATGGGGATAAAATTGTGTTGAATAAACCTCTGAGTTTGATTAGGCTTCACATCACAACAATCTCCCACTTGGAGATTGATCAGACTCTAGAACAATAACCTCCCACTTGGAGACTGATCATAGCATTGTTAAACCTGTAGCTCCCACTAGAATATATCAAACCACCCTAGACTTTATTGTTCTTTTATTATGTTCAGTCTAGAAGACCAATCAAAGCTAAAGAGGAGTCCAACTTCTCCCTCATTACTACCTTGGTAAAGATATCTACTAGATTTTCATATGTATGTATCTTCTCTAGATTTAACTGTCCATCATCCAAAACTGACTGAATGAAATGGTACTGTAACTGTATGCATTTTGTCTTTGAATGCAAAGCTGAATTCTTTGCAAGATGAATGACACTCTGACTATCTGTAAACAAATAATTATCCCTCGATGGATGTCCCAACTCTTCCATGAAGAACGGAAGCCATATCATCTCCTTGGCTACCTTTGTAGTAGCAACATACTCTACCTCTCTAGTGGATAAAGCATTAACCTTCTGTAACCTAGAAAACTAGCTCACAACTGCCCCACCAATAGTTAATACATAACCTATAATACTCCACCTAGTATCAATATCCCCTACCAAATTTAATTTAACATATCCCTATAAGTCAATAGTACAGCCCCCAAAATGTAGACACTTACTAAATGTTCCTCTCACATATCTAAGAATCCATTTAACTACATTCCAATGCTCAATTCCTAGATGACTCATATACCTGCTAATAATTGCCACTACATGTGCAGTATCTGGCCTTGTACATACCATAGCATAATTCAAGCTTCCTATAGATGAAGCATAAGGTAACTTGGACATCTTATCCTCCTCTTCTTGTGTCTTGGGACACATCTCCTTAGTCAACTTCAAATGACCACATAAAGGTGTGCTGACAGCTTTAGCATTCTTCATAGAGAAATGTTGCAACACATTTGCAATATAACCAGCCCAAGATAATGTCAATTTCCTATTCTTCCTATCTTAGAAAATCTTCATACCAAGGATTTGTTTTGCTTCTCCCAAATCCTTCATAGCAAATGAATGTGAAAACAATTCCTTTAACCCCTTGATGTGATCCATGTTAGACCCAGCTACAAGCATGTCATCAACATATAAACATAAAATAATGGAGCTATCATTATCCAACCTTTTAAAGTAAATAAAATGATCTAAATGACACATATAGTATCCATACTCATGCATAAACCTATCAAATTTTAGATACCATTGCCAAGGTGATACCATTGCCAAGGTGCTTGCTTCAAGCCATATAAACTTTTCTTCAATCTACACACTTTGTTCTCCTTACCTTTGACCTCAAATCCCTATGGCTATGCTATATATATCACTTCATTTAAATCATCATGAAGGAAGGCTATTTAACATCAAGCTTCTCCAAATACAAATCTTTGGTAGACACAATACTTAAAACAATGCCAATAGAAGTCATTTTGACAACAAGAGAAAATATCTCATCAAAATCAATGCCTTTTTTCTGTGCAAATGCTTTTACCATTAACTGGGCTTTAAATCATTTCTTACCTCCATCCTCTTCTTTTAACTTGTAAACCTATTTATTTTGTAAAGCCTTTTTACCTACATGAAACTTTCATAAATCTCATGTCTTATTTTTCAACAAAGAGCCCATTTCTTCTTTCATTGTAGACTCCTATTGAATCTTTTATCCACTTAGACAACTTCATAATAACATTCAAGTTCACCAGCATCAATAAGTAAAATAGAGTACAAAGAAGGAAACAATCTTTGTGGAGATCTACTTAGCCCTGTTGATAGTCTAACATTCTTGGTGTGTGTGGTATTTGTTGTTGCATTTGTTGCAACTTTTTTTTGCTACCCCAAAAAAATCCCACGGGGGCATTTCCCCTCAACCCCACCTTGTATTATGACAGGGCATGCACCTAGGGTGCTTCCCTAGGACCCCGCAGTGGCACTGCCCCTTGACCTCATCTTGGGGGCACTACCCCCAACCCCCATAGAAATAATATGGGGAGAAAATTGTGTTAAATAAACCTTTGAGTCTAATTAGGCTCTAGATCACAACATCCTCAATATACTACCCCCAAGGGAATGACCAAGTTGAGACCTCTAATAAGACATTTCTCAAAATCCTACATAGAATGGTTCACAAATTAGGTTGAGATTGGTACTTGTAGATTAATCTGACACTATGTGCTTAAAGGACCACCATATGTACTCCTATAGGGGCTATACCTTTTTTGTTAGTCTATGGATCTAAGGATGTCTTACCCTTAGAAGTCAATATTCCCTCACTACAAGTCTCCCTACATGGGTTGATAACTAATGAAGACCATTAGACTATGATGATACAAGAGCTAGAAACCCTTGATAAGCATCTCAAGCATGCTTTTGATTATGTGAGGGATTATCATAAAAGGATGTCCAATACCTACAAAAAAAAGGTTCATCCTTGTGAGTTCCAAGTGGGTGAGCTTGTGCTTCGAGAAAACCCAAAAAATTAGCAAAATAGAGACTAGAAAGGGAAATTTGAGCCTAACTAGTTGGGTCCTTACATTGTCACAACAACATTTGGATCTGGTGCCTATTAGATTTCTATTTTTGAAGGGGAACAACTTGTAGAGCCTATCAACATTCTACATCTGAAAAAATTATATGCTTAATTCTCACAACTTAGCTATTTGTATCAATCGAAAAAATTCTTAAAATCAGAAAATATCCTAAAAAATGATCATCTTAGTGAAAACCTAGCAATCTAGGCACTTTGATGTATCACTAAAAAAAATTCAAAAATTCAAAAATAAGTTTTTTTGAAAAAAGTCATGAAAAAAATATCTACCAAGTAGTGAATACCTAGAAATAGGCACTACTTGAGACACTCGCACCTGTGTCTATCAGTCTCACTCCTTCACTCTGCAACATAGTTCCTTAGTTAGGAATTGTCTTTTGTCCTCATCTTGGGAGCATAACTACTTAGCTTATGAGAGTCTCCTTGTGTGTTAGGGTTTTCTTGGCAACTCATGCAAAATATTGTTACTCAACACTACCCCACCTTGACATTGAGTGTTTCTCAACACTTTTTGGATATTCTACCTACAGTCTAGAATGCTATGATATTTCTCACTATCAAGTTCAAATCTTGAAGAAATAACCATGTGACTTACACACATGCATTTAAACATTAAACTTGTTGATCCATGTTAAACTTTATCTTCTTTGAGTTTTGTCTATGATGATTTCTTTGTTGAGTGTTCCCTCCCTAATAGTCTTTTGAGGATGTCTTAGACTAAAATAATGGTGAAATGGGGAATGCTTTACTTCTGGGTATGATTTTTTATTCTAAAGTGTTTAGATAATTTTTTCTTGTCCTACTTGACACTTTGGGCCTATAATGTATCATCCTTGTCTTTTTTTTTGCAAAACCACACTCGGAGGTTATCCTGGCACTTATCCTTGATACAGGTGTAATCTTACTATACTAAACTTAGGGAATATAACAACATTAGTCATCTTGACCTATAGTTCTTTGATGCTTAGGTTGGATTCCCACATACCTATCTAATATAGATCATATTCATATCCTAATAGTTATACTAGTGAGAATTATATGATCTTTCAATGTCCTTAACAATGCGCAATGATGAATTAAAAGTCTAAATATTTTGTGTCCCTTGAAAGTAAACCATTTTTCATAGTAGCTTACATCATAGGTATATTTTAGCTTGGTCTTAAATTTTTCATATGAGGATATCTCTCTCTTCATCTTTCACGAACATGTCAGTTAACTACTTTTAGAGCTTTCATTTCACCTCTTTTCTATCCTATCATCACGAGGGGTTAGTCTAAGTCATCACATCTAATCTATCTAAGTATCACATTTTTAAAACATGAGCCTATATCATAAGAGCTAAAAACTATTCATGAAAGAGATCTATGAGTATATAAACATGAATATAAAATAGAGCAATACATAAACATGAGCAAAAGCTAAAACATCACATGGAAACATAAATTCAAATGTTGGAGCATCAATTTAAAATATCAAACATATGATCATAAAGATGAGGCAAATACACAAGTACATCAATTGAATCTAGTATCTCATATGTATATCAAACATGTCATAGTACATATACAATACAAACCTTGGATCAATGTCTCAAGGTACATATGATACAATAAAAATGTCACAAGGACATCATCCTAGACCTACTCTTAACTCTAGGACTGATTCCAACCCTCTTGGGCTAGTGCTGGTCATGGAGGTGGAGTCTATCTCCTATTAGGTAGCTAAACCACACTCTCTAATCTCCCTATCTACTCTGAGTATTCTGGTAGTCCCTGGCACAGTGGAACCACACTTCTATATATAGCATAGTGGTAGGTGGCCTATACTCCATGATTCTCTAACTCTCACCTAGTGGCATCCTACTCCCTATGGAGCTCCTCTCCCCATGCTAAATCCTAGCATCTCAAGTCATCCTCCCCTCCTCCCTCGATAGGTTGCTACTATTGTGGCTATGCTCACTCTAGTATCCTACTTCTCAATGGATGCTCCTCCTCCTCACTCTCCACTCTCATGGTCTAGGTCTGCATCCATCTCCTCCCACCTTCTCATGAACTACTCCCAACCTCCATTCACTTTCCACCATGCCTCTACCTCCTCTATCATCTCCACCATCTCCCCCTATCTTTCTATCACAAGTGGTGCATCTAGCCATGTAAATCTCTAGAAGGGATGACACTGCATCTCATATAAGTATGTTGAATCTACCCTCGCATCTACCAAATCTAGATGGCAGTCCCAAGGCTCCCACATCAATGTTGCAATATCCCTCAAAGCTAGCTGGTAGTCTAACATGGGCAACTAGCCATGTACCTCCTCATCATGGAATTACACATAGATGGTGGTGTCCATTGATATCACCTATTGCTAACCAAACTGTCACCATAGTCAAGTGATAGAAAAATTCTCTACAATCTCTGAGGGTCTCCCAACCAATGGCTAACTATAATGCATGCACTTGAGCTCCCTTGTGTCATACCATCTATGACACTATCGGTATGGCCACTAGAGAAAAGCGGTAAGATTGTCAAAAATTTATCAATAGTATTTTACATCCCCACTATGACTCTAAGGGATGAACCCTACGTATTTGAATATGAAGGTCTCAATGCACTCTTAGGGTTGCACTCATGGTTGATTCACTGCAATATGCTCCCAAGCCTATATCTAGGCTAGCATTGTACTGCATGCCCACATCCACCTGGATCAATAAACTATCTTGTGAAGCTCATGATACATGTTAGTTAAGATGATAGGTCCCCATGCCATCCTCTGGGGCCACCTAGTCATGTATGCTATCAATCTACCCCAACCCAGAGGGAATCCCTTTTAGCCCTTGATAGTTAAAAGAACCTAGGAAATTAGTGAGAAAAGAAAGAAAGGTAATGGATACTTATCTCCATACTCATCTATGAGCCTCTCACAAAAAAAGTGGTGGTCTAGCATAATGACATCCTAAAATCATTTTTGTGTGACTAACCTCTCCTCTATCAAGGTCTAATCATAATAAACCTGTGACATGCAAAAAACTCACATCAATACACCTTGTATGGATATTAGAAACTTTAAAAAAATGAGCATAAAAACATAAAAATCATATTCACTGGATCTCCATGACATGGTACACAAAGGATATAATATACATCCTCCAAATTAATGGTGGCCTTGCCAATCGATAGATGGAAGGTGTTGTGCTCATTGTGCCCATATTTAGCTAAAGCACTCAATAACCCATGGTTTGCTCATATTTGGGGCATGTGTGTCAACCATCTCAATCCCATACTCTCTATGGTGGCCCTCTCATCATCATCTAGATTCTAAAGGATGTGCAACCCCACCACCTTGGGGGCTCTGATCAAAGGGGCAGGAAAGACAATTTGCAAAATTATGTCAAACATACGTTGAAAACATTATTATTAGCTAGAAACATATCAAGAACATCACATGTAAGATTTAACTCTAAAAATTCTAAACAACACAAAAATAGCTCATACAATACTTTTCATAATAGGCAGATGATACTTTTTTATAATTAAGTATCATGCAATAATTTTTAAATACCTAGGCGATACTTTCTTATCGAGTGATATTTTGCATCATGCCATGCGATATTTTGGTAGGTTTGATGCAATAGAACTTTCTAAAGTGTGTGATACATTTTGTGACAGAAGTATCACACGATACTTCTCAAAGTGTCTATGCAATACTTTTTAAGTATCACATGATATTTTTTGTTAAAAAACCCTAAAACCTATTTAAAATATGCTTAATTCTCAAAAAAGTGAAAAGTTCTTGATGACTTACTGGGGCCTCATACTTAGGTGGCTAGTTGTACAATCGGTTGTGCTCAAAACAATGTTTGCGGTTCAAAATGCCAGTTAGTGCCATGACCTCTCTTCAAATTGCTCAAAAGCTCTCCAAAATCAAAAAAGAAAAATGAATTGAAAATTACCCTTGGACCCCTTATATAGTCCTCCGTCCTCATTTTGACTCATACCTCAAACTTCTTAAAATTCTATAAAAATTGTACCCCTGGCTAATTTGATGTCTTGGATCTATTTTCGAGATCGAGATCAAAATACAAGTTCATCTTGATAGTCAAAATCACATTTCAAAATTATACCTTCTTCTATGTAGTTAGCTAGCCTTTTTATGTCTAATCTTTGAATCTTTACTAGGGCATCTTCATTTCTCTATATCTTCACAAATTCTACTCCTCACACCTACTTCAATTCACATCTTTCACTTCTAAGTCATATTTCTAATTGATTTGACCTAATTTTTAGGCTTTATCCTTCTAGATCAACTCTAGTCAAACTAGGGCATTCTATCACTTCTCTATGGTCATTCTTTGGTTCTAATCTCATATCTAGCATCATGTACTTCTTTATATCTAAATTTTATCATATCTCTCTCATTCCTGCATTCACTTTACCTCATTTAAATTTTGATCCCTAGGTGACAGAAGTACTCTATCATCACTTGCTACAACTATCTATTTCTTAGGAGCATATGTTTGATCTTTTCATTTGATCTTGACCTTTCTAATTTTCTTGGTGTTAGTACTCTTCTTGAGTTCTGATATCGTCTTTCTCTCCTACTATTCAGTACTATTGCTATAAATTTGTACATTTAGGACTTGTTATCTCTTTCTATATTTCAATATTCTGAATTAGATCTCTTTATCAATTGTTTCCTACTTGGCTTATGTATTATTTGACATAATGTGTTCCCAGATTGATCACACATTAGCCAAAGGGGGGAAAATTTAATCACATAAAATGGTTATCTAGACTATGCCCCTTGTTGACATTTTGGCTAAATTAATTAATTACTTACCTAGGCTAAATTGCTAAAAAGCAATTAATTTTACTATAATCTATAGTTTGACTATATTATCCTAATTTCATATTTGATTAAAAGAATGTATCCTCTTTTAATTAAATAAAAGACCCAATTCTTCTAGCCCACTCAATGTGCACAAACAAAGTCCTTTTTCTATTTACAAATTTAAAAAAAAGGGTTTTGTCTCACATGAAAAGTCAACTCCTTTTCATTAGTTGACTTGATCTTGCACATGGATCATGCAAAAAGTAAACCCCACCCTTTATTATCCACTTCTTGATCTTGATCTAAATCATATTTCTACCTTTAAAAGAGAGGTCTCTCTTCTTCTCAAAGGATCTCATTTTTTAGTATTGTTATGATGCACGTTTCTTAATAGATTTTCTTAGAGCTTGTGGAGAACTTCTCATTTCTTGTCTAAATTATCTCATCACCACTCTCATACTATCTTAGATTCATTTATAACTAGTTTAGTACTTTTGTAATAGCTTAAATCACCTAGTTTAATTAGCATGGATTGGTAAAATTATCATAATGTTAGCATAGTTGCATTCTTACATCTCATTCTAGCATAGATTAAACTTGCATTGCATACTTGAGAACTCATTTTGGACACTTGCATTCTTGGTATTGTCTAAAGAATATCCTATTGCATGATTTACTAGCAAGGGATGTATCTCTAAGTCTAATTTGAGAGATCATTTCATACTTTTTCTAACCCCCTTGCATTCCATGGATAGGGAGCTCTAAGTTGCCATTCAAGTGTTCCAATTCATGGGATATCTTGGATAGAAGGGTTTAGAGAAGTGAAAATTTCTAGTGTACATAGAGGACTTCACCCCTTCTTCCTCCCTTATTTAGGGAGAAGATATGGTATTTTATGAAAACATTTTTGAAGCATCCACATTTAGACAACCTAGATTTGATGAGTTAGATGTTGAAAATACTAATATAGAGAGAATCTGAAGAAACATTTCTCAACTTGTGGCTCACGATCAAAGCACTAACTCTTAGGAGTATGAATGGGAGTCCTTTTTTGAAACCTCTTTTGAATTGGTTTTGTATGTGATACATGCCTATGTTACCCAACCAAACGTAGTTGATGAGTCTCATGTAGGGTCAGATGAGTTGGATTTGCTACTTGCCTTAGTAGACCATGTTGATTCCTCTCGGACATGTCTTGACTTGGATTCCTTTCAAGAATTCTCTATAGCCTCAACCTCTCATCACTAGAAATGATTCCTCTCACATCAACAACCTTAAAGCTTCCACCTCACTATTACTCATGTGCCCCAATGTCATAGACTAGTCTATTTAAAATTAAAGACCTGCACTACCCTCATTCCAAATGATTATGAGATTGCATGTTAACTAAATGTCATTAAACCCATGGTATCTTCCACCAATAAACCGATAGTCAATATGACCAAAATAGACATCCAATACCTTAGTCACAAATCAAAGAGGAAAATGAAAAATAAGAGTTTAGATGGCAAAAACCAAGTTGTGCCAGTGTCTAAACCGAAAAAAAGTATGAATAAAGATGCATCCAAATGTGAAAAGATCTTTGAGGAAATTGAAGATGAGGTATTGGGTATTATTCCAAGCTACTTCTAGAATAGATAATTGATTTTGATAAAACTAACACAGCCAATCAATCTTGGTATTGCAAAATTTCTTACATGTGGCTCAATCTCTATTATTAGAGGAAAAAGAACTGTGCACTTAGTTTTTCCAGAGAAGAAGATTTATTTTGCATGGAATTGTTTATAATATGCCCGGACTCAATATAGATATTATTATTCACTATCTCTTCATAGATCCTAGCATCAAACCTATTAAACAAAAATTAAGAAATATGCATCCACATGTGGCTCTACTTGTGAAAGCTAAGTTGGAAAAACTCATGAGTGCCACATTTGTTAGAGCTATTTATTATGTCAAATGGATCTCAAACATTGTCCCTGTTTCTAAGCATGAAAAACCTATTTGAGTGTGTACTAAAATTTTAGACCTTAATAACTTTCCTAAAATATGATTTTCCACTACCAAACATATATATGATAGTAGACATGACTGTAGAATATGAAATGTACTCCCTCATGGATGGCTTCTTAGGGTATAATCAGAAAAAAATAGCTCTAGACAATAAGGAGAAAATAACTTTTACATGTTCATGGGGACCCTTTTGTAGGAATGTCATGCCTTTTCATCTCAAAAATGTTGGAGCCACATACTAGAGATCTATGGCCACAATCTTTCATGATATGATGCATAAAAACATGGAAGATTATGTTGACGATACCCTTCCAAAATCTAAAAAATGAAGCATTGACTTGTTTAACCTAATTTTTATACTAGACCCCATGGAACAGTTTCAACTTAGGTTTAATCCGAAAAAGTGTGCTTTTGGTGTCACATCTAGAAAATTTCTAGGGTAAATTATCTCAGCTAAGGGTGTTGAGGTTGATCTAGAAAAGGTGCAAGCTATCATGGAGATGTTGCTTCCCAAGAATATTAGTCAACTAAGGAGTTTGCAAGGACACCTTCATTCTATTAGGAGGCTCATCTCTCAATTAGTTGATAGATCATATCCGTTTAACAAAAATATGCATAAAGGATCAACATGCATATGGAATAAAGAATGTGAGAAAAGCTAAGTTCAAATCAAAAAGTATTTATCAAAGTCACTTATTCGCATGCCTCCAATTCAAGAGAATCTATTGATTCTCTACATCTTAGCTACTACTAATTTCCTAGGAGCTTTGTTAGCACAACATGATGAAAATAGGAAAGAAAGAGCCATATACTACCTCAGTTGTACATTGGTCACTTATGAGATTAATTATAACAACATTGAGAAGGCTTGTTTCATTGTAATGTTTGCATCACAAAAAAATTGCCACTAGATGCTCACACATACCACACACCTTATTGCCAAAATTGATCCTTTAAAATATCTCTTGAGTAAGGATGCACTTATGGGTAGACTAGCAAAATGGATGATGATTCTTTCTAAATTTTACATTCAATATGTTGAACATAAGGCCATCAAAGGATGGGCTATTGCTAACCAACTAGTTGCATTCCCCATGAAAAATAGTGCTCCTATAAAAAATAACTTCCCGGATGCTTCTATCATGTATTTTACAACAAGAACTTGGAAGTGTTCTTTGATGGGTCATATACTCAAAACAGTGTTGGTGTTGGAATTATGTTTGCCACACCTCATGACTACACCATCCCAAAATCTTACAAACTGCTATTTCCTTGCACAAATAATATAATTGAATATGAAGCTTTGCTTAATGGAATCAAGCAAGATCTTGAATGGAGAATCAAAGAGCTAAATATCTATGGAGATTTCCAACTTGTCATCAATCAAATGAATAATGAGTACCTAAAAAAGGATGTTGATGCTATGGCAACTATTAGAGTAAAGGGAATATTTAATTTAATTTAATTTATTAAATTACCTTTACTTCCTTCTTAAGATTTCACTTTGTGCACATGCATTTCCATTTAATAATTAAATATTAAATACTATGTCATTTACCTTTTTTAGGGTTTCCATATTAGGGTATAGTGATCTCCTATATTATGATTGATCCTTTGTACTTTCTTTCTTTCTTTCAATCTAATAATATATTCTTCCATATTTTCAGAGCCAAAATCTTTCCTTCTCTTTGTCTTTGCTTCTCTATGATAGGTTCTTGCATGCAAGTGTTCTTTGAGTTTCATGGATTTGTATTACTCAAATCCTTCATGGTATTAGAGTCAAATATTCTATAGCTTGTTCTTATTTGGAGAAAAAAAGGAATAAGGATTTGATAGAATAGATCTAGCTATTTTTGGGTATTTTTTTGTGAAAATATGGGGATCTCTATAATTAAGATCACTTTGAGGTCAAACAAACCTCACAATTGGATTCAGAGTATGTCAAAACCCCTATTTCCATTTAAAACAACCTATTTTAGTCAACTTTTCATTCTGAGGAAAAAAAAATCTTACTAGGGCCTTACAACCCTTAATATATAAATTGAGACAAAAAAATTGTTAAATGCATAAAAACTATTTAATAAATATTTTTAAATACTTTGTAACATGTCCCGTTAACAAGATCATGCATTCACTGCACTTCTCGGGGGTCATCATAGCTTCACTCACTTCTCACTCCATCACAGTCTAGCTCCACTCATGTCTTGCTCAACTTTGCTCTGTAACCTGGCTTGACTCTGCTCACCGTCACGCATCCTGGGTGTGTTGCTAGCCCAATAACCTCCCTTCACCAAACTACAATTAGGTGGGGAGCTAGGGGCTTAAATTTTAAGCCCCTTGGAATTTTTTTTGGGGCTTTCCCAAAAACATTTTGCACTTCTAGAGGCCATGTTAGTTTTTGGGCTCTAGCTTGAGCATATGGACAAGTTTTTTGAAAAAAAATTATCATCTATAAGATTATTCTAAGATGAAAATATTTATGAAGGAAAAATTTTGGAAATTTTTCCATTTTTGTACCATTTTTTTGCTCAAAGTTAGATAATGCTTTCTACCTTCAGGGGGAATAACTTGCTCATTTTAACTTCCTTTTCCAATCCAAAAAAAGTGCCAAAAAGCTCTTCTCAAGAACTTTCCATATTCTTTGTTATTTCACCAGTATTTTTTCTAGGTATTTGTGATACTTAACTGAAGTTTTCTTTCTCTTTTCTTGTATACAAATTCCTTCTAGTAGCTAGGGTTCCATTTTTTACATTGTGGGGGGTGCTTTTTCAATTATTTTCTATTATAATATTAGTATATCAAAAAAACTCAAACCCTTTCTTAAAATAATGGCTGAGACCTCTTCTTGTCTAGTTCTTCTAAACACACATAAATATCACACATGGACAACTGTTATTCAATGGCTTCTCCATTCAAAGGGTTTCTAATTTTGTTTAGATATAGTGCAACTATTTTTTCATAGTCAATATTAGACTTTGTAGTATATGAATAAGACGGACAAAGCCACGGGTCTAATTTCTTTGAGTGTTTTAGATAGCTTATAGTTTCATCTTGATGAATGCATGAATCCTCAAGAGATGTGGTCCAAGTTCAAGGACTTATTTGGTACCATCAACGAGTTCATATCACTTCAAATTGAGGTAGAGCTTACTTCACTTGTACCCAATGGTTTTCCCTCTATTGAGGACTTTGTGATGAGATTCAAATAGTATCAAACCTTGTTACACAGATGCAGGAAAGTGAAGATAGATAAGGAGTGCATCTATCTGATTCTGTCAAAGCTTCAAAGAAACTTTCAGATTTCCTCTTCTACATTCCATTCCACTATGGATGCTTTGGTTCCTCAATTCACAATGTCCATTTTTGAGGTTCTATCTAATTGATTAACTAAGTAGTCCAAGTTTACATAGTTGGATACTCTCACAGGATCAAAGACCTAGACATTGGTTGCTTAGAAATCTATAAGGAGGTTGAAGTTGAAATTGACTCCCAAGCTAGATTCAACAAGCAATAAGAGTTCCTCCAAGCCTACTTCTAAATTAGATGTTGGGAAATCCAATCCAAAGGGTAAATCTGGTAAATCTTCTAAGTCTGGTAAGCCTTCCTCCAAGACTAAGAAGTTTATAAGTGATCCTTTCAATTTTTGTAGCAAGCAAGAACATCCAATTTCTAGGTGTTGGAAATGTCTTGATGCTTTAAAGGAGGCCATGCAACATCATAGTATTATCTCTCTAAAGTTACCACCTCCTCTTTCAAGGAAAGGATGTTCTCTTTTTACATGAGCATTTTCTTCGTCAGGAACTTGGATGTTCTCTATAGGATGTTCTCTTGGGTTTGGCCATTTCTATGAACCTCCTATCTATCTTTCATATTATCATTTTGGCTCTAGTAAGATAGTATATATCTCACCACATGATGTGATTATTCAAGATCTCCATATCTTGACTTGGATTTTTCCACTGGGAGTGTTGATCTTCAGTCTCACTTATATCAGTTTGATGGCTTTGAGAGCATTGATTCTACAAGTGTTCCTCCTATTTCTCATGTAGATACAATGAGCAAGCTATGGCATGAGAATTTTGGCCATTTCAACTGTTGGTCTTAGATTGGTTTTGAAAATTGAGTGTCAACACACTTAAGAAATCTTTTAAGTTGATGTCGAATATAATATAGATGCCAAGCTATAGTATGTGCCGATCTAGAAATTCAATAGGTGTTGAGTTACAATAGATGCCAAGCAGATAGACAGTATTGAGAAAGTTTCAAGTGTCAAGTGACAATTGATGCCGAGCTAGTATGTGTGTCGAGCAAAGTATAGGTGTTGAGCAAGAAAAAAATCCTATATGTGCCAAGCATCAACAATTAGTCAGTGTCAAGTAACATAGAATCAACATAAGTGTTTGTGCCCTCACAAACTCAGATGTAAACTATTTTTGAGCCAACTCAAGATGAATCTTGAAGGATCTAAAAGATAAGATCAAATCTATTACATTCCCTATGCAATCAACATGCAACCAATCACAAAAATGGAGAAAGCATGCAACCAATCAGAAAAATGGAAAGAATTGAGTGGGAAAGATGGATGAATCTCAATCATAGATTCATACCTAACCCTAAGTTTAAAAATCCTTTTAAGGAGGATGAAAACCCCATAATTTAGTGCCATGTGAATTGTATGGAATGCATGAAAGAATGCTAGCAAATTTTTGAAGGAAGTGAAAGGAGTGTGAAGACTTAGAGGAAGAACATCATTGCAAAATCAATTGGTCAAGAACAAAGTATTAGCACTTCAAACAGAGTTATATCAAATTAAGAAGGATCATATCAGATTAGACAGAACAAGGATCTAGAATAAACAATTGAAGATTGTAAGTCATCAGGTCAAAACATTCTACTATACTTTCTAGCCATTATATTAGGAGAATGAAAATACTATGATGATAGTTTGGTTTAACAACCATTTTGTAGAACCTTTAACAAGGTGTTGAATCCTTTAATAGGGTGACATTCCAAGTGAATGTTTGTAAATCCTTTAAACATGTCACTTTTAACAGGGTGTAAATCCTTTAACAAGGCAGGCCTTTCACAGGGTAGACCATTGATGCTGGGTAAATTTTGTAACCTTAACCAGTTACATACTAATGTAGTGATAAGTTGTGGGTGTCATCCCCACCCCAGTTTTACCTTCTCATTTTGGAGGGTTTCTAGGTGATCAAATCTTGTGTTATCTATTTTCATGGATGCCTTTACTTTCATGTTAATTAAAGATGTTAGATGAATGAATTAATTTTAGTTAAAAGTTTTATAGCTTAAATTATTGGTACTTCTGATTCAACCCCCCCTCTCAGAAGTATTCTTCCCACTTGTGAATTCTAATAGTCAACTACAAATATATACAATAGATGAGTACATAGGAGCTAGTAATTAGGCTACCTCAAATCTCTTGTACTGACAGTGTTTGAAAAGGTTGTGCACTTGGAAAACATCACAAAGATTCATTTATTGTAGGTAGATCCACACATGTTATGACACCATTGGAGTTGATACACAGTGATCTTATGTCATTTCTTACTCCATTTTTTTTCAGGTGCTAGATATGTGCTTACCTTTATAGATGACTTCTCTCGACACACATGGGTGTACTTTTTGAAATACAAGTCTAATATTTTTGACATAGCATAAATCTGGATGTACCCCAAAATGAGGTGATCCAAAAACCAAAAAATAAATATATAGTAGTAAATGAACATGAGGAATGGGATTCAAACCTAAAGAGACAATATTTCATATATTCAAATCAAGAAGTTTACATCCAACATGTCTGGCTGTATAGCCTTCTGGGTTACGACCATTAAAAAGAAGAATACATCTTTCAAAGAAGAATAGATCTCTAAAGTCAAGTGCAAACTTCTATCTCCAAGCTACTCCATGCTAAGACTCCACACTCCCAAACTTATTCATGACTCACAAAATTATCATCTACATCTCCATGCTTGAATAATAATGACTAAGACTCTACCCAAGACCCCCTTAAATACTTGCATGGTCACAAGTCATCCTATTAAAAATTACCAACTAAACAAACCCTTACATTAAATGCATAACCAAGCCAAAATTTGACTCTCAACAAATATTAAATACCCATCATGAAATTAAATATACACAAGGTACACCCAAACTAGAAACAGGCACAAAAAACTCGATAAAAGAAGGACCAAGATAAATACTAGCACTCAACACATACAAGATCACTTAGCACCAATAGGAACACTCGACACATAAAGGAACACTCGGTCAATACTAGATAACTTGGCACACAAATTGCAACTTGTCAAATATTGCAACTCAACAAACACTGCATGCTCGGCTAACACTGCAACTGACCAACTTGATACTTGAAATATCACTTGATCGTTACTGGCAAAATAAATGGGATAACATGCTAACCAATATGTTAACATGATGGTAGAAAATTTCAACTCAACAATAACTTAAAATTTACTGGCATTCACCAATTTTTATAACTTGGCAACAACCAACAAAATTAGTGGGATAACATGATGCCCAAGGTGCTCTTGCATCAAACTACTGAGGTAAATAGAAAAGACCTCAAATGCTCTTGCATCAAACTCCCTAGGTAAATAGAAAAATGTATCCCACATTTTACTTCCAAAAGAAAATTCTATATTCAACTTCATCTTCACCAAAGGTTTCCACTCCATCAATGAAAAGAGATCAAATCTAAAGATCAACCATCTATGCTTCATCCATTCAAAAATCAAAAACTCATCCAATCAATCAACATAAAGACTCAACTAAAAATCATAATACTCCATTGGTAACTTATCATCAACATCATCCATAACATCATCCTCATACATGAAAACCATATCAACAACAATATATGAAGTTATATCCATAAAAGTAGCAACATATAAATCCATAACAATAATAGTATGTATATTCACTTCTCCAACAACATAGAGATCAACAACAACATCAAAATCCATATTAGTAGCAACATTCATATCCTTTAGCATCTCAACAATAGAAAAGTTTAGATCCATATTAGCAAAAACAACATCATGTAAATGCACATCAATAACATCTCTAAAAATCTCAACAATAGCAATAGATAAGTCCTCAATAACATCCATTTCAACATTAACATCATATTTAATAATAACAACATGCAATTCCTTACCAGCATAAGTAAAATTCTCTTCTTCAGCAATCTCATTGAACACAACAAGATGCTCTATAATTTCCATGTCAGATATATCCATCTGCTTATGAAGACCAAAAGATACTAAATCCATTTCAGCAAGATCATCATGCACTTTTACGATATATCTTGTTCCCTTCATAAGCCTTTTAATCGGCCAACAAGCCTTCTTTTTAATCCTTAGATGCCAACTCAAATTAGACTTTTCTAGATCATCAATCCTTTTATGTAAATCATCCCAAAAAGAATCATACTCATTGCTTTCAACATTATCAAGATGTCTTCCATGATTCTACACTAACTCGATAGCTTCTAATCTAGCTACAACTTTTCTCAACATGTCAAATAATTCTAGATCAACATTTTTCCCTCATCAAACCATCTTTACCCAAACAATGATCGAACAATGAGTCCTCTACACTTGTAGGCCAAATCCACAGATCTGCCACCCTACACCAAATTCACCAATGAGCTAGGACTTCTGAAATCAAAATATTCTCAAATAAAATTCACCCAACCAAGGTCTTGGTACAAACTACCTCACACTTTGACAATCTTCTTGCACACTCATGAACAACTGAGGTCTGATACTACCTAATGTAGTGCAAATTTGGATGTACCGCAAAATGAGGTGATCCAAAAACCAAAAAAAAATTACACAACAAAAAATGAATAAGAGGAATGAGATTCAAATCTAGAGAGACAATATTTCATATATTCAAATCAAGAAATTTACATCCAACATGCCCAGTTGTATGGCCTTCTGGGTTACGACCATTAAAAAGAAGAATACATCTTTTAGAGAAGAACAAATCTCTAGACTCAACTATGAAATTCTATCTCCAAGCTACTTCACACTCCCAAACTTATTCATGACTCCGAAAATTATTGTGGACATCTCCATGCTTGAATAATAATGACTAAGGCTCTACCCAAGATCCCCTTAAATACTTGTATGACCACAAGTCAGCTTGTTACAAATTACCAACTAAATAAACCCTTACATTAAATACCTAACCAAGCCACAAGTCATCTCTCAACAAATATTAAATACCCATCACAAAATTAAATATGCCCAAGGTCAACCCAAACTAAAAATAGACACAAAAAACTCGACAAAAGAAGGACCAAGATAGATACTGGCACTTGGTACATATAGAATCACTCAACACATGAAGGAACACTTGGCCAATACTAGATAACTCAGCACACACATTGCAACTCAACAAATGTTGCAACCTAGCAAACACTACATTCTTGAATAACATAGTAACTGACAAACTCAACACTTGAAATATTGCTCAGTTGATATTGGCAAAATAAATGGGATAACATGCTAACCAATATGTTAACATGATGGTAGAAAACTTCAACTTGACAATGACTGAAAATTTGCTGGCACTCGGTAATTTCTATAACTCAGCAGCAACCAATAGAATTAGCAAGATAATGTGATGACTAGGATGCTCCTATATTAGACTAATGGGGAAAATAGAAAAGACCTCAGATGCTCCTGCATTAGTTTTTTATTCATTTTGAATCTTTAAGATATTTGTAGAGAAGTAGTCTAGTCTTTTTGTTAGGCATATACACACTAATACTGGTAGGGAATATGTGAATCAATATTTATAATATTTTTGTATTGAGTATGGTTTACAACATCAGTTCATAGTTCCTCATACCCCTCAATAGAATGAGGTTGTAGAGAGAAAGAATAGAACATTACAGGAGATGGGCAATAGTATGATATAGTCTCGAGCTATGATTTCTTCATTTTTGGCTGAGGTTATCAATTGTGTCAAATATATTTAGAATTAGATGCTTCACAAGGCATTATGACATTTGACTCCTAAGGAGGCTTGGACTCATGTCAAGCCCGATGTTTCTACATTTTGTATTTTTAGTAGTGAGGCTTGTGAATTTATTCTAGATTCTCAGTTGAAAGACATAGAGAGGAAGATATAACCACTCATCTTTGTTGGCTACTATAAGGATGTGAAGGCATGCAGGTTGTTGATCCTAATTCTAGAGAGGTCTTGTTTTGGTGAGACATCAAGTTTGATGAGCATTATCCTCACACGGAGCCTCCATCACCAGCTTCTTTCTCACAACCTAGTACTTCCTCTTGTCCTCTATAGGATTATGTATCCTCTGAGGAATATCTTGATGTTGATCCCCCTTCACCACCTTCACTAGATGTTCAATGAGTTCCTAAGTGGGCTCAAGATACTATTGATGTAGTAGGACCTATGGTAGGAGAAGCTTCATATTCTCATCACACTCATGCTCAAACATCTAGTACTAGATTATTGAGTCATGCCATCTCAACTAATCAAAAAAAAATTTCACTGGTGATAGAAAACTTAGAGTGGAATAGGGCTATGGATGAGGAGTACTCTTCTTTGATGAAGAACCACACATGGGATCTTTTTCCTCTTCTTAGAGGAAGAAAGTTGGTTCAGTGTCAGTGGGTGTACTGTACCAAGTATGTTGCAAATGGTTCTATTGATAGGTAAAAGGAAGGTCTTGTTGCAAAGATAATTTCATAGGTTGAAGGTATTGATTATTGTGAAAACTTTTCTCTTGTTGCCAAGATGAACTCTATTCACCTTGCACTCCCTCTTGTAGCTTCTCAATGATGGACAGTATTTTAGATGAATGTGAAGAGATCCTTTTTACATAGAGACCTACATGAGGAACTAGTAAATTTGCACCTATTTTTTGACAAGGGTTGGTCAATTTTTTGACTGCCAATAGTCAAAAAAAATCATTTCTATAATTTCATTAAAATTTTGATGAAATCCAGGATTGTGTGTATATCTACAGATAACCCCGTAAAAAATGAGCTCAATCTTTATCAAGAGGTAGTGTAAAACCATAACTACCAAATGTTGAAACTTTGATGATTAGGAGTGGTTATTGACGAGCTTTTCATGCCATTAATGATAAGCCTTGTTGAAACATCAACAAAATATCATCAAAATTCTATGAGGTTTTGATGGCATTTCCATTTCATTGATGATGACTACCATTAATATACTGACTAATGGTCATAAAAAATGAGTCTGATCTTTGCCAGGAAGCAATGTCAGACCATAACTACCAAGTGTTGGAACTTTGATGATTAGGACTAGTTATCGACAAGCTTTCCATGCCATCGATGACACGCCTTGTCAAAACATCAAAAAAAATCATCAAAATCCTATGAGATTCTAATGATGTTTCCATGTCATCGATGACAAATTTCATCAATAGATCGATTAATGGTCATCAAAACTTTGATGATAGCCCTGGTTTGTAAAATTAAAAAATCATAAGAATCCTATTTGTTTGGTGATCCAAGGTAATTGCTAACTATCATGTTGGTAGCATTAGGAGTGTAAGAATAATAGTTTTCAAGGGTTGATCCAAGGACTAGATAAATGAAAAGATGTAATATGGGTTGGTTAGGAGAGAGGGAAAATTACATTTTATTGTCTACATGATAGTGATGGTAGTTGTCAATGGGAATTAAGGATGGAAAATAGTGTGTTTGAATAGCATAAGGGTGTGGACATAGGCAAGGACAAGATGTCTCATGATGAGAGTGTGATCAAAAACTATGATTAAGATTAGAAGTTAGACCTTTTGATATGATCAACTGTTGATGGACTAGTCAAAGTTTAAGTGCTTGTTGTTTAAGGAGTTGAGTTTTGAACAGTGAAATTGGTAAGGGAAGATGATGTGAGAAGTTGTATCTAACAAATAGTTGAGAACTTATCCTTATTTTAACACTATGTGTATTTCCCACTTATAACCAACCAATCTATGCTTGGAGGGGTGTGTTTCTTCACATCCTTGCAAGATATAAGATGGGATTCAAAATGTTTTCAAGGGAGGATTAGCCAAATATTTTTTGATTGCAATATTATCCTTTATAGATTTCTATGATTAGAGAAGCCTTAATAACATTCTATCCAATTTGAATAAGAAGGGGAATATCATCGATTGACATCCCTCATTCAACACCAACCATGTAAGAAAACAACATTACGTAGGAATCCTAAAAAAATATTGTCATTAAACTTTCCTTCTATATTCAAACCATAAATAGATTTAGTCCTTACCTAGAATTACCCTCAAATGATGGAGAGATGATTTATTTACCCTAAAACCTCAATTTCTCATTTATTTCTGCTACTTGGTACCCTACAACCAAATAAAATGAAATCATGATCAATTAGCATTACAAAAGATGTTGAAAATTTTTAAGATATGTTTCATTTTTGTTGTATTGGTGATTATGATATATGCATATAAGGATCTATAGTGTTATAGAAACAACTTTAAGAATACTAATATTAGCATGTTACCAATATTATCACAATTAGGAGAGATCAATTTTAGTGAATGAAATCATGACGCATTTCAACAAAGGAAACAAATCATTACTTTTAATATCATCAAGATGTAGAATGTAGCAATAGTCAAAATAAGGAACTCGGTGATAGAACTACAATGTAAATAGTGAAAAATCATTGTTTGTAGCCACTCATGCATCGATATGTCTTTGACTTCTCCCCCTCTCATCCAAAACAAGATTAAACCACTCTAAATTGAGAATGCATGTGCAATGATGTTCCATATGCATGGACAATAGGTGGAGCTGAAAAAATGGACCACATTTACATTATTGACATGTATCAAAAATGAAAACATGTTGCATTTTTCAGCTCCACTTGATGTCTTATGCATATCAATTAAGATTTCATATTGAACTAGGGTCTCCTATTGCATTTCCTAAAACCAAGAGATTGACACAGTTAACATCTAATACTATCTCCATTAATTTGGTCCACTCAAGCATAACATTTTAATTTTTCTTTGAAACATAAATAGTAAAGTATATCCAACATATTAATTGCCAATTTCTCTTGAATATGTTCACTAATAGGATCAACTTACAGGTTAAAAACAAAGTATCTAGCACAGATGCAATGAAGAGTTGAAGTGTTTCTTCAATTACTTTAGATAGCTATGATATAGAAATAAAAGATTTAAAAAATTATCAGTATTAAGTGTAAAATTCTCAACAAGGTATGTAAAATCATCATAGATTCTATTTACATTCAATGTGGTAGATTTAAAAATGTATAAAGGAACCATTACATCATATCACAAGTATATTTAGACCTCTCTCAAATCACTACCAAGTTGCCAAAGCAAAACGATAAACCCCTTGAAGTTGAAAAGGCTCTTAGTTCACGGATTGGGAAACAAACAAGATACAAGACATACATGGATTAACTTATCAAGCAAAAGGATAGACCTAATAATGAGGCTACTTGGATCCCTAAAACTGACTTCAAGAAGAGAGGAATCAATCCTCAACTACTTGCCCCTAATGTCCCATGACAACTATTTTCTTTGTGGGAGAGAATGGTGCAGGAGCACCCTAGTTTTGGCTTGAAAGACTCAATTTTGGGTCATTGATATTGAATAAGGGTTCTCAAAAACCCAATTATGTGTTTTTACCTAAATTTTTGGAATATATTGCACCGTGCATTCATTGCATTCATTTTCTTTGTCAAAATCTCAAAGATCTTCCTAGGTAGTCAAAGGTGGTCAAACAAGCACACTATGGTCACAAGAATGAAAAAAGGTAGAGTGAGGTGTAACATGGTTTGAAACACCATAATAAATTTTTTTTCCTCCATTGGTGGTGAGAAAGCCAAAATTTGTCATGTAATTGTCAACTTTACAAAAATTGCAAAAAATGTAAAGTTACAATGTTGCAACTTTGTGCAACTTTGGAAAATAGGTAGGATGTTTGAAATAATAGTTAGTTTCCACCTTCCTTAACTTTTGAATCCTCTTTAAATCACATATAAGAATTTTCAAATGTAGTTGTATGGGCTGGAGACAAGAATTTGCTCAAACTGAATACCAGACCGAGTTTTTGACAATAAAAATATTATATTTACCTGTTGTTTACATGTTTTTGTGATTGAGAAAAAAAGTTTATTGTAAGTAGGAGTTAGATTTTTTTTTGGCATTGTTATTTTGCATTTCTTTTTTTTCGTCCATTGATTTTTGTATATATTTCATTCAATTCACTAAGTAATGTTAGGTTTTCCTTGAAACTGGACAATTATCACAAAATACAATCTAGCTCTTATCACCATGGTTGAAAACTCATGAAACCTTAAAGAAAGGAGGTATACTTGGTTTAATTTAAGATGCAAAAGTTTTGAGTTAGTGACAGCTAGTTTGTGAATTTTTCCAACAAGCCCTATGTGGGTTGATGATGAATTTGGCTAGAGATGAATGAAGAAATGTGCCAACCAAATGTATAGGAGGAAAGATAATTGCAAGGTTTCTTTTGTAGATGAAAGATCAGTGAAGGAGTTCCATACATAGCAAGGGGGAGGTTCCATCGATCTATTGAAGTGTGTTACAAATTCATTTGATGCATACATCCAAGAAAGGCTTCAAAACCCTTAGAAACCTTCCATTTTGGGATTTATGTTGTATAGACTGAGTTGGGAAGTCAAACCATTAAAATCCTATGCAATTGCAAAATGGGTATCTTGAATGGTGAATAGGTTGGTAGGTTGCTAAGAAATTTTACAAATTAAATCCCAAAAACCTTGGCTGGAGGGCTAATTGCAAAGGGCTACTAGGAAGTAACTAGCCAGTTTAGAAATTAGTAGAGAAAGGGAGTTTGGGGTCATTTTTATTGTTCATTTAAGATCAAAACAAATTTTTTTAGACCTTATTGAGCATCCTCTAAGACATTGAAAATAAACAAGCAAGTTCAAGCAATTTAGGACAGAGAAATCATGTTGGGAAAAGAAGGCAATTTTTAGGTGTTGTAAACGGCCTCATTATAAAGTTGAGAAAAGTGTGTTAGGTAGAGTTTGGTGATGATCAAAGAAGTCAATTATACCTTTAAAGAAGCTTAAAACTGATTTTTTGAAGTTTCTTTTGATTTCATATCACATTTTCAACAATTTCAAAGTGACAAGTCTATTTACCAATAGAAAATATTTATCACATAAGAGATGACTGTGATTCATTATGGAAATTTAGCAATAATTACTAATAGTGTAGACATGCAATGAAACTATAGTGGCAATTGATATGAATTCTATCGAAACAAAAATCATAGACACATCTACATCAACATGGAAGAAATGATAGATGCTAATGACTATGGTGAAGTTCTCCAACCACTCAATGATGGGACCATTTATTGGTGTTTAGTTTTGATACATTTAGTTTGAGCTTCACTTGGTTTTGAGAATCCTTTCATATTCTCTACTTAACAAGGCCAACCACATGAAGGTGGAAGCTCATTTGGCCTCCCCCTATAATCACTCCAAATTCCCTATTAACATCTAAGTGAATATTTCATTCATTCATTAAAGAACTATATCATTGAATCATTATAATCACATGACGTTCATTAACATGACATACAATTCATTCATACATATAAACATTCATCAATAATTTCTGAACACATCAATCATTATAATCACATGCATTTATTAACACGACATATAATTCATTACTATCTATAAACATTCATCAATAATTTGTGAACACATCAACCATTATAATCGTATAAAAATATTCAATTACATGACATAAAATTCATTAATAAGAAACATTCATAAAAAAACATCAACACATTCATCATCAAATAAGGTTTTTAACATTCATTTCTTCTTTTATTTTTTCTTTTGTCAAAGACAAAAGCTAATAGGCACATCGTGACAATCTTTGGCATTCTCCTGTGGCTTTTGTGGTTTTGGTCTTATAACATGAGGCTTCCTCTTCTTTGTTTGAGCACAAGGTTGATGCACCCTTGCAATAAGAAATAACTGGGTTTAATTCTTAACATTTTTAAAATGTTATAAGTATTTCATTAATCTAAATAACATAACAGGGATTTTTCTTTACCTAATAGTGCCATATTATCTACTATCACATTTTGTTTAGCTCTAACCTTAACATGCTCAACACTAACATCACACTTGAAACCATCACCATAACATTCTGCATACTCAAAAATTATCACATAAAGGTTACAGGTCAATTGCAATTTAAGATGTTAAATTTTATTAATAATTACATAATAAATTTTCAATAGAAATTGAATATGTACCTCTACCACTGTGATGCACATCAGGGACTTTTTCATGTGTAGGATATGTACCTTTGTCATCATAAGTAGAATATGTCTCAGGAGTAGAAGGCTACAGTGAAATTTCATTCAGATTGTTATCATTTTTTGAAATTAACATCAAATAGATTATTTCTCATGAAGTAATCAATTTTAGTTATTATTCACTAGGCCTATTTACCTTTGTGTGAATTGATGCACTAGAATCTTCTCCATCGCTTTGACCACTAGAATATGTGTGATGGCAGGCGACCACTACTTTATAGCCTTTATTGAAGCCAATTTGTTTGTTCTCTTCTATGGGTGCTAGATTAAATTCAATGCCCTACATTTTTTGCATAATATTGTCAATATTGAATGTATTTCTTATTTTAATTTTATATTTAAAAAATTGATACAAAATTTTATTTACTACTACTTAGAAGTTGTGAGTGAATTTTCATATATCCACCAGAGCTAAGATGGTGTTGACCAACCTTATCTTTTCTATCTTTTGTACTCTTTGATGTGTCATGCACCCTATATATGTAAACTTTGAAATATGTTAGAAATATGTTAGATTATATAAATATAAAGATCACTAATTTGTGCATAATTACATAAATACTACCACATACCTATTTTTTTTGGGTAATGTGTTAATTCCTTTATCTCTTAGTCTTATCTCTTAGTCTTATCTCTTAGATGTTTGCGAATTTTTTTAAGAATTTGGACTCTGTTCAAAATACTTTGACCATGCAAATCCTCTAGATATTTTATGAGTTGATCTTTTAATTCAGGGCCTTTCTCATTCCACCTTTTAACAAAAAAACAAAATTGTTAGATGAAAATTTAGTTCAAGCTATGTATCTTGAATATATTACAAAAAATGGATGAATAGAAAAATGAAGTAACTAATTATATGAAGCTATGTACCTTTTAAATAATGTGGGCCCAAATATCTTCAATGTTAAATGATAAAAACTTTTATTAAAAATATCATTTCCTACAAAATTATCACAAGATCATTAGTCAAAATTGAGTTATGAATAAGTTAACTACAATTACATTCTAAATAATTACAATTTTAAAGTACTTGAAAGTTTAGGAAATTTTTAGGGAATCATATCTTCCCCTACCATAAAAAATGATGCCTCTAATGATTTAGTAGAAGTAACACAGGCTGCTCCAGGAAAGGCTAGTAAATTATCATCAAAATTGGTATTTGTTCTATCATCATAAGAAGGTATACATGTCATGAAAAAAATTTAATCAATGTAATACTATGATCAAATGAACAAGAAAGTAAAAATCAAATCATATTTAACACATAACAAAATGTAGCAAAACAAGGATTTACTAGCTCTAGTTGTAGTAGGTGTGGATGTTTGCATCCTCCTTGTTGTCAATCCTATTGGAATTTAAGGTAGAGTAACTGAGAGAGGGGGGTGAATCAATTACTTACAAAAATTAATCCACAGATCCCTTAGATGTCTTAAAGATTTAGTTACTGTTGATACTCAGTAAACATAACAAAAAAATTTTAACTCGGTAAATTAAACTGTTACTTATCTTCAAGAAAACATGCATGCAATTGTAAACAAAATGAACACAAGAGACACCAGATTTAACGTGGAAACCCAATGTGGAAAAAACCACCAAGTAACTAGTCACCAATTTTTCACTCTTCTTAAGTGAGCCCTATTAGGAGCCAACCCTATTAAAGGTTACAATACACACTATTAGGTGTGACCCTATTAGAGGATTTAATCACCCTATTAGGAGTGGTCTTGCTAGAGTTCTTTAGAACAATTCAACAGAACTGTCACCTTGTTAGAGGATTTACAAAATGGCTGTTAAACCAACTCTATTAAGAGATTTGAAATCACTGATACATTGGTTAGAAAGCAACAATGAATTGACCTGAACAAGATGTAACTGAATTTGTTGACTACAGGTCTCTATTTAGCATCATTAGATCCTCTTTGATCAAATATAGCTTTTTTTCTCCTTAATGATCTTTGATCATCCTTCAAATTTGCTTCCACAATAATTAGTCTTCATACAACATTAATTCCACACACACTTTCACTTCACACTTAGAATTCGCAACTTGACCTCTCAATTATACCATTCAGATTGTCAAGTCGGCCCATTTATGTGTTACATTTACCAATAAACCATACATCAGTCGACTACAAATATTACTCTAAAAAAATAAACGTTATTTCATAAAACAATGAAATCCTTTACTGGCCGACCCTGCTTAGTAAATATTGCTTCTAGAAATTTCCTAAGTTAACCTTCTTGACTCAGTTAACATTGCAATATCCATAAAATCCTTTGGCTGCTAAGTTTACTCAGTAAGAATTGAATTCCTTCATGAGAGCTCAGTAAGAACTATTTTTGCCACATTTCCATTGATGACCGAGTGATCTCGGTAAGAACTATTTCAACCAAATTTCCTTTGATGACTGAGTTATCTCGATAAGAACTATTTCTGCCACATTTCCTTTGATGATTGAGTTATCTCGATAAGAACTATTTACTTAGTAGATACTGCAAATTTTCTTTACTAACCTCCTAGGCTCAATAGATTATGTCCTTTTGCCTTGCTAACCATCTAAGCTTGGTAGACTCTATCCTTTGCCTTGCTGACCTTCTAAGCTCGGTAGACTCTATCCTTTGCCTTGCTGACCTTCTGAGCTTAGTAGACTCTAACCTTTGCCTTGTTGACCTAAGCTTGGTAGACTCTATCTGATGACTGATATGACATTTGTGTGACATCAAAGACAACACACAATTGAACAATTATATCTAACAATCTCCCTCTTTGGCATTGACGGAAACACATGTCATAATAGAATGAAATTTGAAAACAAGTCTTTTACTAACAAAATACTTCACTTTCTTCTTCAAATACAAAAAACTCCCTCTTTCATAATAATCTCTCCCTCTTACACAAAATCTTATTATTTTGCAAATTTTAGAAAGATATGATAGTATACTCTCCCTCTTTGACAACACATGCCAAAGACAACTCAAAATAACTAAATAGCATTGTACCTGATGTACTGATTCATATGCAATGTCTTCATTGGTTTTCTATATCAACTAATAGATCTTCAATTATGTTTATGTTGATGCATCACTAGAACTATATTTTAGTGAGCTTCAGATAGGGGAATGACCCCTAACTTCCCTCTTAGATACAAGAATGAATCCTTAGGTAAAGGCTTTGTGAATATGTCAACAATTTTTTCCTTCATATGGACATATTCCAATCTTATTTCCTTTTCTTGCACCAATTCTCTAACAAAGTGATACTTTATGGAAATATGCTTAGTTTTTGAATGCATCACTGGATTCTTGGAGATATTAATTGCACTTGTGTTATCACAAAACATAACAATAGGTTCTTTAATTTCTTGCTTCATATCTTCCAATAATTGTTTGAACCACACAATGTTTGAGCAATTTACTGCTGCTGCAACAGATTCAGCCTCTACTGTGGATTGAGATGTATAATTCTAATTTTTGTTTGTCTAAGAAACCAACATTTTTTCAAGAAAGAAAGCTCCTCCACTTGTGCTATTTCTGTCATCAATATTTCTTGCCCAATCTGCATCAGTGAACACCTTTAAATCCATATTTCCTCCAAGTTTACACCATAATCCATATTCTTCAGTTCTTTTTAAGTATCTCATGATCCTTTTGATTGCCATCATGTGATTTTCTTTTAGTTTTTTTGAGAATCTTGCTACAATTCCTACTGCAAGGGCAATGTCTAGTCTTGTGTGCACTACATATTGCAACTTTCCAATCATAGATCTATACAATGTCTGATCCACTTCCTTTGATTCATCATCCTTGGTAAGTTTTAATCTGATACACATAGGAGTCCCAACTATTTTGCAGTCTTCCATACCAAACTTTTTCAGTATCTCCTTGATGTATTTAGATTGAGTGATGTAGATGCCATTCTTATTCTATTGAATTTGAAGACCAACAAAGAATTTGATATCACCAAACACTGACATTTCAAATTCCTTGTTCATTTGTTCTAAAAATTCTTTGCAAAGATCATCATTTCCTATGAACAAAGTATCATCTACAAATATTTTTGCCAAAACAATCTTATTATCTGATCCTTCCTTTATATACAAACTACTATTTTCATTAGTTCTTTGAAAACCAATCTGAATAAGATAGTTATGCAATCTTTCATACCATGCTCTAGGGGCTTATTTTAGACCATATAATGCGTTATGCAATTTGTAGACCATGTCCTTCTTGTCTGGATCAAAAAAACCTTCAAGCTATTCAATGTAAACCTCTTCATCCAATATGCCATTGAGAAATGCTAACTTGACATCCATCTGATAAACTTTGAATCCTTTGAATGCAACATATGCAAGTAAGGTTCTGACACCTTCCAATCTTGTAATAGGAGCAAAAGTTTCTCCATAGTCTAAACCTTCTTCTTGAGAGTATCCTTTGCATAACAGTCTAGCTTTGTTCCTTGATATCTTATCATCTTCATTTACTTTGTTTCTAAATAACTTCAATCCAAATTTCATTGTCTAGTGCATCTTTGACATTTCTAGTTTCAAAATCAGCAAGTAAAAAAGTGCCTTCAACTTAATTCTTGTCATTGTTCCTTTTGATTTATCTCCAATGATCTGATCTGGTGCATGATGCTTTCTGACATACTTGGCTAACACTAGCTCCTTGCCTTTTGAATGACTTGCATTGTTATCCTTCTATGTCTCAACTTCTGGTTCTAATTCTGGTTGCTCAGGCTTGATAGATGATAACTCAATAGCTTTTATTTGCAACTCGGGTTCTTGTAGCTCGGTAGGTATTGACTCAGTTTAAACTTCTTGTGACTCGATTAATGAAGACTCTAGAGTTGAGGATTCCTAATTAATAGGTATACTTGGCATTGTATCAGGTTCCATGTAAACAAATCTTTTGTAGTCTTCAGGTTCCTTTTTTCTTTCTTCTTCTGTTCTTTCTGCAAACTCATCAACTTTCACATGTGCACTTTCTATGACTTTGAGAGTAGATAAGTTCAAACATCTATATTCTTTTCTTTTGCAAGAGTATCCCAAAAATATTCCTTCATCACTTTTTACATCAAATTAACCTTTTCTAGATTCTTTCAAAATGTAATATTTGCTTCCAAATACTTTTAGATAACTTACATTGGGTTTGTAGCCATACCACAACTTATAGGGTGTTTTGAATGAGTCATTTTTTAGTTGTACTCAGTTCAAGGTATGAACTGCAGTGCTGATAGCTTCCTTTCAATATTTGATAGCAATGTCTTTCTCAATCATTAAGGTTCTTGCACAAGCCATGATAGATCTGTTCCTTCTTTCTGCTATTCCATTTTGTTCAGGAGTTCTAGGTGTTGAAACCTATCTTTTGATTCCCTTTTCAATGCAAAAGTTATTGAACTCATGTGAAATGAATTCACCACCTGTATTAGAATTTAAGCATTTCAGTCTTTTTCCTTTTTCCTTTTTTACTTTGGCCAAATATCATTTGAACTTTTCAAATGCTTCTGATTTCTCTCTTAGGTACATGACAGTCATCATTCTTGAATAATCATCAACAAACAGAATGAAGAATTTTTCACTAGTATAACTTTCAATGCCAATAGGTCCACGCAAATCAGTATGCACAATTTCTAGAACTTCTTCAGTCTGATAGTTCTTGCTTTTAAAACTAGTCTTTCCCATTTTACCAATTTGACAATTCTTGCATAGACCAACCTCAAGTTTCTTTATGTTAGAAATACCTCTTACTTTCTTAAATTTATTGATCTTTATCAAGTTGTCAAAGTTTATATGACATAACCTCTTATGCCATAACCAACTTTCTTCAATTTGAGCAATGAAACATGAACATTCACCAAGTTCAAGATAAAATAAGTTACCTTTTGTTTGAGTGCTTGATCCAATCAGCTTTCCTTTACCATCCAGCAATCTTGCTTTTTCATGCATAAATTCTACTTTGAATCCATTATTGAGTAGTTGTGCCACATTCAACAAATTATGCTTTAGTCCTTCTACCCAATATGCATTATCACATACAAGTTCCTTGGTTAGTGAGATTCTTCCTTTTCCTCTTATACAACAAGGTTCATTGTTACCAAATCTGACACTGCCACCATCATAGTATTCAAACTTAGTTTTATCACCAGTCATGTGATAAGAACAAACACTATCTATGATCCATGTATCATTTATTCTCATATGAGAAATGAGTGTCATTTCTTCATCATTATTAGATTCATCTTTTACAATAATGTAGACAATTTCATCTTCTTCTTCATTATCAGAATCATTAGAATCTTTAGCCATGAAACATGTTTTCTTACCTTTATCCTTTAATTATTTGAATTTTCTCTTGCCATTGTACTTTTGACCTTTCTTCTCATCTTTTTTTTGCTTATTTGGGCACCTAGCTGCAATATGTCCAATTTCTTCACAAGAAAAGAAGATTAGAGGAACCTTACCTTTGTATTTCTCTTTGCCTCTTGAATATTTTCTTGCTAGTAGAGCTTCAACCACCTCAAGATCACTGTCTAAACTTTATTTTGACTCTTCATCACTATCTGATTTTGGATCCTTCATCTTTTTCCTTTTTTCTTTGAGTGAAAGCTTGGTTTCAAATGTTGATTCAATATTCTTGAAAACTGGAACATAATTGTCATAGTTGTCTAGCTCAAATGCAGTCAATCTTCCAACTATGGCCTCTAAATTTATTTTATGATTTTCCTCACATCTTTTTTCTTGAATTGCAGAGACTCTGATTGCATAAATGAGAAGTAGAGTTCTAAGAACTTTACTTATAACTATCTCATCATTGATATCTCCTGCAGATGCTTTGATTGCAGTAACACATGCTTTAACTCTTTCAACATTCTTTACAATGTTTTCATCCTCTCTCATCCTCATTTGATCAATTGTCCTCTCAAACTTTTTGCTTTGGCTTTCTTACATTATCATCTCCTCCATAGATCTCTTTCAGCTTGTTCCACATTTCAAAGGTAGTTTTACAATCCTTAATGTCATCAAATTCTTCATAACTCAGAGCAGATGCTATATCTATCATCATGTTGTTGTGAGTCTTCTTTTTAGCAATATCATTGACAGATAATTTATCAGAAGGTTCTTCATATTTTTCATCGAGGTACTTTAGCCCTGTATCACCAATAGAAGCCAGATGAAGCCTCATCTATCCTTGCCATGCTGAGAAGTTGTCCCTGTTAAGTCTTGGAATTTCTCTTTTGTAAGACATCCCAATCTTTAGCTTAGATCCTTGAAATATTTTCCTGTAAGCACCAAAGGCTCTGATACCAATTGTTGGAATTAAAGGTAGAGTAACTAGGGGGGGGGGGGGGGGGGGAGGGGGGGGGGGTGAATCGGTTACTTACAAAAATTAATCCATAGATCCCTTAGATGTCTTAAAGATCTAGTTACTGTTGATACTCAGTAAACATAACAAAAATGTTGTAACTGGGTAAATTAAACTATTACTTATCTTCAAGAAAATATGCATGCAATTGAAAACAAAATAAACACAAGAGACACCAGATTTAACGTGGAAACCCAATATGGGAAAAACCACCAAGTAACTAGTCACTAATTTTTCACTCTTCTGAAGTGAGCCCTATTAGGAGCCAACCCTGTTAAAGGTTACAATACACACTGTTAGGTGTGACCCTATTAGAGGATTTAATCACCCTATTAGGAGTGGTCTTGCTAGAGGTCTTCAAAAAAATTCAACAGAATTGTCACCTTGTTAGAGGATTTTAAAAATGGCTATTAAACCAACTCTATTAAGAGATTTGAAATCACTACTACAATGGTTAGAAAGCAACAATGAATTGACCTAAACAAGATGCAACTGAATTTGCAAACTATAAGTCTCTGTTCAGCATCATTAGATCCTCTTTGATCAAATATAGCTTTGCTTCTCCTTAATGATCTCTAATCATCCTTCAAATTTGCTTCCACAATAATTAGTCTTCCTATCACATTAATTCCACACACACTTTCACTTTACACCTAGAATTTGCAACTTGACCTCTCAATTATACCATTCAGATTGTCAAGTTGGCCCATTTACATGTTACATTTACCAATAAACCATACATCAGTTAGCTACAAATATTACTCTAAACAAATAAACATTATTTCATAAAATAATGAAATCCATTACTGGCAGACCTTGCTCGGTAAATACTACTTCCAAAAATTTCCTAAGTTAACCTTCTTGACTCGGTTAACATTGTAATATACATAAAATCCTTTGGCTACCAAGTTTACTCAATAAGAATAGAATTCCTTCATGAGAGATCGATAAGAACTGCTTCTACCACATTTCTTTTGATGACCAAGTGATCTCGGTAAGAACTGTTTCTGCCAGATTTCCTTTGATGAACGAGTTATCTTGCTAAGAACTATTTTTGCCACATTTCCTTTGATGACCAAGTTATCTCAGTAAGAACTATTTACTCGGTAGATACTACAAGTTTTCTTTACTAACCTCCTGAGCTTGGTAGATTCTGTCCTTTTGCCTTGCTGACCATCTGACCTTGGTAGACTCTGTCCTTTGCCTTGCTAACCTTCTGACCTCGGTAGACTTTATCCTTTTCCTTGCTAACCTTTTGAGATTGGTAGACTCTATCCTTTGCCTTGCTGACCTTTTGAGCTTGGTAGACTCTATCTGATGACTGATATGATATTTGTGTGACATCAAAGACAACACAGAATTGAATAATTGTATCCAATAAATCCTACAGTCGACAATCCTGGAGTATTGGTCAGCCTCATCAAAGGACACATATGCACATCATCAAAAACTCAAAAATAATCATATATAAAATGTATTGTCTTTTTAAAATATAGATTGCAAAAAAATTACAATGGTAATATAAAACTATCAAGAATAATCATGAAAATAATGGTGCAATTTTAACTATTAATGGACTACAATAGAGAAGCATTGGTGATTTTTATGATGTCCCTTCTAATAGTTGACAATTGAAATCACATACTTGTAGGAGTTGCACTGTTACCCTCGTCAGGTGGAACAACTGAGTGAGGTCTCAAAAAATGTTGTAACAACACACACACACACACACACACACACACACACACACACACACACACACATATATATTGGTTCATGATCGATAAATTAGTAGAAAACATAAAGCTTTATTGAAATCTTTTCCTAGCTAAATATTCATTGTTGCTTACTTCTAGACAATGTGCTCTCCAACACAATTCATTTCTTATTGTTTCTTTCTCTTTGGTTGGGTTTGGATCCATCACAAGCACAAGAATTTTTAGATTGATTCTTTTGAGGCTCTTTTTACACATACTTATAGGGTCATTGGTATATGTGATGTCATCATAGCATAATACTATGGCCACCATATCAAAAAAA
Organism: Cupressus sempervirens; assembly: GCA_028749045.1. Taxonomy (NCBI): domain Eukaryota; kingdom Viridiplantae; phylum Streptophyta; class Pinopsida; order Cupressales; family Cupressaceae; genus Cupressus; species Cupressus sempervirens. The sequence continues at coordinate 579,640,584 of CM053785.1, forward strand.
AATTTCTCTTGTGTAATATGCTCTTTTCCCTTTTCCTAAGCATCAAATTCTAACAAAAACATCAGTAAAACAATCAAAACAATTCCTAAACCTTAATGAAAATAACATAAAATATGACATTTTGTTTACTAAATTTTCTTCTAATCTTTTGACCTCTATTTTTTCTCTCTTTCATATACTTACTACATGTCTGACAATTCTCTTCTATTCCCATATTTTCCTCACTCAAGGAAGACAAATTTGACAAATACCTATTTGCTGGTACATGTAGCCCATCAAATGAGAGATATAGTTGAAGGAGAAAAATATTTTTCTATTAAATGAGGCTAATATTGATGAAGTTTTCCCAAATTTAATGTTGAAGGTAAAGAGAAAGCAAGAATGTAATAAACTTATACCTCTTGATCCATGTCATTGTGTACGATCCTCATAAAAGGGGTGTAGTTGCCTGCATATGTAAATTATTTTTCTTAAGTTAGTTACAAATTACATGATACTTATGTTTAAAATTACATAGAACATAACATGAACAATATGTATACATCATAATCATTGTATATTTTTCAATTTGTTACCTCTACAAAAAATATATTATAAGTAATCAACACCAAGAATTGAGCATCATAACCAATATTTGCACCTAATCAGAACCTAATACATTTTTGTTCATCATCTTCTCTATGCATCTCATCATCATGAATATCATCATTATCACCATCATCATCCAAACCATCACAATGGCCATTGCCATCATCATGATCATCACTATGACCATCGTCGTCGTCGTCATCATCATCATCATTACCACCACCACCATCATCATCATCACCACCACCACCACCACCATCATCATCATCACCACCACCACTACCACCACTATCATCATCACCATCATCATCACCACCATCATCATCATCATCTACTTTGTCTTCCACTTCTTTAGTATCTTCTTCAATCACATTATACTTTACCAGTATTCCTCTTGGATCATGTCTAATGATAAATGATCAACTTGGTTTATGTGGAACAACAAAGTAAAATACTTGTTCACATTTCCTTGGAAGAACATAGGGCTCATTTTTAGCTAGCTCATATGACCTTGTATTAATCATTGTAAATCCATTATCATGTTCAATAATAATTCTGACAGGATCATTTTGACTTAGTTGTATCCTGTACCAATTGACAACGAATAGAATAGTTTGATAGAATTAAAGTCACACTCAATTATATCGTCCAAAATGCCATGGTATTTTTTTTCATATTGTTGGTTATGCATGTCATTTCTAGATGAGATATTGGTGACCTCAAAGACAACAATTATCCCAGAGTCACAAGCTCTCTTAGTTTTGTCCATCTTTTTTATGCAAAATTTACGACCATTATAGTACATAGCTTTGTGGTGCTTGACTTGTTATTTTTCAAACATGTCAAAATTATGCATCCATCCATGATTTGATATTAAACAAATGGGTCATGATAGATTAACTTATATGTACCTTTTCACCTCTTAAAACATTTGCTAGATCAATTACAATTGGTGTACCATTGGAATATCCATTATGATGATCTTCTTTAACTAATGAATTAACACCTTCCCATGTTAATGAGTGACCATTTTATTGAGATCGTTCAATCCATGCCATTATCCAATCAAAGATTATTTTCAATAAACAAATAAAGTGCATCCCACTCATGAGAAATTGTATAAAATAAATAGACTAGTTAGAAACAACTTATATTGATGATGGATAATAATTAATTAACTATAATAACATCTTATAATTACCTCTCACTTTCCTCAATATACCTTTCCCTATCAAGTACTCATCTTATAATCTGTTAATGGAGTTGGGATCCCATATGTAATCTACATGGATCTTTGATGCAAACCTGAGAAAATGTTCACTAATGTATACCATGGTCTGGTATACCATATATCCCTTGACCATGGAACTCGTAGGATGTGCTCTTTGTCAAACCAAGCCCTTAAAAAATTTCAAGTGCCTCTCAACCATCCACATTGACCTAGTTGGTATAGGTCCACATATTTCAATATCCTCAACTAGATGTATGAGGTAGTGTTCTGCTACATTGAAAAAAGTTGAAAGTAGAAACTTTTGCATCTCACACAAAAGATGAGGAATATTTCTCTTTCAATGCTTTATGCATTCTTTATGCATTTTTTATCAATTTCTATAGATGAAAACCACCTAGAAGATATGCATCATGCAAAACCATATTAATGAGACTCTACAAAAAATTATACAATAAATTACAGAAAAAAGAAGAGCAAGACACAAAAGTAATATCTATAAAACAAATCTAATAAATAATGCTTCTAACCTCATGTATTTTTCAAAATCATATAAAAAAAATTGACACTCATGTTGTCAAAGATGTGTGGGAGAGATAGAGGTAGAGCATACTATAGTAATAATAAAGAAAAAATAAATAACAAAATAATTGTGCTAAATAAAAAAATGGGTGACATGCAAAAAGAACTAGATCAAGAAAAAATTACGAGAACCCAATTGGAAAATCAAGTTGGGAACATACTTGAGAAACTTAAAGACTATGAAATGGAACTTTAGAAATTGGTTAAAGATGGTGGGGAAAAAATGGAGATAGTGACTTCCAGCTTATGTGTCATAGTTACCAATTAGGGAAAAAGAGGAATGGGGAAATCATGTCTTCTGATGTTGTTGTGGCTAAGATTCTAGGTTTTCTGAGAAAAAGAATGAGACAGAGTATGAAGAGGGCAACTATTGAGGTTTCCAGATCTGTTGTGAAAGATATCCTCTAGAGCACAGTGGAGGCTAACAATAAATTAGCTAAGGTCATTAAAGAGCTAATTTAGTTGATGGTCTAGTTTACAAGTGTTTGGTCCTTGGTCGAGTTGTTAGTTTTGGTTTCCTATTTTTTGTCATTTTAAGCTTTTAATATTTTAAATCTAGGTTCCAAGTCCTTGTAAAACCTAGGTTTTCACTATGTTTAAAAATTTTCTGGTTTTAGGTCCCTATAAAACCTAGCTTTTTATACTTTGTTATGAACTTTAGGTTTTGAGTCCTTGTAAAACCTAGCAATCCTTCTCTTATATCTTTTGTTCTTGTAAGGGGTTTTAGGTCCCTTTAAAACCTATTTTTTCATTAATCTAAAAAATAATAAAATGATCTTTTCAATATATTATAAAATAAAACAATGAAAAGTACATGATATTTTTCAAATTTATTGTAAATAGAGAAGAACTTGACTTACCTTAATGAAGGTATGTCAATCACGTGTTTTCAAAAATGACCCAAAATCACCTTTCTTTGATATAAGACTTCTTATGTTTGCAAAAAATCCTATGAGAAATTGGGTTTTTTTTTTATGGCATCAATTTGTTGTTGCATTAATAACTAAGGAACGACACTTGTATTAATCCAGTTTCCATTACTATTTGATTCAAGGAATAAATTCAATGCATGATTGGATTCATCAATGTCATTACAAATTTTGACCAATTTTTCTTTGTCATGCCTTCCATCTAATATTTTCCATAGTGTCTCAATTACATTCTTTCCAATATGAATAGCATCAAACAAATGCACAATTGAGAGGTGCTCATAGTACAACCACCTACTAAATTGTCTATGATAACAATTGGACATGCAAATTTTCCTTTTATTTGAAGACCTAAAAGATCGTGTATAATTAGATGACATGTGTACTAGAAGATTCACATTTACAATTATCACATACAACTTAAACATACAATGTAAATGCGTTAGCACTATTACATACCAAAAATATGCATTCAAAGTTTTACAGACCACAAAAATGTGTTAGTCTAAGGGTTGTAATCACCTAAAAATGGTCATCTAGACTATTAGCCCCCTTTTCAATATTTTGGCTAAATTAATTTAATCACTTACCTAAGCCAAATTGCTAATAATCAATTTATTTGATTATAACCTATAGTTTGACTATGCTATCCTAAGTTCATTATTCGATTAAAAGAACATGTCCCCTATTAATTAAATAAAACACCCCATTCTTCTAACCCACTTAAAGTGCACACATAAAGTCCTTTTTCTATTTTACAATTAAAAGAAAAGGCTTGTGAGACTTTTGTCTTATATGACAAGTCAACTTATATTCTATTGGTTGATGTGTGTGTGCACATGGATAACACCTATTTTTGAATTCCACCATTGATCATCCACCATCTTCATCTTGATCTCTACTGTTCATATGACTTTAAAAGGGAGAGAGCTTTCCCCCTCAAAGGAAGCATCCATCTTTTGAGTATTATTATGATATAAGTTTTCTAACAGGTTTCTTTGGAGCTTTGTGGAGAACTTCTATTTCTTGTCTTCATTCTCTCATCCATGGCATCATGGCATTCTAGCTTAGCTTAGCTTTCATTTTTACATGTAGCTTAATCTCACATAGCTTAATAGTGGTATTGTAACACTCTCATACATGTTTTAGCATAGCTGCATTTTGCATTCTCATCTTAGCTTAATCTTCATTTGCATTGCATCCTTGAGGAACTCCTTGGGACATTTGCATTCTTGCATCTTGTCTTTGGAACCTCTCATTGCATGGTTTACTAGAAAGAAGAGTATTTCTAAGGCTCATCTGAGAGACTTTAAACTTGAAATACACTCTCTTGCACTCCATGGATAGGGAGCTCTAAGCTGGCATCCAAGCATTCCAAACTCATGGAATCATTTGGATAGAAGGGTTTAGAGTGGGACACTTTCAAGTGTACATTTTTGGCACCCACCGTGGGGCTTGAATCAAGTTTCTAGCTCCATTTGCTTTCATTTCTTATCTTTGGTTTTTTATAGCAGCATATTGGATCTAATCAAGTGCTTTTGTAGAATTATCACTTTGGTTTTTAGGCCAACCCATAAGTAGATTGGTTTGAAGGCCAAAAACTTAGTTGGTTTGAAGATTTGATCATATCTTTTAAATCGCTTGTAGTTTGGTTCTGAAAAAATTTTTTGCAGGTTGGGTATGTGTTCAAAATGTCTCAATTCAATTTTTAGAGTATTTTGACGTGATTTTCGGGAGTTATAATTTTTTCTTTTTTTTTTCATAAAAAGCCATTTCTGATCTCAAATTAGAAAATTTTTCAAAAAACCTTACATTTTTCAGAAAGTTTTTTTAATTCATAAAGGGGTACTCTCTTTGTGTTTTGACTTTTGAGGTCGTATTAGGGATCAAAAACCCAATTTGATAAATTTGGTCTGTTTTGACAAAATCGGTCTCTAGGGAGCAAATGAAGAGATTTTTTTGAATTTCTTGCATTTTTGGAAAGTTCTCTGATTTTTAGTAGGGGTCTCTTCTTTTCATTTCTATTTTTGGATCCGAAATAATAGCAAAAAAGTCTAATCTTGTTGACTAGATCAAAAGCAAAGAGTAAAAATGAGAGCATTTGTGATTAGTTTGCCCTTTCTTTGCATACACTTGATTGGAAGATAACTTGGATATTTGAGGCAACTAACCACTTTTTATTTTTATTTTTTATGTTATTTCAAACTAACTTGTGGTGCTAACAAGTTGTGATTGCAGGTTGCCATCCTTGTGAAAAAAATTAAAACATTGCATAAAAAGAACGCATGTCAAAGCTTCAAATGCACAAGGGCTACTAACAATTGTTTGCAGGGCTACCCAATGCATAAAAAACCAATTTTTCTTGTTCTTTACTTTTACATGTGCGGCATATACTAGTTGTTTATTTTTAGGCACATTAAAACTTACAATTGAGATCTTTTGGTGATAGGAGAGTATGCCCTTCACCCTTGTGGTGAATCAGAAATCTTGACTTACCATTTGGTTTCAAGAGTAAGAGGCAACTGAATCTTGTTGGCATGTTTGGGAGAAAATTATTGGAATAGGAGAGTATGCTCTTCACCTTTGTGGTGAATCAGAAATCTTGACTTCTAAAAGTTGATCCACTCTTTGTGTAGTTTAGAATCCTTTACAGGGCCTGCTCTCGGACAACTTGAGAGGAACGACCCAAGTGGGGACAAGTAAATTACCTAGCTCTTCCAAACCACTATAAACTCAAGGCTATCAAGGACACAAAACCTTGATAGACATAGTGTTTTTCTTTGCCTAGTGTGATCGTTTATGGGATTTTGACCATAGGGAGATCACTAGGCAAGAATACTTAAGGTACTCTTGTGGTCATGAGATCGGTTACTCATCGCAAGATGAGGTGTCTCGTAATTGGGAGCAAGAGGAACACTATGAACAAAAGCCCTATCTAAACACCCTAAGTTAGTAACTACCTATTTTAGTCGCTCAACTTCTTGGTGCAAGGATTGATCCTAGTGGACTACCCGGATCACCCCAAGATTTTACACTCACCATATGTGTTCCCTTGGTTGTGCTTATGGCACTTCCATGACAAAGCCAATATCTCTTGTGAGAAATCACTTGGTGTGAGGCAAAGGAGCATCAAGCATGGGCCAAGTTTTTGAGTAATGAACCATGAATTTTAGGTAGATATTGCTTGATGTGTTCTCAAATGTGCTAGACCTATGAAAATCTTTTGAACATACACATGATGATAGTTCTAGAGATTTATTTTAAGACGTCACATATGCTTGTATCATGCAAAGTTGCTTTGTCCCTTGCTTGATTGTTTGAAGAATACTCCATGTGTCACTATCTTGCTTGGAAAGAAATTGTTTTTAAACACCAAATTTGCTATGCTATCAATTATTGCCAAACTTTGTCAACCAAGTCAAAATGTCAAGTGCAAAAATTTTCTTTTGTTACTTACTAAGGGGGATTTCATCATTTGGTTGTGATTTGTTATGTCTCTAGTGCTTAAACATGCTTAAAGTGGCTCTTTGGTCTTAGTGCTCTTGGTCTTTTTGTCTTCATGGTCTATGTCTGCTTGCTAGTTATCCTTTTTCTGAAATGGTTTCCTTGATTTCTTGACTACACTCTTGGGTTGGAGAGTTGTTCACTTGTCGCCCTACTTGCTCTATCTATTTGGCTATTTGGGCATCTTGCCTAGCTATTGACTTGAGTCATTCATGTCGTAATTTTCTTGGACATATTGTTTGACAAGTTTCTTTAATCTCTCTCTACTATCTTGGCAAGTGAACACTCTACCTCCTATAGTTTCAACATCAAGTTATCTTCTAGGCTCTTTTATGCTTGGCTTTGCATCTAAAACTATGAGATCTAAACCTTGTGCTACCAAACTTCAACTGAATCTAGATGATCATGATATCCTCCATGTCACTAAAGAGTTTCAAGATTTGTATGCACAATACAAAGAACTAGAAGAGACAAATGATCTTTCTTACCTTCATCTCTCTAAGCGCATGATGAAAATGAAGTCTAAACTTGAGAAAAGGTTGGAGGAGAAGATTACATTGTTACATGAATCTTCCTTAAGGTCTTTACATGGATGTGAGTCACCTTCTTTGAGGTCATCCTCTTCTTCTAGTTCTACATGCTCTACTTCAAGACATCAAATGTCTTCATTTTCTAGATCTAAAGACCTCTTTAGAGAACAAGCAAGTGATACCTCCTTTGAGCCTATGCTGAAATTTCATGATAAACCTATCTTTGAACAAGAAAATGATGAAGACATGAATACATTCTATTCACTTGAGAAATAAAAAAAGGAATCTAGACATACTTCTAATAGAACTTTTGCTCCCTTGGAAGATTCTTATGATGACACTTTGCAAAAACTTCTTAGCAATAGGATCATCATGTTACCAATGTCTAGCTCATATGGAAACCCATTCTTGGATATCTATTGTGCTTATCATCAACATAATGAGCATAGTACTTCAGATTGCATTGAGCTAAAACATAAAAATCCAAGATCTTATTGATACCTCTAATGATTCATGTGATCAGGATACTTTTCTTGAGCAAGATTACATTAATGAACCTATGTCTAGTAGTGGCTCTATTACATCCTCCACTTCTTCAAACACTCATGCATATCCCAAATATTCAAAGCTTTCCAACATGCCTTTGTCAAATAAAGAACCTAATTCTTTTCACATACACTATGCCTATCCTCAAGGGCTATCTCTAAAAGAAACTCAAGCTAACCTTCACTTGGCTGCAAATGTTTTCCATGCTACTAATCCTAAACATCCTCAACCTTCATGCACTACTATGCCTAATCCAAGCACTACTCCATTCACTCTTCATTCTCCCTTGTCCTTAGAAGTGGATCCATGTCAATAGGACTCTCAAAAAGAAAAAGCTATAAATTTCAAGAAAGATCAAGATCAAGCACCCTTTCATCTCTTTCAATATTTTTCCCCTCCATATCCTAAATCTTTTCCACCTCCTAAGTATGATGAAGATACCACTTCCATTATCTCCCTTGAGCTTACTGAAAATTATGAGAAAAGTTCTCTTCATATGCTATCCAAGGCTACTTGTCAAGATCAAAGCATGCCCTCATGTTCTACTTCTCCATATCCACTTCAAAATTGTGCTCAAGCTTCAAGTGCTTCTATTAAAAATTTTGATCCTATCAAAGGTATTCATGAGTCTATTGATGGCTTTGACCATGTTGCTCACTCTAAAGTTGTTTATATCCCTTCCCACTATCCCTTTACATCTTCTAAATATATCCTTGGTCCTCATCCATCAAAGCTAAAGCCTTCAAAACTTCCATCCATATTGGGGCCTTATGTTCCTCCATCTCCTACATTCACTCCTAGCTCATTCCCTAGCTCTCCTATAATACCTCAAGATCAACAAAGACACTCATCCTTGATGACTTTTCACCCATCTATACATCTAAACTAGTCATATCATCCTTATTCATCCACAAATCCCAAGTCCTTTGGAAGTGAGAATAAACATAAGAATCCATTGAAAAAGAAAGATCACTATGTCTCATCTAATTGACATGTGAATGCTAAGAAGGAGAATGCACAAAAGAGACCACAAAGGTCCACTGTTAAGAGAGCTAAATCAAAGAAAATGTGGGTTCCTAAATCCATCATTGAAGAAATGCAATCTCAAGCACCCAAAGAACAATGAAAATCTAAAGCTATATGGATTCCCAAGTCTCTTTTAAAAGACTTGAAGATTGAAAATACTTCAAAGTTGACATTCAAGCTTCCAAAGGCTTCCATTCCATCTTCTTCCAAAAATATTTCTAAAAATATTCCAAAGCCTTCCACTCCACTTTTTTCCAAATCTCTTCTACCACGTCATAGATCTAAACCTCAAGCTATTTCATCCATGATTCCTCCATCGTTCCAATACCCTTCAAGGTGTGTGTCAATGTTGATCTTGTCCAATATTTCAACTACCCTCATGAAATCCTCTAAAGCTTACACTTACTTTCTATACATGAACTCTTATCCTCAATATATTCTTCCTACTACCATTTCTCTTTCATCACCCTATCAGCATCTTTGAGCATACCTTTCTATGGTCTTTGCTTATCATGACTTATCTTTCCTATAGGAGCACTATCCACATTCAAAAAGCTTGAGCTCTTTCTAAAAATTCAAAAAATGGAAAAAAAAATGAAAAAAAATAAATGTGCCTTGGTGAAAACTACTTCTTGTGGCACCTTGGTAGAAAAAGTAAAGAGAAATAAATGCATCCTATGGTGAAAACTACATCTTGTGGTACCTTGGATAAGTATCATGATGAAAACCTACTAAATAAGCATCATGCGTAATTCTTCCATCATCCATCTATCCCCTCTTCTCTCTTTGATCTTGACAATGTTAAGCTATCTTTGCATATTGGCTATCTTATCCATGAGATTCTCTATTTGTGCTTTCGCATTCCCTCATAGCCTCCATCTTGAGCTTTATTTTTATTTCTCTATCCCATCACTATCTTATCTAGTTCACCCCTTGGTCTTGATCATAATAAATAAAACATGGTTCTCATAGGCCTCTTGACATGTCTACTCTCTTGGATTGCACTCTTTCATGCTATCTTAGTCATTGGCTTCCATCGCTTATCTTATATTCTATCACACTTTTTGGCTTCATCACTTATCCTCCATGCTATCTTGCTCATTACTTCCATTGTTTATCCAAAACATGCTTCATATGACTATTTCACCTCTTTCCCTAGCTTGGGTACTCTTGAGGAGTAAGTCCTTGAGGATCACTTTCACTTTCTTCATACTCCTTTCTTATCCATCTTTATCTATCCACAAAATTTTTGCTCTATCATGTCCTACACCTTGCTAGACATTGGGAGAAAATAATGTGATCTTGGTTGAGAACTAGTAATCTCTAGATTATTCTAAAAAATTCAAAAAATCATATATGATGCTGAAAAAATCCTAAAAATCAAAAAATGCCCTGAAAAAATGATCATCTTAGTGAAAACCTAGCAATAGGCACTTTGATGTATCACCAAAAAAAAAAAAAGTCCTAAAAAAATTTGTCAAGTGGTGAAAACCTAGAAATAGGCACTACTTGAAACCCTTGCAACTATGTCTATCAGTCTCAATCACCTACTTCGTTACACATTTCCTGGCTTGGAATTGTTTCTTGTCCTTGTCTCGAGGGCATAGCTACTTAACCTATTGAGGTATTCTTGTGCATTAGGATTTCTTTGACAACTCACAAAACAATGTTTCTCAACACTTCCCCCACCTTGACATCAAGTGTTTTTGAACACTTTTCAGATAGTTTACCTACGGTCTTCGATGTCGCGATATTTTTCACTATCAGGATCAAGTCTTGAAGAAATGGACAAGTGACTTACACACACACACACTTTAACACTTAAACAATTGAGTTATGTTGATCTTTATCTACTTTGTGTGATGTCTATGACGATTTCTTTACTATATGTTCCATCCCTAATAGTCTTTCAAGGATGGCATTGACTAGAAGACTGGGGGCATGGGGCATATTTTCTTGATTTCTACTTGTGGGTATAATTTGTTTGTCTATAGTGTTGTAAGCATTTATGCTTGACCTATTCAACATTTTGACTTAAAAATGTATCATCCTTGATTGTTTCGCAAGACCGCACTTCGGGTTTATCCTGGCGCTTATGCCTTGATACAGGTGTAATCTTGCTAAATTAAACTTAGGGAATCTAATCGTGTAGTTATCTTTACTTACATGTCTCTGATGCTTAGATTGGATTTTCACATACCTATCTAATATCAATCATATTCATATCCCCATAGTTATACTAGTGATGGTTGTATGATCTCATGATGTCCCTAATAAATGCTCAATGATGAAATTAAGAGTCTAAATGCTATACACTTCTTGTTGGTAAACCACTTTTCATATTAGCTTACATTTTAGGTTCATTTTCTAGCTTAGTCCTGCATTCTTGGATATGGAGAGAGCTCTATCTTCATCTTTTTGTGGACATATCAGCTAACTCCTTTCATATATTTCTTTACTTTCTTCTTGTTCATGTCTTTTCACCTTCTTAATCTTTTACTTCATCTCTTTTCTATCTTATCATCACATTATATAAAGTTTTGAGCTCTTAAATAATTTCAACATCCTAGATTCATTTTCGAGATTGAAATCCAAATTCGAGTTCATCTTGATGGTCAAAATTGTCTTTTAAAATTCTACTTGCTTCTGAGTAGTTAGCTGACCTTTTGAGGTCTAATCTCTGAATCATCACTGGGGCATCTTCATTTCTTCATGTCTTCATCATTTCCATACTCCATATCTACTTCAATTCACTGTTTCATGTCTAAAATCACCTTTCTACTTGTTTTGACCTAATTTTTATGCTATATCCTTCAAGGTCAACTCTAGTCAAACTGGGGCATTTTATCAATTTTTTAATAGTTATTCTTGGGTTCTCATCATCTATCTATCATCTTGGACATTGCTATATCTTGATTTTCTCATGTCTAGCTAGTTTCTGCTTCCTCTTACATCATTTCGATTTCGATCCTGAGGGGGCAGAAATACTCTATTGCTAATTGTTACAGGTATCTATTTCTTAGGAGCATTTATTTGACCTTATCACTTGCTCTTGATCTATCCACTTTGCTAGGTGTTAGAATTCTTTTCAGATCCTAACATCATCTTCCTCGTGTTCAGTACTACCACTATCAGGCTATGCATTTAGGACTTGCTATCTATTTATGCATTTCATTCTTTGAAATCAGATATCTATATCTATCACCGCCTCCTTGGCTTTATATTTTCTTTGACATAATGTGTTCCCAGATCGATCATGCATTAGTCAAAGAGGGGCAAATGTAATCACCTAAAAATGGTCATCTAGACTATTAGCCCCCTTTTCAACATTTTGGCTAAATTAATTTAATCACTTACCTAAGCCAAATTGCTAATAATCAATTTATTTGATTATAACCTATAGTTTGACTTTGCTATCCTAAGTTCATTATTCAATTAAAAGAACATGTCCCCTTTTAATTAAATAAAACACCCCATTCTTCTAACCCATTTAAAGTGCACACATAAAGTCATTTTTCTATTTTACAATTAAAAGAAAAGGCTTGTGAGACTTTTGTCTTATATGACAAGTCAACTTATATTCTATCGGTTGACTTGTGTGTGCACATGGATCACACCTATTTTTGAATTGCACCATTGATCATCCATCATCTTCATCTTGATCTCTACTATTTGTATGACTTTAAAAGGGAGAGAGCTTTCCCCCTCAAAGGAAGCATCCATCTTTTGAGTATTGTTATGTTGTAGGTTTTCTAACAAGTTTCTTTGGAGCTTTGTGGAGAACTTCTATTTCTTGTCTACATTCTCTCATCCATGGCATCATGGCATTCTAGCTTAGCTTAGCTTTCATTTTTACATGTAGCTTAATCTCACATAGCTTAATAATGGTATTGTAACACTCTTATACATGTTTTAGCATAGCTGCATTTTACATTATCATGTTAGCTTAATCTTCATTTGCATTGCATCCTTGAGGAACTCCTTGGGACATTTGCATTCTTGCATCTTGTCTTTGGAACCTCCCATTGCATGGTTTACTAGCAAGAAGAGTATCTCTAAGGCTCATCTGAGAGCCTTTGAACTTGAAATACACTCTCTTGCACTCTGTGGATAGGGAGCTCTAAGCCGACATCCAAGCATTCCAAACTCATGACTATATTTGTAATTGATGTCAACATAGCAGAAATTCTATTAAGACTGGAAGAATAGCAATCAATAATCTTAAGATGTGAAAAAGTTGAGAAAGTTTCAAATGATGTGCAATGGAGGACATGTTCCTAAGGTTGTCCTGATGATGTGGTTTAAAGGACTAAGTCTGATTCGATGTTGTATGAAAGTTACACTTTTTACTAGAAGCATTGTAGAAACATAGCATTAGAAAATAGAGTTATGATGATCTATCACTATCTTTCATCTGAGATGTAATGAAGGTGATGCACAGATAATGGTAATAGAGGATGATCATGTAGTGGCATTAGCATTGTGTTAGAAGTAGTTTCACACATATGAAGTTTTGTATAGACTATAAGCTGACAGTGCTATTGTAATTATGAATTAATAGATTATCTTATTTCAATTAATTAGGAAAGCCTCAAGGACAACTCAAGGAATTATTATGAAGATATGGTATAATTAAAAATTTTCTCCATTAGATGCAAAATATTAGATTTGGTTACAAGATCTAAAGGAGAAAAATTTTGATTAACAAGATAGAGATAGAGGAAGGAAGTAAATTTCAGTTATATTATTTTGTAAGGAATAATATAGAGATCATTTGGACAGTGTGTTCTTTGATCTTAACCTTGGATTTGTTTGGGCAATGGATCTAGTTGTCTCCCACAACTCCTAACAGGGTTGGAACAACTCCTAACAAGGTTGAAATCTCCTAATAAGTATTCAAAGTCTCCTAATAGGGACTCATATGTAATGAATGTTGTAAAAGAATCCTAACAGGGTCTATCCTCTAACAAGGAATATTTATATTAGTACATCATCTTATGGGTACCATCCCCACTGAGGTTTTCCCTCTGATCAAGGGTTTCCCTAGTTAACATATCTGATGTTAATTGTGTATGAGTATCTTTTTGTGGTTTTAGTTAATGTTACTCATATGGTTAAAGATTGTGCTAATAGTTGTAGAACTAATTCACCCCCCCTCCCTCTCAGTTATATCAGTGGACTATATATTCTAACGATTAGTATCAAAGCATCAAGTCCTTGAAGATAAGGCTAAACATCTTTGGGAGATCAATGGTGAATATGTTTAGGAAGGATAGTCTAAGATTTGATGGAGCCAACTATGATAGTTGGAAGGAAAAGATGAAGACTCATCTAGTGTGCATGGGTCTAGGATACTGGCTTTTGACAAAAGCTAAGAATGAACTTGTTGAAGAATCAAAGATAGAGGAATGTAGTGAGGGAGAAAGACATATGTTCATGTGTAACATGGGAGCCAGAGAAGCCCTACTATCAGCTCTTCCAGATAATCAATACAATCAAGTAAAGACATTTGAAACTTCTCATGAAATTTGGAAAGAATTAGAAGTTACTTTTGAAGGTGATGATCATGCAAAAAGAATGAAATTACAAAGTTGGATTTGCACATTTCAAAATGCTAAGATGATGGAAGATGAATCCATTAGAAATTATGTAGGAAGAATATCTGAAATTGTTGCAGGTATTCGATCTGTTGGTGGAACTAAATGTGATGATAAGATTATATGGAAGATCTTGAAAATTTTATCACCACCATTCAAGTAAAAAACTCAAATGATTCAGCTAGTTATGATGATTCGTAGAAGCAGAAATGAGATAGTATGGAGAATTAGCCAAATTTGAGATAGCTTTTAGTGCTATCCATGTTCAACCTAATCTATCAAGAAGTACAAGTGCAAGAGGGGACTTTGCTAGTAGTATAAAATCTAAAGAGGATAAGAAGATTGAAGAAGGAATAGCCCTTCTAGTAAGAAAAGAGAAAGATGGTAAGAAAATATTTAAATGTTAGACTTGTGATGAATATGGTCATTTTTCATCTAAATGTCCTAGAAGAGAGAGAAAAATTAGAGGAAAATTTAAGCCTAGAAGAGATAAGGATAGGAATTTCTTATATGTTAATGAGGATGAAGAATATAATGAAAAAGATTAGAGTGAAAGTGATGATGAATTAGGATGTGTGGTTATTAAGGAAGATAACCTTGATAGAGAAATTAGAGAAGAAAGAGCTCTAGTTACCCAAGTTGAGAAGAAATCATATTGGATAATTTATAGTGGATGTTCACATAACATGATTGGTGATATGACCAAATTTGTTAAGTTCAAAAATCATAATTGAGGTATTATTAGAATTGGTAACAATGCAACTTGTCATATTATAGGGATTGGATCTATTACTCTTGATGGTAAAACTAACACTAATGATGTTTACTTTGTTGATGGTTTGAAACATAATTTGTTAAGTGTTGTACAATTGGTAGACAAAGGATATCTATTGTAGTTCACAGAGAAGACTTGCATTATCAAAGACAAAGATGGTAAGCTAATTGGTACTAGAACTAGATCCAAAGGTAGTGTATTTTAGTTGAATCCTACTGAAATAACATGTTTGGTTGCAAAGGTTGATAATAGTTGGTTATGGCATAGAAGGTTTTGTCATATAAACTTTAATAATATTGTGAAAGTTACCAGTACATTTGCAGTGAGAGATCTGCCTAAGATTATTAAGCCTACTAATGTTCCCTACAAGGAATGTATTTTGGCTAAGTAGAGGAAAGTTTCTTTTCCTAGAAAGAAGTTCTCTACTACAGAGAAATTAGAGATTGTTCACACAGATCTGAATGGTCCTACAAGAACTAGAGGATTCTATGGTGAAAGGTAGTTTATGATTTTTGTTGATGATTTCATTAGGATTATGTGGGTAGCATTTCTTAAAGAGAAGTCTGAAGCTTTTAAGGAATTTAAGATATTCAAGAATAGATTTGAGAATGAATCTAGTGTCAAGATTAAGTGTTTAGAATCGGATAGGGGGGGAGAGTTCACCTCTAGAGCGTTCAACATGTTCTATGAAGAGGATGGAATCAAAAGATAGTTATCTTTACTTAGAACACCTAAACATAATGGGAATGTTGAAAGAAGGAACAAGTTAGTAGTAGAAGTAGTAAGAGAGATGTTATTTGAGAATGATATCTCAAAGACATTTTGGAGAGAAGTAGTTAACACTATAGTATATATTCAAAACAAAGTACAGATGAGAAAAGGTATGAGCAAGGCACTTTATGAATTATGTTTTGGTCACTCACCATTAGTCAAATATTTCAAAATGTTTGGAAGTAAGTATTGTTGAAGTTGATGAAATCCAACTCCAAAGACGCCCAAGATCACCTGCATGTGAAAAAGCTATCAAAGGGAAGCCAAGAAGGAAGAGCATGGAGCAAGGGGAAAACCCTAAAAAGACAAGAGAGAAAATATTGCAAACACAAAAAAAAATGTATTTACAATGAGAATGTGTTGTTTTTGTGAAAATACAATGAGGGAGATTGAATATAAAGAGCTCCAAAAATCTCCTAGAAGAAGCTAGAAGATGCTAGGAAATAAGTGTGACATCTAAGCATACATCCACATGAGGTGGAAAGTCCTCAAACAATGTGAGAGGATAAGTATGACTTAGGAGAGAACAAACTCCCGTATTGTCAAAAACTTATAACAAACTCTTAGACTACAACTAATTAATAAAATGTATTTACCTAAGTAAGCTTAAGTAAATAGAATAAATAATTAGTAAATTAATTATTTATTCTAACACCCCCCTTAAGTGCAACATAGGGAAATGCCTTAAGCTCACAAAATTAAGAAATGCAAAAATGAAGAATGGGTCTCGGCAACAAGGCCATGTTAGGTACCCATGTACAATGCAAAGAAATTTAACCTCTAAAAATGGGGAAAGAGAGAAAACCACGTGAGAAAAACCCTCCCCCAAAAAGAGGTAACCTAGTGAAGAACTGAAGAAGAATCCAACTAGGGGAATGTCCCCTAAAATAGGAACAAAGAGTGATCATGAAGAGCATCACTGAAGCAAGAAGAGCCACAAATCTGCCATCAAGAAGAAAATTGCTGATCTGAAAAACCTCCAAGGAAGAAGAAGGCATAAACTAAGCGTTTCTATATGGTAGATGATCCATCTCATCGAAATACATAGGTAGCCAGCCACTACAATTGCTTTGTATATAGGGTCAACCACTAAATACATAGTTCACACTATCAAACCATCGAACCATAGATGCATTAGAACAACAACATAACCCCCCCTTATGCAGATGGGGTGAGATGATAGGCAACTAAGAAGGTTAGCCAAACTCTCCTACAGACAAGCCAAGAACAACGAGAGAGGAAGAGGTATAAACACCTATAAAGACACGGCCACAATGATGCTACATGGGGCTAATGTCATGGAAGGGACACTCACTTAACAAAGGGAGAATACCTAAAACAACAAACAACTATCCCCTCCATGGTGATTTATAAAAATAGTGCATGTACAACTGACTCAAAAACAACGTTCATGACCCCCAAAATGCAAGAGTGGCACTTTATCTTAGTGCAATATAAAAGTGCTTCAAAATGATAGCTACAATGATCAAAATTGAAAACAAGCTATAAAAAAACATAGTACAGACCAAAACAAAGGAAACCATTCCAAGAAAATGATCCTTGGACCTAAAACACTCAAGATATCCATCGTATAGCAAAAAATGCTAAAAAAATGATACAAAGAGCATGGGCCAAAATCTAAGGAAAATGACTATATTTTTTAAAAGGTGACAAAAACACTTTCCAAAAATATAAAGTTTTCAAAAAGCTAACATGGGATGCAAAATATATGCATGCCGGAGTTAAAAACAAAACTTTGGCCTTCAACTAAAAAAATGGGAAACAAAAATGCATCAAAACCTTAAAATACCTATACTAATATCTCCATCTTGAAACCAGCTTTTTGACGCTTCTTTCAAATCAAAAAAATACCTTCGTATGCTCAAGTTATGGCCAAAAAATTGAAGGTAGGTCAAAAAGGACCTAGGAGATGTGCAAGAGGTATGCTGATGTAGTGTTGACATCATGTTGACATCAACATTTCACAAGCTTAAAATTGATGGCTTAATGGCCATTACAGTAAAAAAGAAAGCCATGTGGCACGCCACATGGCAGGTCCACATGGCAAGAAGGTGCCACATGTCAGGAGGAGACTGCGCTGACTGTGCACAAAATTCCAAAGCGGTGCTAATAAGTCCACTGACTGGCAGGAGCAGTGATGGGGCTGAGAGTAACAACGAAGGTGGCAAATTGGAGAGGTGTTGTGGCAGAGGCAGTGCAGGAGTGCAAGAACAGTTGCGCAGCCTGAAGCGAGCGCTCAGCTGGGGCCGAGCAGTTCCCAGGGTGAAGCAGCCTCCTACTACTATTGTGGGCTACGCAGTGGTGGCACAGCAGTGGCTGCTGGGTGGCACACCCAAATAAAAAGTTTTTTTTTTTTTTTTTTTCAAATTCGTTTGTACGACTGTATGGAAACCTCCTGCAACTAAAAAATTTTTGCCTTCCGGAGCCCTGTCTCCAAAAATGAAAAGTTTTATATGAATCCTAACTATAAACAGCCTTTCGGATCCAATGGAAGCATCTATTTGGGATGAAAGTGCTCCAAAAAATCACTATCCCCCTGATTTGAAGAAAAATGCATAAACAAACTAGGGTTTGTGACTTCAAATCATGGCTTCAAAAATCCCTCAATGAAGCAGCAATAGGGAGGCTTTGATACAATGTTGGAGTTGATGAAATCCAACTCTGAAGATGCTCAAGATCACCTGCATGCGAAAAACCTATCAAAGGGAAGCCAAGGAAAGAAGAGAGTGGAGCAAGGGAAAAACCCTAAACAGACATGAGAGAAAATATTGCAAACACAAGAAAAAATGTATTTACAATGAGAATGTGTTGTTGTTGTGAAAATACAATGAGGGAGCTCGAATATAAAGAGCTCCAAAAATCTCCTAGAAGAAGCTAGAAGATGCTAGGAGATAAGTGTGACAACTAAGCATACATCCACATGAGGTGGAAAGTCCTCAAAAAATTTGAGAGGATAAGTATGACTTAGGAGAGAACAAACTCTCGTATTGTCAACAACTTATAACAAACTCCTAGACTACAACTAATTAATAAAATGCATTTACCTAAGTAAGCTTAAGTAAATAGAATAAATAATTAGTAAATTAATTATTTACTCTAACAAGTATTACATAAAGAGAGATGATGATATTGGTAAGTTTGATCCTAGAAGCAATGAAGTATGTTTCTTGGTTACTCATTGAAAATTAAAGCTTATAAATGTTTTAACTATAGAACTAAGACAATAGTTGAGTGCTCAAATGTAAGGATTGATGAAAAGTTTGGTACTAAAGAGAAGGTGGTAGATTATAATTCTAATGAAGAAGAGCATAATTCTAGATTTTTTAGATAGAACATTGAAGATCTTTTTGAGACTAACAATAACTTGTAAAATTATATATCTATTGAGCATAGTGAAGAAAAAAGATCTAAACCTATAGAAGAGATAAGAGTTGAAATGTCAACTCCTACTTCCAACAAAAACATGACATATAATCACCCTCCAAAGTAGATAATTGGGAGCAAGGATAAAGTTGTGATGAGAAGGGACAAAGTAAATGAGAAATTGTGTCTAATTTCTTAAGTGGAACCTAAGAGCATAGATGAGGCATGTAGGGATGATCACTAGATGCAAGCTATGAAAGAACAACTAGATTAGATTGTGAAGAATAAGGCATGGGAATTAGTTCCTAGACCTAAAGACAAGAATGTGATAGGAACCAAATGGGTATGTAGAAATAAAATGAATGATCAAGGAGAAGTTGTGATAAATAAGGCTAGACTTGTTTGCAAATGTTACTCGCAATAAGAAGGCATAGATTATGAAGAAACCTATGCACCTGTGACAAAAATGGAAGTAGTAAGGATTTTCTTGGCTTATGAAGCAAGCAAGAATTTCAAGGTTTATTAGATGGATGTCAAGTCAGCTTTTCTAAATGGAGAATTGGAAGAAGAAGTTTACATTGAGAAACCTAATGGATGCCCTCTAACAAAAGATAAAGATTTTGTATGTAGACTAAAGAAAGAATTGTATGGTCTAAAGCAAGCACCTAGAACTTGGTATGAAAGGTTGGATAGATATTTATCAAAGCTTGGATTTATTAAAGGAACAACAGATGGTAAATTGTATTTGAGAAAAATTGATGATGGTCTATTTATCATTTTAATATTTTTGGATGACATAATATTTGGTGGAAATGATGAAAAAAGTGACAAGTTTTCAGAAGAGATGAAAAATTAATTTGAAATGAGCATGACATGATAAATGAATTTTTTCCTATGATTGTAGATTGTTCAAAACAAAGATGCGATACTTATTTCACAAACCAAGCATTTGAAATTTTTTTGAAAAGATTTGGTTTGGAAAGTTGCAAACCTATTGGTACACCCATGATAACTAGTCACAAGTTATCCAGTAAAGATGAGACACCTAAAATTGAGCAAAAAAAGTTTAGATCTATGATTGGAGGATTGTAATATCTGACTCACACTAGACCAGATATAGCAAATGCAGTTGGGGTTGTAGAAATATTTCAAGCTAATCCAAAAGAGTATCATTATGTAGTAGTAAAAAGAATATTCAAATATTTGAAGGGTGCATCTAATTATGGAATATGGTATGATAGATCAAGTGATTTCACCTTGTGTGCATATACTAATGTAGATTGGGTAGGCAATATGGATGATAGAAAGAGCACCAATGGTGGAGCATGCTTCTTGAAGGAAGATTGGTTTCTTGGTTGAGTAAGAAACATGACTATATATCTCAGAGTATAGTTGAGGCAAAGTATGTTGCAACAACAAATAACTGTAATCAAGTTATGTGGATGAAACAAATGATGAACGATATTGGGATTGAGTTTATAGAACCTATTATCATATATTGTGATAACACAAGTATAGTGTGTATGTCTAAGAATCTAGTATTGCATTCTAAGACAAAGCAAATATCCATTAAGTATCATTTTTTGAGAGAGAAGGCACCAAGGAAATAAATAAGGTTGGAGTATGTAAGAACTAAAGATTAGATTGCAGATATCTTTATAAAGCCTTTGCCTAAAGATACTTTTGAGTACCTAAGAGGTATGCTAAGGTTTATGCCCCTACCCACTCCAGAGTAGAAGATACAAGGAGTGCACCTGTCTAGTGCTATAGAGCACTATGGTTAGACTGGACTGAATGTTGATGCTTCTTGTATGGGAGAGTATCTGATATGTACTGATTCATAAAGGACTTGTTGGAGTTCTTACTAGTAAGGAACATATTAGGTGGGTTTAAACCTAATACTAGGAAGCATAAGATAGGGACAAGCCTAAGGATCAACTAAATTCTACATTCAATAGGGATAAATCTTAGTTCTAGGCCAAAATTAATAAAGTCATTAGGACTCCCTTCACTTTAGGCTCTACAGGGTCAAGGTGGGCAAACCTTAGGGATTTATCTTGTTAATTTGATACTCTTTTCTTCAAAACTATCCCCTATAGCAAAAATGGTCAACGTTCTCCTATGATTTTCTTATAAACTTCTAGATTATAGTAGCTAACTATAACCAAAGAGAAAGTATATGCAAAAAAGTAATGATCAACACTTCTAGTTCTTCATTACATAAAATGGTAAATTGATTGTTTATAATTTGTATATTTAGCAACTATATGAATCATCAATTTGCAACTTAAAAATTAATGACTAGTGTCTTATCCATTGTTATATAGAGTCAAGATCAACAACCTAGACCTATTTATTCATTTTGTAACTAAATCTATCAATAGCAAGCTCTAAGTTTCATTCTTATCATATCCTTCTTATAAACCCTAGACCTTATCACTTACAGAAAGAAATTACTTAATACTTTGAATTAACAACAATTAGTAAGATATATACAATTCATTCAAATTGAATTAAACTGAAAATAACTTGTTCATTTCAATCTCAAGATCTAAGATATGTAAAGAAGGAGACAAAACTCAAAGACATAGATATATAGAGAATTTCCTTCTTGTATTGATTTATTTTGAAAAAAATTGCAATATTGATAGAGACTCAAAAATAACTCAGAAATTTGACAACTAATATCTGATTTTTTTATATTCTAGGGTATACAAAACTGATTACATTCAGATAATTACCAAAATTGGATAGATTGTAAAAAGAGGCATAAAAAATGAAAAATTCTACAGACTCTCGACCTCTACTCCACATCTTGGGAATCCTTATATAGAGGATTGTAACAAGCATCCTATGGGAGGGCAGGTGTCAAAACTTATTTGGTCAAAACAAAAAGAAAAAACCTTTTTAAAATTTACATTAATGCATTTGTTGCAATTGGAGAATAGATATGAAAGTGGGTGCATAAAGTAGATGTCATTTATGGCAATATTTTTTGTTTTAACAGTTATGTCCTCTTCTGTATCCTTCTTTCCTCTTGTAGTAGATTCATAGTTGTCTCTATCTAATCATCCTCCTGGGATGGTAGAGCCTTGATGTCTGCAGTCAATTCACAAATAACTGAATCTGATTCTATTTTCAGCCAAGTAGCATACCTTACTGCATTTAATTCTTCTACACATTTACTCCACTTAGAATTAATAATAGCCTTCACTCTCTAGATATTTTACTCATATTTGATTCAAGTCAAAAAAGTAAATCAACTAAATCATATACAACATTTATATCAATCTCATTACTAGAATATGCTAAAAACCTTGGATGCCTCAAAATATCTTCAAAGGAAGAAGACCATTCCTACCATTCCTTAAGATCTCCATTACTATTTATTATACCAAGAATGAAATTTGATATTCCCATAGAAATTAACTTCATTTTCCCTTCAATTAATTGCAACTTTCTTGTGAAGAAACCATGCAACTCCCTTACCCTATTTATCATTTTTCTAGTATTAATGATTGGTAGCTTGGGTAAATCATTTTTCTCAGGGAGTAGAGGGACCAAATTATCAAAGAATTGAGCATGGTCCCCTAAGTTTTGAATAGAGGGGATAAAAGGTATAATGCCTCTGAGCATTGGTATTCAACTCTATACAGGCTTATGTAGCCATTGTGCACGATTTGTGAAAGAATTTGTAAGGCATCAATTTTGGGCATAAGAAAATTTTGCATTGTCTTTATCTCCACCTCCTTAGCAACATCCCATCCATAAATATCCATATGTTGGGCCTCCCCTGCAACTAAAATCTTAGCTTTAGTCTAAATTTTACTATCCTTGACCTCTATAACACATCTGGTTACAACCCTTAAGCTCCTTATTTCTTCTTCCATGTCAAAAAAATTCTTTTCCAAGACATAAGTCCTATTTAATTGCTCTTCATATTTTACCTTGCATCAATAGATATACTATAGATTATGAATATTTTTTCTTGCAATGTACACATTTTTCTCTTCCCCATTAATAATGTCGTATTCACCAAATTGTGGATTTGGTCACTGGAAATAGTAGAAACATTCAAAAAATTCACATTTCCCTAAGGGGGTTCCTTTATTTCCATAAGAGTTGGTTTATTATCATTTGCATCCATGCTCCATATTTCCATTGTTTTGTTGTCTATGTTGAATCCAGAGCCTTGCAACTCACTAGTGATATTAGTGTCCTCAAAAGAAACTAATCTTTCTTGTTTCCTTATATAATCCAACGTAAAAGAGTAACTAAGTTCCCAACTAGGAAATAACAACATTCAAATTCTTGTTACTAATTATCTTGCCTCCTCAACTATGAGATTCTCATTGTTGGGATCATAATCCTATAACCTTTGTACTAGTTCTACAATTTTCTTAGGTGAAACCCCAGGTTGCAACTGTGAGGCAAGTTCATTATGTTTTACTTTATAAAGGAATGACTTGAATACATCAGAATTTACAAATTGCTCATCCTTAGTGAACTCTTTGGCTTGGATTTTTCTTTCATCCAACATTTTGATTTACAATTTAGTCATGTTGAGGATTTTTTCATGCTCACCTGCCTGTTTGATTAGAAAATTGTGCCTAATTGTATTAAAGAAATTTTATCCCTAAGGCATAATTTGCACTACCTTTCCTCTGACTTTATTGAGGATATGAATCATCTTCTATTTCTTCCTTCCTTGAGCCCATGAAGAGCTCTCTAGTTTATCATCTTCAACCTCTATAGTTATAACATCCTCCTATTGAGAAGCTGGCATTTCTGCTCTATGTCTGAATTCTGTAAGGACTCGAGTCATTAGCTTATCAAAATTATCCAAGCATTTATTGTATCTATCAAGGTATGGCACATCATGATGAAAACCCTTTAATGATGGGTTTGTAGCCTTCATAGCTTCTTCTATCCTCATTATCCTTCTCCAAATTTGAGTCCTCTTTGTACATACTTATGTTTACAGGCAATTCATGATGTAATCTTCTTCCTAGATTGGTTTTATGTTAGGAAGGTAATATTTTCTCATCTGTTTAAGAGCATTCCTCACCAAATTGTTTGGATCATAGGTCCTAGCTAGGGCAAAGGGCAATTTGAAATTAGCCAAACACTGATCTATTTCTTCTATTGCATCTTTTCCTATCAAAAAATCACCCATTTTAGTGTTTCTAGCTATACAAGAGCCTTTCCTGATAGCAGGGCCTAGATACTCTATGTTTATATTTAGTAATTGCCAAAATAATTATAACTACCCTAGTCTTTTAGGGGCATACCTATGTAATACATGGGGAGGTTGAGGACAACCAAACACTCTTATTATTGAAAATTTTTCAAATAAAAACAAACTAGCACAATCATGACTAAGTACCTTATTTCCATTTGGGTAGGAAAATGGTCTAATTAACATTCTCACCCCTCTAGGTCTTCTTTCATTTATGTCTACTAGCACATTCATGATTAGAAATACAAAATCATTATAGAAAGAAATAGTACTAGCATAGGGATAAAACCTTTTCCAGAAGTGAGTCCATAATTGCATAGGCAAGGTTTCTCCATTCTCCTCAATAGCCTTGATGAAGTCTGGACTGATGTGTCCTATTTTCTTGAAAAGGATGATATGCATCAATAATAAATAATGAAAAAACATAAAGTTTCCCATGTCCCCTTTCTGAGTTGCCTCAATTTCCTCATGCATTCTATCAATGATGTATTCCAAAAAATCATAACAAACATTATGATTTGAATCTTGGATATCAAAAGCTATGATATACTCATAACCTAGGGCATTCATGGTACCATCAACTACTAGTACCTTCTCAATCCCAAAGATGGTGTATCTAAAATATTTGAAGAAGAATTCTAATGGAATTAGTTCCCCTACCTTCTTGGGCAACTCTCTCTTTTCTTTCTTTGATTTAGGAATGTGCCTCCTCATGATAGTTCTAGTGTAGAAATTTTTGAAATTCTTGAAGGTTTCATTCATTTTTTATTTCTCAATTTTATTTGTGAGGGGCCCTCCTAGGTCAAAAACTTTGGTAAAGGTCTCCCTATCCAATATATAGAGGACACTCATATCATTTCTATGAAAGGCCTTGGTAGTCAATTATAAGACTTAATCAGTACTTTCACCAAATCAACATTAATTATCACCTCTGGCATTATTAATTTTGCCATGTTTCTGATCCATGGGTTACAGATTGGAGACTTGGCATAGCTATTTTGATAAAAATACTAAAATAACTCATTCTTATTAGTCTCAGGTATAATGGCATCCCTATAGAAGGAGTATACATCTTTGAAGATATGATCATTTAGAGTTTGAGTATGTGAGGACCCTAGGAGAAAATACATCCACTCCTCTACATATAAAGTTGCCAACTTTGGCTTTTCTTACTCTGTGGCCTGTGAAGATCCTTCCATAGCAACTTGTGCTATCATCTTTCCTTCCTCTTGTGCCATGATCTCTGTAACTAAATATTTTAGAATAATTATTTGTCAATACTAGATCTGAGAACTCTAAAAATTCTTTCAAATATTGGCGCTCAAATTATTATTCCTAACTTATGCAAAATATTGTAATTGAGGAATTAGTTACATTAGCCTTTTAATGGAGATAACATTTAGAGGAACATTAATGTATCTTGATGTCGATGTGCATGGGAAATCTCAAAATTTTAAAACTGGAGAGCCATGACATGTATAGCTAGTCATTTAATTCTTCGATGGATCTTTTGATAGGACATAATCACTGAAATCATAATGGAGTTTCCAATAGTCACTTTTTACTTATTATTTCTTTCTCATGACCTGGAAACTATAACATCCTCTATCATTGACAACTAACTGTGTGACCAAGCGATCATAGGTTTTGATCCTTTATTTTGCTTCAATTGTGTAGTTGCCACCTAATGTTAGCATGAAAACATAATATCAGTGACCCTAATATTACCTTCTATTTATGAATTCATGGCATTGTGCATGGTTATACATTTTAAAATTTTCTCTTGCAACTTAGAGACTCTCACATTTAGCTTCAACTTTTACTACATCGCATAGTCGCGGTCACACTTACTTTTATTTATACTACCTGCATGACCAAGCAATCAAACCCTTCTAAACATCTTTGTCGAGTCACAAGTAAACAATCCATATCTCTTTTGGTGATGTGACTAGGTGATCAAACACTTATGTATCTTTTATAACAATGATTGTTGGGTTGCAACTTGTTTCTTTTACCAGTTAGCTAACATCATGACCATGTGATTCAACATATTTTCAAACCTTTCACCATTTCATGGTTGACCACAGACCTTTATTAACTAGATACTTGACCAAGAAATTAAACAAATCTCCTAATCACATCCATACTTTGATAAAACATCATTTTTAAGGCAACCACAAGATCAAGGAAACCTTAACTACCTTGCTCGATCATGATTAGGGAAAGACTTTATCATTGACCCGCTACCCTTTGATCTTGACTTTGCCAAATCATGATCTTTTTTGTTGTAGCTTAATTAGGGTCCTTGACTATGTGACTAACCATAGTCACATGATCACACACTTAAAAAAAAAGAGCCTTTACAAAAGATATAAAGTAAAGCACCACCCTTTGGTATTAAAAAAGAAAAGAAAAGTGGCAATCCTAAAAATAAGGTTATGCTTAGGGTAAAGTATAATCATGAAAATCTCAAAGAAACCCTAGGTACCTGGAATAAATAATAAATCCCAAGACAAGGTTTTTTGCAAGGGGATGAAAACATACTATGATTAACTCAATTTGTTCAAAGGTTTGGACAATTTGGCGACATAACTTCGACAAAAAGGGCTATTGGAAATGAGGGACAATAGGACTCCTGGTAATTGGTCTTGAACAATGTCTTTTGACACTTGAGCTGGTTGATAATTTGAGTAGTTGATTAGAAATTGGTATTCTAATTAACACCTTTGACATTGATGTCAATGGGGGAGATAATGTACATGAAAAAGATATTGAGAGAATGTACATAAGCAATGAGAAGAGAAGCATCTGTTGAGATGGCAATGGGGGAGAGTTATCTCTTTAGGGAGATTTAGAAAGATTCATGTAAGTGCACAGAACAAAGTGTAAGTGCACAGATGTAGCTAGGAATTATTGGAAATTGTTTACTATGAACAACTATTACCGATCCTAACATATTCATTAATATGAATTATGTTGGGCGCTCTAACAATTTTTGAATTAGCGGGCTCACAATTAGGTAGGAAACTGGTTGGGGATAACCTAGCAGGAGGTATAGACCCTAGAGGAACTATGGGGGGACCTAGGAAGATTGTTGGGTCATGTTTCGTGGCTGTTAGGGATGATGGAAAGCCTAGACATGTTTCAAACACATTTTTTGGGGTCCATGACTCGCACTTAGATTCTGCCTTAGCTTCTCGTGTGTCAGGTTAGGACAAAGAGGAAAAGAAAGATAATGTGGAATCTAATAAAGTTAATTCCTCTATTGGAGAGAAGGTAGGTTCCTTAGAACAGAAGAACTAGTCATCACTTTTTGGCAAGAAACCAACTGGAAAATCTTCTTTCCCGCTAGTGACTTCTAAGACTAGTTGGGAGAAAGGTGAGTTCCAAGTTTTTATCCCTAACCCCTTAGTGGATTTCTTTGTTTCCTCCATGGATTTGATGCTGGTGGGAAAAATTTTAGGGGCAAGACTAGATCTAGATTCTCTAAGGAAAATGGTTAAGAGGAAATGGGCTATACGTAGGGAGGTGGACATAGCTCCCATGTTGAATGGTTTCTTTCTGTTTATTTTTAACTATAAGGAAGATATGAATCTGGTTCTCTGTGGAGGTCCCTTGTCTTTTGGAAAAAGTTCTCTTAATATCAAAAAAATGGGAGCCTAATATGGTTTTATCAGATTCTTTTTTCCTAACTACCTCAATTTGGGCCAGTCTCCCTCTTGAATTCTGGCATGAGGACATTTTTAAGGGTATTGCCAGTTCTTTTGGTGAACTAGTGGCTCTGGATAATGCTACTATGACAAGATCCAAACTCGACAGTGCTAGGCTATATGTGAAGGTGGTGGATCTAAATCATCTTCCAAAAAAGGTGGATTTAATTTCTAAGCTTGGTAAGAAATCATTTTTGGAGATCTTCCTAATGCTTGTTACGCTTGTAAGAAATAGGGTCGTTTGGTTAAAAACTACCCCTCCAAGAGTAAAAACCACTTGAGTAGTAAGAAGGAAGTGAAAAAGACTAAGGTTCAGCAAAAGAAGGTTTGGAAACCTAAAGACGTTCATCTCAAAGAGAAGAAAGAGAATGAGAACTCAAAAGCTCCACCAGCAGTTGTGGATAATGTCTCTGAGCTTCTTCTCGAGGATAGGGCTAGGCTCATGTCTGAGATAGAGAATATGAACTCTAAAAAAGAAGTGAATGGCTTACAACTAGATCCCATATTGCCTAAACAAGGTATAGATGACCTGCCAGATTTATCAAAGCAAATTATTCTTTATCAAAAGATAGAGGATAAATGGGGTGATCTTGATGAGATGATTGAGCTTGAAGAAGGAGAATTCTTGGCCGAATCTAGAGCTCATAGTGAGGAAGATGAAACTCATCCCAGGGAGATGCAGGTTTTTGACCCTTTATTTTCCCAGGATACCCTTTTTAAGGACCCTCCTGTCCTAGAAGTTGTCAAAGAAGATGGAGTAATCTCAAAGCTTAAACCAAATTCTAGGAAAAGGGCTGAAAAAAAGAATATCATAAAGGGGGTCAAGACTCAGAGCAGTAAATTAGATTTTCATACTAAAGTGAATCCCAAAGCTTCGACCCCAGTAAAACCTAGGAAAAAAATAGACTAGCAGTCCAAGGTGAAACCAGATGTTGGGTCTCTGGATGGACGTGGAAGGAAATATTCTAAGAAAACCAGGGAGCTAGAAAGCTTGTAGAATATTGCTAGTGGTTGTCAAGCAACTATTCTGGATTATACCCCTAAAATATGGAAATGAAAAGTATTATCTGGAATATTAGGGGGTTGAACAATTACCATAAACTAGATGTTGTTAGGAATTTTGTTAGAGAACAGAAACCTGATTTTCTTCTGCTACAGGAAACTAAGATGAACAAAGAGAAAGCAGAGCAGATAAAAGCTTTTAAAAATTACTCTATAAATGCTAGTAGTTCAGAAGTTGCTTCAGGGGGAACCCTGATGCTATGGAAAAAAAATTTCTTTGCTGGGACTATTTTGAGTGCTAGTAAATTCTTTATGATTGCTAAAATTACTAGTGCTGATCAAAAAGAGGACTGGTACATTGTGAATATATATGCACCCAACATGAAAAGCCAAAGGAGGAAGGTTTGGGACTCTATATCCAATTTTAAAAGTATGGATTACTCTGGACGGTGGATAATCATGGGAGACTTTAATGTCCCTCTTTATGACCATGAAAAAATGGGAGGTAATGCTATGTCATGTCCCCAATTTTTTGGTGACAGTTCGATTTAATTAATTTAATTAATCTGGTTGTCCAAGGATGACTAATTAATTATTTTAATTAAATAAATAAATATTAAAAGATAACTTTATATTTAATAAAGTGACTTGGATTATAAAAATATTTAATAAAGTCACTTGAGGGATAAGATCAAAAATTTTCTAGAAGTCTTTGGAGAGGATGGAGAGAAAAGAATAAATAGGCACCCCAGGGCTCCATTCGAATCAAGCAGTTGATTATCTCTCTTTGATTTTTTCAGATTGTGATTCAATCACGGGTGCATTGTGGAACCTAGGGTTTCTGCAATTGTCACAGTTGGCCATTGAGAATGATAACTCTCAATCGGTGCGCAATTTTGACGGTGTGAAATATCATCCGAATTATTGCAGATTGGAGGTGACAATCAGTCATTTCATCAGGGCGTTAATCTGTGGCTTAAGCCCAATTTTGTGGTTCTCGCATCACTGCTCATTAAAGGATCAGCTAGTGTGGAATTAATTGCCACCTACACAAGCATTGCAGAACTGAAGACTTGCAACTCATTGGTTAGTTTCTATTCATCAAATTAATAAGCTAAGGAGGAGGATATTAACAGTCCAAAATCTGATTCATGCCGCAGGTCTGAGGGTTGAGTTTTTGAGGAAATTATAAACATCATTCTTTTCCCAAGCAAGTAAGAACCTTGTCATCCGGCTCGGGCGACCTTCCACACGAAAATTCCTTCATCATTTGGAGATCCATTCTCAAGCAACACTGGAAGATTTGCGGGTGACTGTATTGTTTCCGCGCGGAGATCAAAGGCGAAACACGGGCCAGATTGAAATCATTTTACCATGTGTTTTGCTATACAAGCAGATTATTTGTTGAACAGGGCCACATAATCCATACTAGTTTTGGGCGCTATCTTTGGAAGTCTATAAATTATATCAAAAATTGCACAAGAGTCGGATTGGTCATCTGATCTCTGAGATCAAAGGGCAGAGGCGCATTTGGTGTTTCCAACCAGCATCGATTTCCTTCGCAACCAGTTGTCTCGACTTCCATTTGCATATTGCGATTTGATCCAACATTACTACTTTCGAAACACCAAATTAAGGAGAAGAAATCATATCAGTTCCGCTAGAAGTTCATCATAGTCGACCATATCGCATGCGGGGAGCGCACATCGGAGACCTGGCGGAGTATGAACTGCAGGTCGATTTGCCTGAATGTTTACAGAGCTCAACCCGATCCTAGTATTGGCACCAACACTGGAAAGAGTGGCAGTAAATTGGTGGTATCAATCTGCATTTTCAGATAGGGTATATTTTGGTAATAATATTGCATTGGCCGTCAGCGCTTTATATTGCTATTCCTGGTCGTTCTTCTTTTCCACGGGGCTTTTGTGGGAGGAAGGATCTCATCAGTTTTGATTAGTCATTTGGAGCTATGTCAGAAGCCAGAACCTTAGCATGTTATTATCTAGTTTTCGAATAAGCAATAAGTCAGGGCTATGGTTTGGAAATTGGATTATGGTCAAGCATAGTAACATTTGATTGAAATAAGACTTCCTCCCTGAACATTGAAGTAAGGGATATTTCATGCTACCCAGCTTGAAGGAAGAATGGACCTAAGGGAGTTTATAAACAAAGCGGGCTTAATGGATATGGATCTTCATGGCATTCAGTTTACTTGGAGTAATAAGAGAGTTGGCAATGATTGTATTCAGGCAAGGCTTGACCGTGCTCTTATCTCTCCTAAGTGGACAAAAGATTTCATCTGCAAGTTGGAAGCCCACTAGAAAATTGGTTCTAATCATTTCCCTCTCATTTTCACAGCTAATAAGCTTAGTGCTAAGATGAATTTTCCTTTTAGATTTGACAAGATGTGGATGCAGCACCCCCATTTTGAAAGAAAAATGGAAGAATGGTGGAACATCAAAATTGATGGTACTGCTCTCTTCAGAGTGACTTCTAAACTTAAAAATGTCAAAAAGAAAGTCAAAATTTGGAACAAAAACTGCTTTGGGAACATTTTTGAGGATAAATCTGTATTGAAAGAGGATATCCGAAAAATCCAAGATAAAATTCAAAAGGAGGGATATTCCCCAGACCTTCTTTTAGAAGAAAATGAAAAGTTGACTCAATACCATGACATCATTACAAAAGAAGAGATCTACTGGAGACAAAGATCAAGATTGATATGGTTGACTGAAGGAGATAAAAATACCAAATTTTTCCATCTATCCACTCTGAAGCATAGAGCCAAATCTCACATTTCACATCTTATGAAGATGTGAAAATTAAGGATAAGGACATCATGGATGAAATGGTGACTTTTTTCTCTGGTCTTATGACAGCTGACCCCAACATCAATATGAAACACCAGGTTGAGTTCCTTAGAGTGATCCCCACTCTGGTTTCAAAGGATCAGAACAAATTGTTAAGCTCAATTCCTAAGAATGATGAAATTTTTTAAGTTGTTTGTTCTCTAGGAGGAGATAAAGCTCCTAGTCCTGATGGCTTTCCCATGTTTTTCTTTCAAAAACTTTGGAAATTTGTTGGAAAAGATGTTTTTGATGTAGTGAAGGAATTCTTTGGGGCAAAACAAATGCTGAAGGAAGTCAATTCCACCTTCCTTTGCTTGATTCCTAAGAAAATTGGAGCTGATTCGCCTAACTAGTTTAGGTTGATCAGTCTTTGTAATTCTTTCTATAAAATTATCTCCAAAGTTCTTACTTCTAGATTGCTTCTGGTGACCCCTTTGATTATTGCTGACCAACAAAATGGCTTCACTCCAGTTAGACAAATCCTCAACTCTATTATTTCTGCTCATGAGAATATTCATTCCTTATCTTGTTCTAACAATCAAGTATTTGTAATGAAAGTGGATGTTGCTAAGGCTTATGACAGAGTTGATTGGTCTTTTCTCTCATCTATTTTGATTTCCTTTGGCTTGGACAACAAGGTTGTTGGACTGATTCACTAATTGATCGCTACTTCTTCTATTGTTGTCCTAGTTAATGGTAGCTCTTCTCATTTTTTTAATCCCTCTTAGGGATTGAGACAAGGGCACCCTTTATCCCCCATCGTCTTTGTTATTATGGCTAATTGTTTCGGCAGGTACATTGGGGATCTAGTGCATAAAGGAGTTATTAAGGGATTGCAACCCTCTTCCCATCCTCTTATATGTTCGCATGGCCAATTTGTTGATGATACCATCTTTATGGGGAAATCTGAAGTCAGGGAAGCCAGAAATTTGAAGCAAGCAATAAATCTTTATTCTTTTGCCTCAGGCCAACTGGTTAACTGGAATAAAAGTGTTGTGTTTTTCCTCAATACCCCTATTCTTAGACAACATAAAATTGCCAAAATCCTTGGATGTTCTATAGGTTCTTTCTCTTCTTCCTATCTGGGTCTTCCTTTAGGCTTGAAAGCTCTGGATTCCTTCTGGGAAGACCTTATTAACAAATTCAGTAAGAAGTTGGCTGGTTGGAAAGGGAACCTTTTAAGCCAAGCTGGTAAATTAATTCTTCATAAAGCTTCTCTCCAAAGTATACCAACTTATGCTTTAAGTCTTTTTAAAATCCCCACTAAATTTGCTGAGGCTATTGACAAAATTCAAAGGAATTTTTTATGGACTGGTTCAGAGGAAAAAAAGAGAATGCCTTTAATTGCTTGGGACCAAGTTTGTAAACCGGTCAGGGAAGGTGGATTGGGCATCCGAAAAATCAAAAGCATGAATAAAGCTCTTCTAGCTAAACAAGGATGGCATGTTTTCCATGAAAACAAAGAGTGGAGTACCATTTGGAAATACAAGTACCTTCCTAATTCTATTTCTCTTTCTGATTTCTTCTCTTCATCTGGTGTTATTCATCCTTCCTCCATATGGGGAGCTGTGCAAGGAACAAAGAAAATTCTTGGAGAAGGGCGCTCTTGGAAAATTGGTAATGGGATTAGGGTGAGATTTTGGGAAGATTTCTAGCTTATGGATCACCCCCTAATTGAAGATGTTCAAGATATGACAAAAGTTGACTTATGCAAGTAGAGATATGGCACTCTTGTTAGTCATTACTGGCAGAACAACTCTTGGGTGAACTTGAAGGACTTTGATCAAAGCTTCAATAACATCCAATTATCTCTCAATGTTGTTTCTCTCCACCCTTCTTTTGAGGATGAGATTATTTGGTATGCTAATCCTAGTGGGAAATTCAAAGTTTCTTCTTTCTTTGTTTCGAAGGAGAAGGAAAATCTTCCATTTTGGTCTCAAGTTTGGACTAAGGGGCTCATTCCTAAAATTAACATCTTCTTTTGGGTCCTGCTTCAAAATAAAATTCTAACCCTTGATAACTTGTAGAAAAGAGGTAGTAATTTGGTGAATAGGTGTATTTTATGCAAGAATGGATTTGAAGATAGAGACCACATGTTCCTAAACTGCTCTTATACCCAGCAAGTCTAGAATGAGATCCTAATGTATTGGAACTTGACCTGGGTTTATCAAAAAAATGTGGAATCTTCTTTTAATAGCTGGAAATGCCCTTCTAAAAATTCTGATGGTCAATTCCTATGGAAAATTACTCTTCCTCATCTCTGGTGGGGTATTTGGAAAGAAAGAAATAACAGAATTTTTAGAAACAGTGAGGTTCCAGGATGGGTGCTTGGTCAGAATATTATTGGAGCTTTTAAGGAGAATTTCAAATCTCTGAAGAACCCTAATCAAACCTTTCCTATTGATAATCCAATGCTTTCTAAAAATCCTAATATTCATACTGATAACCCAAGATTAACCATCTCTTGGAGTTCCCCCCCTAATGGTTGGATTAAAGGAAACTTTGATGGTGCTACTAAGGGCAACGCAGCAAGTGCGGGTTGTGGAGGTGTGTTGAGAGATCATATGGGAAATGTTAAAGATTCTATAGCAATCCCTATAGGTAGGACTAATAGTCACACTGCTGAAGCAACAGCTTCCCTTTATACTTTGAAAATTGTCGTGGATTTGGGATGTCCAAATTTATGGTTGGAAGGTGACTCTTTAAATATTGTTAATATCCTAAATAATAAAAGTTCTATCTCATGGTTGATAGAGGCCACAATCAAGGAGATCAAATACCTTATTCAAAAATTCAAAAAAGTTGTCATATCCCATACCTTTCAGGAGGCCAACAGTGTTGCTGATTGGATTGCCAACTATGTTGTTCTAACGGGGAAAATGGTGAGGTGGACCAATGAATTAACTAACCATGTTGATCTCAAAGAAATTATTCATTATGAAACCATCCATGCGCAAGTGGGAAAGATTTGTAAAGATTAGAAAGTTAATGATTTCGTGGAGTGATCATACTATTGCCAGATTTTCTTCCCCAAGGAAGTACACTCAAATGAATGCGATGTGGCTTTTGCACATATCTCCAAAAAAGGGAGTCTCTTTTGATGGGACAAAAAATAGTTTTCATTTTAACCCTTTCATTCTCTACATCTGGTTACTTTGGTTTGAGTGTGTTCTCTATTCTCTGCAGATGGGGGGCGAACTGCGCAAGCAGGAACCAAAAAATTGTGATGCCTAGAAGGCTCATGAGGATGTATGGAAAATTCTACAGAAAGGAAATGTGACTTGTTATCTGGAGTGACTCAAATTTTTTAAGCCACACATCACTACGGCTTTCTTTAAGAACTGGACCAATGACAAATTCACCAAGAAAACCAGTATTTCAAATGCAACCTACAAAAAGTTTTTGAAAATGGAAGATGAGGAGAAGCAACTAGAAAAGAGTGGTGATTTCTTCGATGTGCATCAGATAAAGGAGATTTGGAGGGATGTTCTTTATTGTATCCATGAGTATTTCATACTTGATGGAAGAAGTAAAAGAGTTCATAAATACCACTTCTTCTTTTTTTAATCACTTTAGACACAAAGATAGAATATCTTTCCCCTTCTATTTGCGGTTTTCTTTACTTCATAGTTTAGAAGCCCATAAGAAGAAGGAGTCCAGACCCATTTTACATGAAGGGATGATTTTTATTATTGAGGGGTATTGTAAAAATAAACACATTTCCTCTACTCCCTCTAAGGACAAGAAGAAGAATTCCATTAAGAGTAAGAAGGGTGACTCTGTTAAAGGTAAAGATAAAGCCTTGAATTTGAAACCCTCGGATTCTCAAAAACATGAGGATGAGGAGTCTGAGACTGAGAATTTAGAAAGCCATGAGAATATTAACCCTGAGGATGAGGATGATACTGATGCTGGGGATTTAAGCTCTAATTTGGATGGGTACCCAGAGACTGAAGGTAAAAATGAAAAAGGGAAAGAGGAAGCCAATAGTGAAGATAATTCTGAATAGAGTAAATCTATTAATGAGGGTAAATAGGCTATATCTAGTGGGGGTGATAAAGCAGAAGATAACATTGTCGAGAACCCTGTTGAGAAGAGTAAGGAGGACCATATGGATAAGACTGCTTCTCCTGTCAAGGGGATAGAGGAAGAAAAAAGGAAGGACTCTACTCATATTGAGGACTCTGCTAGGGCTCGAAAGGAGGATCAAATGGAAATGGAGGATAAAAATGACAATGTCCGCTCCCCCCCACATGAGACTACTAAAGATGATAGTGATTCAATGCAGAGGGATACCATGCTCACCTTCCTGCATTCTGCAAAGGTTAAAGACGACACCATGCTCAAAGTTGATTCCTGGATCTATAATGAAATGATGGGTTTGAAGAAAAACATGGAAATTTTGCAACAAAACTAGGACACTATCTATGCCAAACTTAGCCAATTGGAAGGGCAGATGGGAGACATCCCTAAAAAACTTAACAACTATGAGTAGAACCTCAGAATGTTAATCAAGGAGAGTGGCACTAAGATGGAGCAGGTCACCTTGAGTATATGTGCATCCACTGCAAGCCTAGGCAAAAGGGCTAATGAAGAAATCACTTCAGCCGAGGGTTCGAGCAAAAGAACAAGCCAAAGCTTGAGGAAGAGTGCAACGAAAGTCACTACTGCTTTGGCTGCTGATACCATTCAAGAGACTGCAGCAATTGGTAAGGAAGCTGCTAAAATGATCTTAGAGCTGCAATAGTGGCTCTGGGTTGGGTTCTCTGGTTTTTCTCTTGTCTGGTACTGGTTTCTGGTTGGGGTCTCTGGTCCAGGTTTTTGGTTTTTCTTGTTTAGACTGTTAGTGGTTTTAGGTCTCTATAAAACCTGGTTTAGTTTTTTTTTGGACTTTTCTAGTGGTTTCAGGTCCCTGTAAAACCTGATTTTGAAACTGTTCTTCAGTTTGTTGCAGGTTTCTTTTTCCTATTGGGTTGTAATGCTTTATCTTTCTGCTATTTGTTAAAGGGTTTCGGGGTCCCTTCAAAACTTTCTTTTACCATAATATAAAACTATTACCAATCCTAAAAGAAGAAGAATAGTACAATGTTCCATATTATTTTAGATTGATAAAGAGGATTTGAGAAGATGGCAACAACATAGTACAGTTTGGTATTCTTGGAACTTAGATGTTTTTCATCTATGTTGCCATCAATGCCAAAGGGGGAAATTATTAACATTAATGCTGATGATACTACATCCGGGGAGTATGTTAAGCATTTTAGAGTATTGATGTGTTGCATTCATGACTATATTTGTCATTGATGTCAACATAGAAATAAGTATGTTAAGACTAGAACAATACTAATCAGTAATCTTAAGATGCATAGAATCTAAGGAAGTTTCAAATGATGTGTGGTGGAGGACATGTTCTTGAGGTTATCTTGATGATGTGGTTTAAACTTAAATAAGTGTGATTTGATGTTGTATGAAAGTTACACTTGTTTTACTAGAAGCAGTGCAGAAACAAAGCATTGGAAAATAGAGTTATGATGATCTATCGCTATCTTCCACCTAAGATGTAATGAAGTTTATGCATAGATAATAGTGATAGAGGATGATCATATGGTGATATCAGCATGTCTGTAAGATGTGATTTCACATGTATGAAGTTTTGTATAGACTGTGAGTCGACAATTCTATTGTAATTATAAATTAATTAATTATCTTATTTTAATTAATTGGAAAAGCCTCAAGGCTAACTCATGAAATTATTATGAAGATATGGTATAAAGGAATTTTATTTTCCTTATTTGTAAGTGGACTTGGATTTAGAGGATCAAGTGGAATGTGAAGTATTAGTGCACAGTGCAAGGAGCAGAATGCTTGTTGAATATATGTAAGTGATTCAAGGGATTATTGAATGTGCAATATAAGATCTGGTTACAAGATCTGAAGGAGAAGAAGTCTAGTTGACAAGACAGAGACAAAGGAAGGAAGTACATTGTAGTTTTATTATTCTATAAGGAATAATATAGATATCATTTGGACAGTGGGTTCTTTGATAGTAACCTTGAAGTTATTTGGGCAGTGGGTCCAGTTGTCTTCCACAACTCCTAACATGGTTGGAATCTCCTAACAAGAATTCAAAGTCTCCTAATAGGGACTCATATGTAATAAATTTTGTAATAGACTCTTAATAGGGTCTATCCTCTAACAAGGAATATTTATATTAGTACATCATCTTGTGGGTACCATCCACACTGAGGTTTTCCCTCTGA
Source organism: Cupressus sempervirens (assembly GCA_028749045.1). Classification (NCBI taxonomy): domain Eukaryota; kingdom Viridiplantae; phylum Streptophyta; class Pinopsida; order Cupressales; family Cupressaceae; genus Cupressus; species Cupressus sempervirens. Next base: position 579,679,104 of record CM053785.1, read on the forward strand.
TCAAGGGTTTCCCTAGTTAACATATTTGGTGTTAATTGTGTATGAGTATCTTGTTGTGGTTTTATTTAACATTAATCATATGGTTAACATTATTTAAGGTTAATTATTGTGCAAATAGTTTTATAACTTATTCATCCCCCACCCTCTCAAACATATCAGTGGACTATGTATTCTAACATTATTATGAAGATATGGTATAAAGGAAAGACATTTTCCTTGGTTGTAATGTGCATTCAAGTATTGTAATCATTGTTGAAGTCTAAAGTGTAGAAAGGATCAGAATTCTTACTGAATGTGAGTAAGCCATCGAAGGGATTATTGGATGCGAGATTTGTGATATGGTTACAAGATTAGAAGGAGCAGAGGTCCAATTGAAAAGATAGAGAGAGAAGAAGGAATAGTATAGTACAATTCTATTATTCAACCATGAATAATATAGAGATCATTTGGATAGAGGATTCATTGCTCTTTCCCTTGAAGTTGTTTGGGCAGTGGGTCCAACTGTCTTCCACAAATCCTAACAAGGTTGGCACAACTCCTAATAGGGTTTGAATTTCCTAACAGGGATTCAAAGTCTCCTAAAAGTGACACATATGTACTAAATGTATTCATTGACTCCTAATAGGGTCTATCCTCTAACGAGGAATATTTATATTATTACATCATCTTGTTGGTACCATCCCCCTCGAGGTTTTTCTTCTAACCAAGGGTTTCCCTAGTTAACATATTTGGTGTTATTGTGTATAAGTATCTTGTTGTGGTTTCAATTTATATTACTCATATGGTTAAGTTTGTTTAAGGTTGATAATTGTGATAATAGTTGGATAATTGATTCCTCCCCGCCCCCCCTCAGTTATATCAATAGACTATATATTCTTACAATTAGTATCAGAGCATTAGGTCCTTGAAGGAAAATCTTAATAGCTTTGCTAGATCGATGGCGAATCTTTTTGGAATGGATAGTCCTAGATTTGATGGGGACAACTATGAAAGTTGGAAGGAGAAGATGAAGATTCATTTTTTGTGCATGGGTCTGGGATATTGGATCTTGAAAAAGTGAAATAAAACAATCATTAAATAAAAAAATCTTGAAGGATGTAGTGAAGAAGAGAGAGATTTATTCATGTGTAACATGAGAGAAAGAGAAGCTCTACTAACAAAACTTCCAAAGAATGAATACAGTAAGGTAAAGTCACTTGTAACATCTTATGAAATTTGGGAAGCATTAGAAACTACTTATGAAGGTGATGATCATGCAAAGAGAATGAGATTACAGAATTTGATATGTGCATTTCAAGATGCTAAAATGATGGAAGATGAATCAATAAGAAGTTATGTTAGTAGAATATCAGAAATTGTTGCAGGAATTTGGTGTCATGGTGGAACTAAGAAAGATGATGAAGTTGTATGGAAGATGTTGAAAAATTTGACACCACCATTCAAGTCGATAGCTTTGATGATTCAAATAGTAATTCCCTACACTAAGGATTTTACAAAGGAAACAATTCTTGGAAGATGAGAATTAGCAGTCACATATATGAGACAGTCTGGAGAACTAGCAAGAGTCAAAATAACTTTTAGTGCCCTGAAAATTTGACCTAATTTGATAAGGAGTACAAGTACTCATGGAGATTTTTCTAGTAGCAACAGATCTGATGAAGACAAGAAGATTGGCAAAGAAATAGCCCTTCTTATGAGAAGAGAAAAAGATGGTAAGAGAATCTTTAAATGTTGGACTTGTAGTATTTGGTCATTATGCATCTAAATGTCCTAAAAGAGAGAAAAAGTATAAGGGAAATTTTAAACCTAGAAGAGATAGAGATAGAGACTTTTTTCATGCAAATGAAGATGAAAAAGGTCAAAGTGAATGTGATGATGAATTGGGATTCATGGCTATCAAGGAAGATGATCTTGATAGAGAAATTAGAGAAAAAAGAGCTCTAATTTCCCAAATGGAAAAGAAATCTAATTGGATAATTGATAGTGGTTGTTCACATCAGATGGTTGGTGATATGAATAAATTTGTTAAGTTCAAGAATAATGATGGAGGTATTGTTAGATTTGGTAACAATGCAACCTATCATATAACAGGAATTTGATCCATTACTCTTGATGGTAAAACTAACACTGATGATGTTTATTTTTGTTGATGGATTGAACAATAACTTGTTGAGTGTTGGACAATTGGTAGACAAGGGTTATCTATTGTAGTTCACTGAGAAGACCTACATTATCAAGAAAAGACATGGTAAGATGATTGGAACTAGAACTAGATCTAGAGGTAATGTATTTCAATTGAATCCTACTAAAATGACATGTTTGGTAGCTAAAGTGGATAATAATTGGTTGTGGCATAGAAGATTTAGTCACATAAACTTTGATATATTGTGAAGGTTAGTAGCACTTTTATAGTAAGATACTTTCCTAAGATTACAAAACCTACTAATGTTGTCTGTAAGGAATGTATTTCGGCTAAGTAGAAGAAACTATCATTTCCTAGAAAGAATTTCACTACCATAGAGAAGCTGGGGATAGTTCACACAAATCTGAGTGGTCCCTTTAGAACAAGAGGATTATATGGTGAAAAGTATTTTATGATTTTTATTGATGATTTCACTAGAATAACATGGGTAGCATTTCTTAGACAGAATGTTGAAGTTTTCTTTTAGACAAACAATGATTTGAAGAATGATGTGCTAACTATTGAGAAAAGAGGAGAACAAAGATCAGAACTAAGAGAAGAATTAAGAGTTGAGATGTCAACTCCTACCCCTAATAGGAATCTAACAAAGAATAACCCTCCTAAGAAGATAACTGGAAGCAAAGACAATGGTGTGATGATGATGTCATTTTTGGAGGTAATGATAAAGTAAGTGATAAGTTTGCCAAAGAGATGAAAAATGAGTTTTAAATGAGCATGATAGGAGAAATGAAGTTTTTTGTAGGATTTTAGATTATACAAAACAATGATGGTATTCTCATTTCACAAGCTAAGTACTTAGAATATTTATTGAAAAGGTTTGGCTTGGATGGTTGTAAACTTGTTGGTACACCTATGATAATTGGTCGAAAGTTATCTAGCAAAGATGAGACACCTACAATAGAGAAAAAGAAGTATAGATCTATGATTGGAGGTTTGTAGTATCTGACTTACACCAAATTTGATATAGAAAATGGAGTTGGGATTGTAGCTAGATTTCTAGTTGATCCTAAGGAATATCATTTTACAATAGTGAAGAGAATATTTAGATATTTGAAAGGGACATTTGACTATGGAATTTGGTATGATAGATCAAGTGATTTCACTCTTTGTGTATATATAATGCAGATTGGGTAGGTAGTATGGATGATAGGAAAAGGACTAGTGGTGGAGCATTCTTTCTTGGATGATGATTGGTTTTCTAATTAAGCAAGAAGTAAGATTGTATCTCACAAAGTACTACTAAGGTAGAGTATGTTGTAGCAACAAATAATTGTAATCAAGTTATGTGGATGAAGTAGATGTTGAAGGATATCAAAATTGAGTTTGAAGAGCCTATTATCATTTACTATGATAACAGAAGTACAGTGAGTATGTCTAAAAATCTTGTATTACATTCTAAGACTAAGCATATATCTATCAAGTATCATGTGCTGAGAGAGAAAGCAATAGAAAAGGAGATCATATTGGAGTATGTGAGTACTAAAGATCAGATTATAGATATCTTTATGAAGCCTTTTCCTAAAGATAATTTTGAGTATTTGAGAGGTATTCTTGGGGTTATGCTCCTACCTACTTTTGAATAGATGATGCAGAGAGTGCATCAGTCCAGTGGTATAGAGCACTATTGTTAGCCTAGATTGAATTCTTATTCTTCTTGTATGAGGGATTATCTTTGATGATCTAAGTCACCAAGGACTATTGATATTTGGAATTGAATAGCGTCTTTGGACACTTGAGCTAGTTGATGATTTGGTGCAGCATATTAGCAATCTGTACGTTGTAACATTGAGATTGAGGTTTTTGACATTGGAATCAATGTGGGAGAATATGCATGAAAAATTCATCTCCTAAGGTATCAGGGAGAACATCTCCTAGGTATGGGGGAGAGATATCTCTTTAGAGAGATTTCGAAAGATTCATGTAAAAAAGCAGGAATATGCATATGATGTATTGTGAATTGTTTAGTGTGAAGTAAACAATTGATGTCTAAGAAGGAGTATGCACCTATGTGCATCTTTTGTGTTTGATATTCTTATTAGCATATGGACAACTTATGTTGGTTAGAAATAGTAGCAAAACACTATTTTATATTCTTGGAACTTAGATGTTTTTCATATATGTTGCCATCAATGCCAAAGAGGGAGATTGTTAACATGAATGTTGATGATACTAGTGTGGGGAGTATTTTAAACATTGGAGAGTATTGACATGTTGCAATCATGATTTTTTTTGTCATTGATGTCAACATAGTATGATTTCCGTAAAGACTAGCTAAGTAGCAGACAAAGATCTTGATGGTACAAACAAAGGTTTGATTATCTAGTGATGCAAAGTTATGGAAATGTTTCGCACACTATCTTGATGATGTGGTCAAGTGTGTAGAGTTTGAGTTGAAGATGTACAGAATATATACCTAATTTATAGAGAGCATTTTAGAGATAGAGTATTGGGAAAGTAGTTATTGATGTTTGTTGGCTATCTTACATCTACAATGTAATGAAGAGATGCATAGTTAGGAAGTAACAAAGGATAGTTGGATGATGACATCAACATATGCACAAGCCCTAATATCACACATGTCAAGTTCTGTATAGACTGTGAGCCAACAGTGCTATTGGAATTGTAATTAATTAATTATCTTATTATAATCAATTGGGAAAGCCTCAAGACCCACTCAAGGAATGATTATGAAGATATGGTATAAAGGAAAGATTTTTTCCTTGATTGTAATGAGGATTTAAGTATTGTAATCATTGTTGAAGTGCAAAGTGAAACAAAGAGTAGAGTGCTTATTGAATGTGAGTAATCAATCCAAGAGATTATTGGATGAAAGATTTTTCATTTGGTTACAAGATCAGAAGGAGTAGAGGTCTGGTTAACAAGGTAGAGAAAGATGAAGGAATAGTACAATACAATTCTATTATTCTACAAGGAATAATACATAGATCATTTGGATAGTGAGCTCATTGGCCTTGCCCTTGAAGTTGTTAGGGTAGTGGGTCTAGCTATCTTTGACAACTCCTAACAGGGTTGGAATCTCCTAATAGGGATTTAAAGTCTCCTAACAGGGTCTCATATGTAATGAATGTATTCATTATCTCCTAATAGGATCCATCCTCTAACAAGGAATATTTATATTAGTATATCATCTTGTTCTTACCATCCCCACTAAGGTTTTCCCTCTAATCAAGGGTTTCCCTAGTTAAAATATCAAGTGTTATTATGTATAAGTATCTTGTTGTATTTTTAGTTTATATTAATTATATGGCTAAGTTTTTTTAAGATTGATAATTGCAATATTTAGATAAATAATTCAACCCCCCCCCCCCCCCATAGTTATATCAATGGACTATATATTCTAACAATTTTATTGTTAATAAAAAAAATAGGGTAGATCGAGTAAATAAATCTCATCTCTCTAAATGGATTGACACTGTTTGCTACCAATGAAAGCTTTAGTTTATGGGGTTCTTCTTTAAAAACTAGCCAAATATCTTCTATGTCCTTAAATTCATAACCATCTACAAGCATCTTCATAGTATCATCTTGACTTCTATTACATGCATGGTAGTCCATAAATTGTGTGAAGCTAGTGTACCTGAATAATCATTGTAGATTTGGAATAATGGGAATGTACTGAAGAGCCTTATGAGGCACCTTTTTTGTTATTTAATCTTATTGATATCTACTAATGTCATAATCAAGACATTGTGTTGAAAATTCATGTTGTTTATGATTTATTATATGATCATTGGGACATGCATTTATTGTTTAATACTCCATTCCAATATCTTTCATAATGGTCAATAATTCTCAATAACAGTGAGGTAGAATATTTGATGGTGGTAAAAAACACTCACCTATCAACCTATGGATAAAAAATTATTATTATAAAGAACATTAATGGTACGCTAACATAGAAGGTGACAAAAATGACACTATACCTTAGTATACATGAGATTTCTACATTAGATATACCATTCATAACCTTGAAGTTCACCAACAAAAATACATCAAAGACAAGTGTTGTTTGGGATCCTTGGTATAGGAGTTCATAGACCTATTCAATTATAGGTATATCAACATTCTCTTCATCATCATTAGATGTGATACTATAATCTTCTTCGTCATCTTCTTTAGTTGTGCCAATAACATCTTCCTCAATCTTGTTCTCTAGCACATTATTAGTTGTGCCAATACCAACAACTTCAATTGTGTTCTCTACCTCGAGATCATCTTCTTCCATGGGAGAATTACCTTCTTCTTCGATATTCACACCTCCATGTTCCAACTATTTAAAATTTGCATTCACCAAAGCATGAAAATCCTTTCCCCCTTGAATGTAATCATGTTGCCTACAACGTCTCGAGCTATTGTGATTAGAATTCTTCAATTCTTTAATCCCTTGCATTTTTTGTAAGGATGATAACATTTTCCATCACCTTTTCTTTTGAACTAAGACCACAATCTAGAAATTGTCACCTTATTTTTTTCTAGGTTCATATTATTAGGCATAGACTTTCTTCACATGCAAATATTCTAGCTATAAAATTATATCAATTATAAACATACAAGAAGTAGTAGTATCTTGTATATAATCAAAAATAATTAAATAATTAAACATTAGTATCTCTTCAATAAGGGTGGAATCTAAAAAAAATCAAATGAATTATAAAATATATATAAAATAAGAAAATGTTTCATTAATTAAACACCACTATAGAGAAATAGATCACAAGGTGCAATGAGAGACATAATATATATTCATTTTTGGATCCTAAATGAATGAATGACTAGAAAATATATTCCTTGGTCTCTAGTAGAAAACATATAATCATTATTGAATCCTAATTGAATAAGGTTTTCTTTCTTATGGTGTATGATGGTCCACAATTCTATAGAGTATTAGTGAAGTTAGTTACATATGTTTACAACAATGCACTACAATTATCATTTCAAAGAATGTGTTATATCTTCATTAACCATACTTCCTTGTAATGAATTTATGTTGTATCTTATCTTGAAGAAGCAATGTTTAGTCTACACATCTATTGTATCTTTCCCTATGGTTGCACACCTAAGCGTAAAAGTCAAGTTAGGATAAATGAAATTACTTTCTCTAGAGCCTAAAATTATGCAGCCAATGTTCATATAGTGAGAGAGTTTTCACTATGGTTTTTCCCACATTGAATATTTTTCATTTAAAAATCTTATTATTCTTGTGCGTTGAATGTTGTGGTGCCTTCTGCCTTTGATTTCTATGCATCCATTGATCTCTTCCTTAATTAGAACAAGAAAAATGAAGACATAATTACTTTTATATTTGATCTTCAAAGAAGCTTAATTATTTTCTTTTGGAAAAGAAGCTTTCAACTAGGAGACAAGTTATATATCTTAATAACAAGAAGAGTGATTTGTACACTTCATATCAATATATTTTTCTTGTGAAAGTCATGGAAAATATTTTAAGGAAAAGTAGATTATGAGCTATGTGAAAATGATAGAGCAATTGTAAGTAGTCATAGTTTAATTTGAAGCATTTTTATCTCTAATAAGTGCCCAAATTAGTGATATAATGAAATATAAATATCAAGGACATGATTGCTCCCTCATTTTGAAATGCAAGCTTCTCAAAATAATAGATACAATATTGGAAATTGTTAGTTTTCAAGATTTTTGAATAACATCTTAGCATGTTTAGTGTCCATAACTCATACTATAATGCATGTGATCATACAATTTGATTCCTAAACAAGTAGTGGTAGTTGATGATAGAGTGGTAGAAAGGCTTACCACAAGGTCTAATTGTCAATCACAAATGCCAACAAGGAGTATGATTACAAATGTGAACAAGGAGTATGCAGAGGAATATTTTGTTCATAATAAGGACCAATGCCTCCACACTATATCTACAAGTTGTCTCATGATACCTAAGAAAGTGAAGTTTCAAATTTCAAATCTATTTCATATATCCTTGTTGACACAAGACATTGCCAACATAGTCAGATTTCTTAATGGGATAGTGGAAAATAAGTATTCCCATGAATTTGAAGGTTGGATCTTTTTTATCACCTTAACTTGTGAAGGAATTCAATTTATTGACTTGGAAAATATTATTAGTGACAACTTATATAGTTAACTAATGGAACTCAACTTACATGTCTACCTTCCTCCTCTATGCCATTGCAAGAGTAAAGAGTTGATTGAGGCAGAATTAATAAAGTCTACATGATGAATCAACAATGAATTATGATTATCACTCACAATTAGAATTATGAAATAGCTTTCATCATTTTAGAAGGGTGAATATTGCCTTTATCTTGCTCATTATTTATCCTATAGTTGTATTTAGTTTTTCACACTTCTATTGGGCACATTATCAAGAGTTTCAAAGTGACAAGACTATTTACCAATAGATGATTGTAATTCATTATGGAAATAATTTTTTGAATGAGTTTTTTAGTTCCCCATGGAACATTTTGGATTCAAATCATTTTAATCAGTTTGTGGTTTTATGGTTCATGGGCTGTTGTATTTTTGTTTTTATTTTATTTTTTAGCTCCTTTTGATGTGGTGTTCATTCTTTGCTTATGTTTTCCTTTGTTTTAATTTCTAGTTTCTTGATGTTATTTTCTATTCGTTTGTTAGTTTTGAATGTCTTTTTTTTTTAAAATTGGCACATTTTTTAACAATGCAAGATTAAAAAAAAGTATGAATCCTAACAAAAAGATGATGCATAACAAAAACATCAACTTATCCTACGTTTTTAAAACAACAAGAAGTAAAAAAAAAAATGAGATAAAAACTAAAATTCAAGACCAAATATTCAAATATTAAAAAAGAAAAAAAAAATAGAATGGTTTGAAACTAAATCATTCTAAAGAATATTGATCAAACTAAATTATATATTTTCGATACAAAGATCTCTCCAAATTAAACTATAATATCTTTACTAACTCTTTGATTATCATTATTGTTCTTTCACATTAGAAAAACTTCATTAATATATCATTCTTACTTTATAAAATTGATTTGACTCTTTCAAAACTCTACCTTTTAAAATTTTAATTACTCTCTTCTATCCTCATTTTCTTAATTTATTAAAATGATTTGACACTTTCAAACTCTACCTTCTCAAATTCTAATGAAAATAGTATTTCTACATAGAATAGATTCCTTCCTCTTATGAGGTAATAGACTACCATAATTGGATCTTAGAATGTTAGTTACTCCCTTTTTTTACTTATCATTGGAAGTCAAGAACAATTTATGTTTTTTTTTTTTTTCATGAGAATAACAATTCTTAACCACTAAAAATTAGAAGATACTAGAGATTGAATGTAACAATGATGAAGTCTTGTGATTTCTCACAACACTACAATGGCAAGAATTCCAAAATGTTGTGATAGATTATTAGGACGTAAAGTGGCATAATTTGAATTAAAAAAATCTACCTTTGAATAACATAATTATAGTGTTGTTGTTTTTTTACATTGAGAATGGCATTTGCCTTGTCCTATATATCTTTCATCAAAAGATCTATACATTCATCTTTTCTTTACATATATAAAAAACACATAGATTCATATATATATATATATATATATATATGTATGTCATCATTATTTTCTGATAAGAACATAGAACATATATATTTTGTTATATATATATATATATATATATATATATATATATATATATATTCATATACATATATATATATATATATATACATATACATATATATATGTATATATATATACATATATATATGTATATGTATATGTATATATATGTATATGTATATGTATATACATACGTGTATATATATATATATATATATATATGTATATATATATATGTGTATATATATATTTGTATATATATATATATGTATATATATATGTATGTATATATATATGTATATATATATGTATGTATATATATATGCATGTATATATATATGTATATATATATATATATATATATGTATCTGTATATATATATGCATGTATATATATATGTATATATATATATATATGTATCTGTATATATATGTATGTATATATATGTATGTATATATATATATGTATACACATATATAGATATACATACATACATATATATATATATACATATATATATATACATATATAAATACATATATATATCATTATTTTCTGATAAGAACATAGAACATGCACACATTTTTTTCCACATTGGGAGCATCCTTCTAAATGCATTAGGTGGACATCATATATCCAATCCAAGACATGTTGATGTATGTAATTGGTGGGGTGTCACCCTTCAACATTTGCACTATTGGAAGTAATTAAATGTGGACTTTCAATACATTACCACATGGGTAATTGACAAAATGACTAAGACACTTTACTTGGTTTTGAGTCTAAATATAAGCCATGCCAAAATAATAGAACCCTAGATCTAGATCCAAAAGAAAAATGACTAAGAAAAATTTAAGGTTCATTTTGTTTGTGCAAATGCTTTTAAGATCTTACAAGTGCTCGAGTTCACATCAGAGAAAGTGGAAATAAATCTTTGTAGATTTTTCTCATATGGTCTAGAGAATGGACTTTGACTCACAAGATTCCTTCTATTTGTGCAAGTGCACCTAGCCATTATCCATTTTTATGAAAATCTCGATATGAATGGGATTTAATGATCTTGAAGGTTACCTTTAGAAATTTAGAACGATATAGAATGCATCATATTTAATTTATGTTTTAAATTAACTTTATTATTAGTAACTTGGTATAAGCTATAAGTAGCTCTAATTTTGATAGAAGGGTGGAGATGGAGCATTCTTGTTTTAGGTCATATGGAGTATGGATTATAACTTGTGATTCTTATGTTTGCAATATTTCTTTTCCTTTCCATTCTCCAAAAATGGCATACTAAAAACTTATTCAAGTCCTTGAATTTCTCCAATTAGTATATAAGGTGTCCCTTTTATTGCTTTCCCTATGAATCTATGACCTTTTGGATAACACACTAATAATTATACATTCTATGGGTTCCTCCTACATCCTTTTATAATTAATGTTTGTAGCGAGAGCCCATTTTTCTCATGTTCCTTGTATGGTCAAATGTGAAAAAAATTAAGGTGTATTTATTCAAAAAAATACATGGCTCGTTCTAAATTTTAATAAATAATTAAAGTTATTTTTAAAAATAATTTTGATTATTTAATCATCATCATCATTTATACCTTAAAAATGAGCCTTACTTTGTGAAAAACTATGAAAATTTCATAAAGTTATGTAATGTTGTTCAAGATGTTTAAATCCCTAATTAAAGGAGGTTTTAAATGCTCAAAGTTTGAACACACATAACCAAATAGGTTTTGAGTGGTTGAAAAATGACTTGGATAAAAAGTACACCTTAATCTTCCATAAGAAAATATAATATGTTTTATGAAAACATTACCTTTCCACATTCTAAAAGAAACAAGAAACATTGTTGAAAAGAGAAAACCATGTTTCCTAACATCATTTTTTCAGTAGTGCATGTATTTAACTTTTCACTCCATATGATTCATATCTTTTATCATTTATATTAATCTATATATATGATCAATGTGCATGTCTTGAAATTAATACATGATAGAAAATTTTGATAATATGGCATTCATTGACCTTGAATGTCACTAATACCATACAATATATGACCAAAATATCAAATCATAGCTTGTGTCTCAACTATTGAAGTTGGGTGTACAAGGTTCCATTTTTTCTCAATGCATGCCAAGAAATAAGCAGCTCAAATAGTTAAAAATAATGTATGCCTACAAAAAAAAAATTCTATAGATAATGAATAAAATTGAATTAATCAAATTAATATACTTTCCAAGAGATGTGCATGAATGATTAAATAAATCTTTAAAATGGTCATGTATAACAATTTTTTCTTTCAAACAATTGAAACTTCAAAATGAACATTCAATAGAGATACATCATCCACTATGATCTTCCATAGTTCAATAAAAACTAATATTATCCCAAAACCTATGTTGTTCCTCTAAGGTTTGGCCAGGATAGGATACATTTCCAAAAAAATTGGTAGGGCAAGGGCATGGAAAGGGATGAGAACAGGAAGCAACACAAATAACTAAAATTAACCAATGTTATAATTGGATGAATAGACATTAATGTGATGGTATAGACATTGCTCATACATTTTCTCAAACATAGTTTAGTTCTACCAAATTTGGTTGAAAAAGATTTGAAATATCCAAGCAAGTAATCAGGAATGAGAATATATCAAACTACAAAGAGATCTTAAGATTTTATGATGGCAAAATATGTATCTTGCAAATGGATTATAAGGATTCATCATCAAATGAAAGCCCTAAAGAATTAATATATGTCAACCATTTGTACTAACCTAGTCTCCCACTACTGCCATGGGCCCTAAATGTGGTTGTATGTAAGCCACTTGTATTACCTTGTGTGTATGAGGCCCTTCCTTTTCCTTTTCATTTTCCTTTTCTTCCATTTCCATTGATAAATATCATAGAAGAGACATGGATAAGAAGGGGAAGATCACATTATAATTAAATCAATCAAAATATAATGACTTTTAGTTTTCGTAACATTCTCCCAACTCACCAAAACCATGAAGTTACCTTTAACAGTGTTGAGAAGATTGTCGCCACACCTAGGAATAGCACTAAACCCTCTCGCTTGCACTTTGCCACATGAAAATAAAATGAAGTTTCACTTTTCTTTTTTTTCTTTATATCCCTACAACATCAAAATTTGACAATAAACTTAAGTTTCATTGAAATTTAGACTAAAAACTTAAGTATTGTCAAAATTTTGATGTTATTGGGAGCATATTAAAAAAGGGTGAATTTGACAAGCCAAATTGGCACGTCATCAAAAATTTAGGTCAAAAATGGAACCCAAATGTACTAGTGAGGAGATCTATATGGAGCAGCCCCATGGTTTTGTGTGGGAATCTTCTTTGGTACATAGGCTTTGGAGGTCTTTATATGGTCTCAAACAAGCCCCTTGGGCTTGGTATGAGAATATGGACTCCTTGCTTGCTTCATAGTCCACTCAATGTCATTCTGATCCTACAATGTAAATTCATCATCATGGGGATGAATTATTGATACTAGTGCTTTATGTAGATGATCTCATCAATATAGGAAGCTCATCCTCTATGACTCATAGTACTCAACAAGCTTTGAGAGAGAAATTTGAGATGATGGACCTTGGACTTTGCACAATTTTTTGGGCCTGTAGGTTGTTCAGTCTTCAGATGGGATAGCCAGAACAAAAGTATTCTCTTGATATGCTTTAGAGATTCAGTATGCTTGATTGTAAGTATGCTCCCACACCTTTTTAGTTGGTTTTTATTTTATCTAGCACTTTCACTACTCCTTTAGTGGATTCCACTTTATACAGATAGCTTGTGGGTAGGTAGTTTTACTTAACACACACACACACATCCTAATATTTTCTTTGTGCTTAGACTTGTCTCTAGATTCTCACATGATCCACATGAGAATCATTGGAAAGCTTTGAAATGTATCTTGAGGTACATCAGGGGTACTCCACATTATGACATTCACTACACATTAGGGGATCCTCACATTGCTGGTTATACAAACTCAAATTGGGCTAGTGATATTGATGATTGAAAGTCTACTTCTAGATTTTTTTTACTTGGTTTTGGGTCTATCACATGGTTTTCCAAGAAGTTGTATGTTCACACATTATCATCTACAGATGTAGAGTATATGGCAGTTGTGCTATCTATTCAAGATTTTTTATGGCAATGAAATTTGATGACAAAATTTGGATTTCCTCTTGATAGTTCCACCTTTCTTTGGTGTGACAATCAAAGTGCTATACACATTTCCCACAACCCATTTGAGCATTAGAGGACCAAGAACATTGAGCCTAACATGCACTTCATTAGGCATCTGATTCAAGATTGATCTCTTACCTTGGAGTACATTCCCACTACTGAGAAGGTTGCAAACATCTTCACTAAACCTTTTGCATCTCCATGGTATCTTTAGTTGTGTTCTATGCTTGGGGTGAAGGAAGTTTTCCTTAGGGGTCTCACTGATGAGTCCTTCCTTCCTTCTTTTCTTTCTTGTTAACTTCTTCTATATCTTTTTGGAGTAGAATTTTTTCCACGTGGTTTTCCCTATTTCTCTAGTTTTTAGAGATTTTGGTTGTGTTGGGTACCTCATCAAGCCATGTTGTCGGGACCCATTTTCGCTTTCAGCATTGTAGTTTTCTTTCTTTTTCTACATTTTTTGTAGCTTCATTGTTGCTCATCTTAAGGGGGGTGTTAGAGTAAAGGGTTTATTTTATTTTATTTATCAAATTTCCTTTACTCCCATCTTAATGTTTCACTTTATGCACATGCATTTCTATTCAAAATTTTAACATTAATTATTAAATGTCATTTACCTTTAGGGTTTCCCTATTAGGGTTTTATGATCTCCTTTATTAGGATTGATCCTTTGTATTTTCTTTCTTTCTTTCAGTTTGATAATATATTCTTCCATATTTTTAAAGCTAAACCCTTTCCTTCTCTTTTTCTTTGGCTCTTTTTGATAGGTTCTTGCATGCAGGTGTTCTTCGGGTTTTGTGGAATTGTATTGTTGAAATCCTTCAGCAACTTTGGCAACTATTCTACAACTTCAAGAGCATGAATCTCGCTTTGAGTTCTTGGTGGAAGAACTACACCATCCTACTTATGATTCCCCTAATGACCAAGTAATTTTCACTATTGTCAATCATAATTCCTCCCACAATTCTACCATTTTCTCATATTTGTGAGACCAAATCATTCTTGAAAACCTTAGGCAGAATGAAGAATGTCACCTTTTATGCAATGCCTCTCACTACACTCTCATCTCTAGTGACCTATTTAGAAAGGGCTTAGAAAAAACACTCCTTAGGTGTTTAGAGATAGATGAGTCTAAAAAGGCATTAGCCACAATCCATGACAACATTTGGGCATCATATTCTAATGACATTTCACTTTTTGAGAAACTACTTAGGGAGGGCTATATTAATGGCCAACTATGCAACATGATGATGTCATATATGATAAATCTTGTAAGAAGTGTTAGTTACATGGAAACTTGATTCATGCTCTTTGGCATGAACTCATCCCTTCTATTACACATTAGCCTTTTCGGAAATAGGCCTTTGACTTCGTGGGCAAGTTCTATCCAACCTTATCTAGCAAACATAAGTTTATTATCACAACTATTGAGTATTTCACCAAGTGGGCTGAGGTTGTTCCATTATTTTTATCTACAGACAAACATGGTGCCATGTTCATACTAAATCACATCATTTTCCACTATGGTATTCCTCCTTCCATAGCCAGTGATAATGGGGGTAGTTCAAAAATAAGGACCTAAAACAACTTTGTAAAAAGTTCAAAATCAAGCAACATTGGTCCTCAATATATTATCCCCAAGCGAATGGCCAAGCTAAGGCCTCAAACAAAATATTACCAAAGATTTTACGTAGATAGTTCACAAGCCAAGAATCGATTAACACATATAAATTAATCTGGCATTATGGGCTTATAGAAATACCATATAGACTCCCACTAGGCCTACACCCTTTACTCTAGTCTATGGTTCCAAAGCTATCCTCCCACTAGAAATTGAGATTCCCTCTCTATGAATCTTTATGCATGGATTAATCATTGATGAGGACCATAAGGCAATAAGAATTCACAAGCTTGAAGCTCTAGATGAATTCCAAAAGGCCACTTTTGACCACATGCAAGCTCATTCTTAGAGAAAACCCAAAGAATCAATAGAACAAAGAGTGGAAGGGTAAGTTTGAACCTAACTAGTTGGGTCCCTCCATTTTCATAGTTGTATTCAGATCCGGTGCCTATGAGCTTTCTACACCTAAGGGAGAAAAACTATCAAATCATATGAACATTCTACATGTTAAGAGTTCTATTCCTAAGGCTCTAATGGCTTAGCTATTTGTACATATTCTATGATCCTAGAAAAATCCAAAAAATCATATATGATACTGAAAAAATCCTTTAAAATATAAAATGTCCCAAAAAAATGATCATCTTAGTGAAATCCTAGCAATAGGTGCTTTGATTTGGCACCAAAGAATTTGAAAATTTAAAAAATACAAACAAAAATCATAAAAATTCATGAAAATTTGCCAAGTGGTAAAAACCTAGAAATAGGTGCTACTTGAGACCCTTGCACCTATGTCTAACAATTTCTCTTGGTGCCCATTCACCATATTCTCACTTTGCTTCACCTAGCTTCGAATTGACTCTCACATCTAGGTCTAGGGGCACAAATTGTCTCATCTATTAGGGTCTCCTTGTGCATTGGTGTTTCTTTGGAAACTTCTCTAACAGTATTTCTCAATACATTCCCTTGACATCAAGTGTTTCTTAACACTTTTTGGATGCCTTAGTTATGGTCTAGGATGCTACAATACTTCTTACTATTAGATACAAGTCCTAAAGAGATGGTCATGTGACTTACAAACAAAATTGAACATTATACTTGTTGAGACTTTATTGACTTTATTTTTCTCTAAGTGGTGTCTATGATGATTTCTTTTCTGAGTGTTTGCTCCCTAATAGTCTCTCAAGGATGTTATGGACTAGACGACTAAGGGCATCAAGCATATTTTACTTGTTTTCTTCTTGTGGGTATACGTCATTGATCTAAAAGTGTCACCAAAATGCATGCTTATTCTACTTGACATTTTGGGTCTACAACGTATCATCCTTGTCTATTTTTGCAAGACTGCACTCAAGGGTTGTCCTAGTGCTTATTCCTTGATATAGGTGTAATCTTTCTATATCAAAATTGGGGAACCTTATTGCATTAGTCATCTAGACCTATATGTCTTTGATGTCTAGTTGGGGTTCCCACATCCTATCTAATAAGATTATGTTCATATCCTCATAGCTATACCAGTAATGATTGTATGATCTTTTGATGTCCCTAAATAATGCTTGATGATGAAAATTAGAGTCTAATTATGTGTTCCTTGCAAACACAATGTTTTGAGTATTAGTTTGCACTTTAAGGTTCATTCTAGTTTAAGCTTTATGTTGCGAGAGATCTCTCTTTATCTTTCATGAACATGTTAGCTAACTATGTTCACCTTCTCTCACTTCCTCTCAATCATGTCTTTCACTTCTTATCATTCATATCAACTTAATGCTTCTATTCTTGTCATCACAAGGGATTAATCTTATTAGCATATCTTATCTATCCAAGTACCACATTTCCAAACCATGAACCTACATCATAAAAATGAGAGCTAAACATCTATATGAGAGATACATCCATGATCATATAAAAACATGAGCATATAAACATAAACATGTGCATACATAGAAACATTACATGAAACTTAAAATATAACTGCTGAAACATCCATTAACCATCCATTACATGAGAAAGAAAAGAGACGAGTACACAAATGCCATAGATCAAATCTAGTATCTTGTATATGTAATAATGAATCAAGTACATGTACAATGTGAGATCAAAAATATGGATAGTTATCTCAAAATATAAATCAAAAAATCCATGCGGACATCAAAACTTAGATCTAACCCTAGACCTATGATCTATCCATCTAGATCTAGGTTTTGATGTCCCCATGGCTTTTGATGTATATTTTGAGACAACTATCCATATTTTGGATCTCACATTGTACATGTTCTTGATTTATTATTACATATACGAGATACTAGATTTGATCTATGGCATTTGTGTACTTGTCTCTTTTCTTTCTCATGTGATGGATGTTTAATGGATGTTTCAGCAATTATATTTTAAGTTTCATGTAATGTTTCTATGTATGCACATCTTTATGTTTATATGCTCATGCTTGTATATGCCCATGGATGTATCTCTCATATAGATGTTTAGCTCTCATTTTTATGATGTAGGTTCATGGTTTGAAAATGTGGTACTTGGATAGATAAGATATGCTAATAAGATTAATCCCTTGTGATGACAAGAATAGAAGCATTAAGTTGATATGAACGATAAGAAGTGAAAGACATGATTGAGATAGAGAGCTCCCTTGAATCTCCCCACTCTCTAAATAGAGATGTTTGTATTGGCCTATTAGGATTGTCACAACATATGCTCCATGATAATATGCGGCCCACACTCCCTATCTCTCTGACTCCCATTGATTCTTTACTAGATCCTCTCATAGAGCTCTCTCTCACATGTTTGCCTCTACTATAGCTTCAACTAACTATTTATCCCTCATTTCCACTGTTGTCCACAAATATTGTATCTTCACCTCTAAGGCTTGGATCTGTGCATCTTACGAATCTTCTCCCTCTCTACATGCAGGATTCTTGGGTCTCTGCTCCTCTCTTAGCTCCCTAGCCCTCTCCCTTTGTGATTGCATGATCAAAATCTCCTCCTCCTCCCTTGTCTCCTCCTCCTCTACCTCCTCCATCTCCACTTGACCCCATGCTCATTTCCTACTACTCGATGCACCTACAAAGTTGTTACCCCTCTCCCTCCTCTACACCCCTATCTATCCCCCTTGGGCAATGCATCTAGCATGATGAACCTAGGGAAGGGGTAACTCTTCCTCTCTCATGCATAATTAGGATCTACTCCTACATCTCTAACATCGAAGAGGTACTCCCACTTTCTCACTATAACTCTACTATCACCTCTATTGATGCTCTATACCCCAACATCAGGAGCCATCTAAGGCTCTCTTCTATCCTGAACCTCACATAGTTGGTCATCTTTGTCAACACCTCCTTTCGTAGCTCAAACTACCTTCACAACCATGTGATGACAAATATCTCCACAATCTCAAAGTTTTGGCCTAGTAATGGTCTGCTATAGAAACATATAATTGATCTCATCTTTGACATCTCACCAACTCTAACATAACCTATACAATCTCCACTCAAACATTGAGAGCTCATCAAAAAGGCTTTGGTAGTATGTGGCATCCTCATTGTGAGGTAATGCTATGATACTTGAATACTTTTATATATATGTTATCTCTTCTCTTGAGGTTGTACTCTCAATTGAATCACTATAATATGATTCCAGAACCATATTTGTGCTAGCACATCTTTGCATGCTTGTGTGTCTCCCTGTCACTAGACAATCTCATGAAGGTCATGGTACATGTCTGCTAGGATCATTGGCCCTCATACCATCCATCTTGGGTACTCCACCAAGTCCATCACCAGTTGCCCTTAGCCCAACGGGAATCCCTTTTGGCTCTTCTTAGTAACCAAGGCCTACCCTCCTATGGAGCATACTATACATGCCACTAGATGTTGCTCCCCATACTCATCCACTAACCTCTCCTACCTAAAATTCTTATCTAGGATAGTGACATCCTCATGTAGTGCAAGGTAGGAGAATCCCCAAAGGATATTTCCAAACCCCCAGCAAATCACCACATGATGAAAACACAACAATAGATAACAATAATTCAAGATCTTATACCAAACAACAACTTCTTCATTGATAAAATAAATAATTACATGCAATATTCAAGGCTATAAGGCCTTCCTAGTTAGGGCCAAATACAAATAGAAATTACAATATCAGTTCTACAAAATCCCACAAGATCTAGTTACAAGCACAATCACAATCTCAGCTAGTCCAAATCCTCAACTAGATAAGAACACCAAGAAGAATCCACACTTGTACCCTCATGTCCACCAAGAAATCCTTTGGTTCTCAAGCCATAGCTACTAGCCCTTAAAATTTCACATCTTCTTCTCCAAGACCGATCCTCCTAATCCCCATCATGCCTAAAGACTCTAGAAGACCCCTTACTTATACCTAACTAAGCCACAAGTTAGCCCATTTCATTGCAAACTAAATTAAATCCCTTACATTAAATGTATGTTGAGCTAGAAGTCAGCTACAACAAAAATTAAATAGCCCTACACAAATTAAATGCCAAAATTTGGCTCATAGATAACTTGACACCAATAGAAACCAAGACCATGTCGAGTTTCAACAAAACTAAGCCAAGCACTAGTAAATTCACAAGCATCATCGAGCTCCATGACCTTTTCGAGTTCAACAGACATCACTGAGCTCCAAGACCTTGGTAAGCACGATAATGCATGTCGAGCTCCCAGACCATGCCAAGCATCATAGAGCATGTTGATATCCATAGTGTATGCTGAGCTCCCAAGCATAAACTATTTCCAATAGTGACTGGGCACCACTTCTTTGGTTACCAAGTCCACAACCACAAACTAGAATTTCTCTAACATGTAGGATTGCAAGAAAGCCCAAGATGCTCCTACATCACATCCTTAAAAAATGCATGGACCAAAGCTCTCCCCTCTTCTAGGGTCTAATCATAGTACACTTATGGCACAAAAAACCCATGTCAACACTCATGCTAATCATAAAAATGAAGTACAAAAAAACATCTAAACATACTCATCCCACTCATCGAGTCTCCATGAGAGGGCTCTCAAAAGATGTGGTACACATCCTTTAATTTAATCATCACCTCTCTAGTAAGAAAATGGAATTTTTTATGCTTACTATGCTACCTCTCTACAAGAGATATCAAAAGGTTGTATTTTTCCCTGATATGGGGCATCTATAGAAACCACCCAAAACCCATAGTTGCTAGTGCTCTCCCCTTCTCAGCACTCAAAAATCATACTAATCTCTACCCACAACTTTGGAGGCTTTAATTATCAAACCTCGAAACACCATGTGTGAAAATAAAACCATATAAAAACATGTCAGTATCTGTCATAATGTATCAAAAAAAGCTCATAAATGCTCCTACTCTACTATGCAAGTGCAAATATTGAAGTAAATGACTGGAACATGAAAAAAAATGATCAAAATTGCACTATTTGATACTTCTCCCTAATATCATATGGTTCTTTTTGTTGTTTCATATCATGTGATACTTTTCGTGCGATACTTTTCAATCATGCAATACTTCACACCATTCCATGCGATTAATGGGTGTTGCTCCCATGATAGAAGTTCCTATACATGAGTGATACTTTATTGTATCACATGATAGTTCATAAATTTTTCATGTCATGGTTTTAAAGTATCACATGATATTTGAAGGTAAACCTATGAAACCCTACAAAAATGGCTTTAAAACCTCAATAAAATGACCTAAAAAGCTTAGAAAAGAAAAAATCACTAGGGCACCATAGTCAGAAGGCCAGTTATGAAATCAATTGTGCTCAAGATGATGTCTCTCAATAAAAATTCTTGCTTGTACCATCTCTATCACTCTCAAATGTGCAAAATATCTCAAAATCACAAGAAGACAAATGAATTGAAAATGACACTTGGACCCCTTACATAGTCTTCTAATCCAAGTTTGACCTAATTTTTGAACTACTCAAAATTGTGCAAAAATTGCATGCCTAGCTAAATTTGACATACTAGATCCATTTTGGGGATCAAAATCAAAATCAAAGTTCATCTTGATGGTCAAAATCACATTTTAAAATTTCCTCCTTATCCTATACAGTTAGCTGACCTTTTGAGCCCTAATCTTTGAATCTTGCTAAGGCATCATCATTTTTTCATTATTTCTACCCTCGCCCATGCTCCTTTCTCATTTAATTTGGAATCCATGCCATCTTTCTCCTTGATTTGACCTAGTTCTAATGTTTTATCTTTCTTGGTCAATCTTAGTCAAACTAGGGCATTCTATCACATCTTAGTGGTTATTCTTTTGTTTTGATTACTTATCTATCATTTTGGACCTTGTTATATCTATATTTGATCATATTTTTCTCATTTTTGCATCTCCTCTACCTCATTTCAATTTCAATCCTAAGGAGGTAGGAATATTCTATCATTACTATAAATTGCTTTCTTGCTATGGCTATCTATTTCTCAAGAGCATATGCTTGACCATTCCATTTTCTCTTGATCTATATTCTTTGCTTAATACTCTTCTTGATTTCTAATATTTTCTCTCTCCTACTATTCAGTATTCTCCCTACCATGTTGTGCATTTAGGATTTTTTATCTCACTCTACATTTCGTTCCTCGAAATCAAATTTCTCTACATGTTGTTGCCTACTTGGATTCTTCATTCTTTAACATAATGTGTTCCAAGATAGATCACACATTATTCAAAGATGGGTAAATATAATCACCCAAAAATGGTCACCTAGACTATTATCCCCTTTCTCAACAGTTTTTCTAAATTATTAAATTATTTACCTAGGTCAAGTATTTAAAAATCAATTTATTTGATTTTATCCTATAGTTTGACCACTTTATCCTAAATTTAATATTTAATTAAAAGGAAAATGTCCCCCTTTAATTGAATAAAATACCCCTTTCACCTCTTACCCTAAGTTGCACACATAAAGCATTTTCCCCAATTTAGAAATAAAATAAAAGGCTTTTGTCTTACATGGAGATGCAAAAGTAAAATCTTTCTTATTGGTGGAAATGATCTTTCACATGGATCATGAAAAATTAAGCTCCTCACCCTTGATTAGATCTTCTTGCCTCATAATCTCCATTGTTTGTACTTCTTTAAAAAAGAAAAGCTCTCTCCTCCTCTAGAATCAATCTTATTTACATTAGTGTTATGTTGCAGGTTTTTCTATATGTACTCTTAGAGCTTGTGGTGGATCATGTGGCTTCATCTTCATAATTGCATAGAATTATAGTTTAGTATCATATATCATTAGCATAGCTTCCTTTATGCATCAAATCAACACACTTAGCTAACTAGAGGGATTGTAATACTTTCATGGTGTTAGCTTAGTTTGGATTCTTTACATTTCATATAATCTAGTTGAATTTTGCATAGAATTACGTGGTAGTTCTTTGTCAGTAGAATTCTTTCTCTTGTCTTTGAACCTCCCATTTCAAGGTGTACTTTCAAGGATATTCATTTCTTAGGCTTAGTTGAGAGCCCTTTTATTCATATTTGCATTCCTTTTCTCTCCATGACTAGGGAGCTCTAAGTCGACGTTTGGGACTCTCAATCCATGAGATCTCTCAAATAGAAGGACTTAGATAAGTTCACATTTTAGTGTGTACAATTTATGGGTTTAATTATTTAACTTCACATATAAAGAAACCACAACATGCCCAGTCATAAGACCTTCTAGGTTATAGCCTTATACAAAGTAATGTGTTTACAACCTTAGAGCCTCAGCTTGCATCATCTATCTCCTTTTCTCTAAGGATGTGTCCTTCATTACTCCTTCCTACTTTCCTAAATCTAACCAAGCTTCTTTTATAGCTAGCTACAAGTCAACTAGTCAAGAATTTAATAACAATATAGGTCCATACTTGGAAGAATGAACCAAAATCCACATAAATGACAAGATTAAACAATGCACACTTGAAGATAGGTCCACACATGTGTTAGGAGTTGGGTCCTAGTTGTGCAAGATGCCATGTAATCAATGAAAACCATGCCTATCTTAATAGCATGCTATGTAGGATTTAAACAATAGGAAAATAAGACTATAAAGAATGACATAGAACTCGAGAAATACATAATATAAAAATTTGCACACTTAAGAAAAGGACATAGGAAAGGTCCTTGACATGAGTACAACTACACATAACATGAAACAAAAGTAGTAATGGCTACTTTGTAAACAACAGACTATTGCAAGAAACAAGAAATATGTTTGGTTGATGCAAGATTACTCAAAGACCCAAGATGCTCTTGTATTAGTAGACTAGACCAAGCATTGTAGTTGGTTGGTGGTAATGAAGTGTAAACCAAGTTAATTATTTAGTTGGTGATAAAAGTTGATGTAACCACATATGGAGATGTGACCAAGTCACAAGAATTATGGTTAGTATGCTAACCAAGTATAGGCTATGGAGAATTTCTACCTACCATATTAGGTAACTTTAGCTATAAATACTAGCTTAAACTTCCCATTTCTTACCTTGCATACGAGAAGAAAACTTGAGTGATTGAGAAAAGCATTTGAATTTTGAGTTCAATCAATGGAACTAAGTGTATTTTGAGTAGTTTAAGTGATGTGGTGTAGTATTTTGAGAGACCAAGTGAGTTTACCTAAAACCCTACAAAGCCCTAACCACATGATGAAAATTACAACTAATGTAGCACCTAGAATTGCTTCAAGATTATTTGAATCCAATGGTCCAAAGGTTGAGAAGATTAGGTTAGTGAGAAATGAATACTATGAGGAACCCCATTATGTATCATACCCCAAAATCCTAATCCAAATTGATGAGAAAGGACATTGTCATCTATACCCCTAGGGTTGTACTAGTTTGTGATATTCACACATTTATCCATTGAAAGATCAAAGAGGCCAAAGAATATGAGTTAAAAATGACATACAATGAGCTATGTGAAAATGGGAAACTAAAGGAAGAGCACAAACATCTAGAAACCAACGGTGTGCTAAATTTTCCCAAGGTTTATAAAATCTAATGGATCTGAATTATTTTAAGTTGAGTTCATGACACTACTATGTGGTTGGAAAAGATAGTAAATATTAAAAAGGATTTAATTCACATGGTGATGGACTACCCTATAATCAAGAAAACTAAATCCATTAGAGCAACATCAAGAAAAGAAATTGAGGAAAGACTAGAGACATTTGAGATGGAAAAGGTTTTAAAGTGACTACAACTTTTTATCACAGGACTAGCTGGTTTGGAACCTATGTCATGGAATATAAGATTTTTTAATTGAGTAGATCAAATTGCATGCCTTATGGTGCAGTTGACCTAGCTTACAAAAGAGTGAAGAAGGTACGAAGCTAGACCTAGCAGAGCTTCTTATGAAGTAGTTTGAAGAGAATACGAGGACAACTCATGTTGCCAAGATAAACACTTGCAAATTTGATTCTTTGTTGATACATTTATTTTTCTATATCTAGAATTACTTTCCTAATATTGGAAATGTTGAATGATATGTTAAGAGACTGGTTATCTATCAAATCAATGAATTTATCAATAATCTCAATGATAAATTTGAAAGTGTGATGGATGAATGTTTCAATCAATTCAAGGAAAGAGTGCATAAGATGATTGAGTTTTTAAAAAATTAGTTGAAGATTAAATGGATGATATATGTTTCTTGGTGGACACAGATACAACACTAATTAAATTAGTGGAGCCAAGAACTTCCTACTTTAGGTCTATGGAATATAAATTGAACATTGCTCGAACCACTAGGTCAACTAAAGCATCATTAGAACAACCTAAGGACTTAAAGGATAAACACTTTGAAACTTATTAGGAAGAAAAAACAAGAATTTTAAATTAAAAAAATTGTCCTAATTTGATAATAAAATCAAAGAAAAATGATTGATACTCTTGAAGGACAATTCGATGGAGAAGAGGGTATTGGTAAGTTGGTTAAAATTTCAACTAAGAACAATGATGAAGTAGGTAATGATGAAGTTAAAGGAGAATAGTTCAAGAAGGAAAAATAAAAATAAAAGAGAGGAAAAACTAAACAAATTGCTATGTGTCAGAGTCCTAAAGCTACTTTTTCTAGGACAAGAGTAGCTACCCTTTCCACTCAGTTTATTTAAAAAGGATTTGTGAAGATCCTGAAACCTATGCAATCATTGACTAAAACCTTTCAAAAGAGAAATTATGATCATGAACCATCCACCATCCAATATACAAGAAGGAGAAAAATGTTAATTTTTGAAGAGGATAGTGGTAAAACATAATCAAATGACATAAGCCAATTTAGATTGGAAAGGAGTAAGAAGCCTAGTACAGTTGATAAGATTGCAGATTCATTTAGAGATATTGGAGGCTTAGCAACATTTTTGAACTTCAAGTACCCTACATTGCATGATGAAGAAAATGCAAAGCTTGAAGATTCTATTATTTATACAATATTTAAAGTTTAAAATGAATCCCTCAAGAATCCAAAAGAAGATTTAGAAAAGAAGAAAGATAATGTACAACCAAAGATAAATTATGAGCATAAGGCTCCCTTGCCACCCAGAGCATCTCCAAGCACAAGCTCAACTACAACAAAGGACAAGAAGAAGAAGAAGACATGCAAAGATCTAGTAATTTTTGATAAAGTGATTGTTATTTTAGATTGTGATCCTTGCACACTTGATCTTGAATATTTCAAAGAATATGGTGAGTTATATACAAGAAAGGAAGAACAAGATAAACTTTTGAAAGATATAAAGAATAGATATCTGTTAACTAATATTTAAGAAATTCTATTTTAAATTGTGTTTGATGCAACTTTGGATGAGAAACCACATGTGCTATCACTGGCATTAGTTTTAGAGAAGTTGAATCCACCATATGTTGATTCACAAGAGAATTTGATGGAGCGTGCAGAAAATAAGTTAATGCAAATGGTTATACAAAAGATTGGGCAGCCTATTGATATCCAACAAGTGCAACTCTCATCACTAGTTACCAATCTAAAAGAGCTCACAAAGGCCACCATTATTTTATTTCAAAAATTATGCCATATTTCATTTTTTAATGAGGATGTCAAATTTAATCTAAAGAACATTGAAGAAGAGCTTAACAAGAGTACAAATGTTCTGACTGTTGAACCAAACTCATTTCAAGTTCACTATTCAAGGGTGAAATACTTTCTAGGTGTTCAACAAGGATTAAGAAAAGAAGAGGACATGAAACAAGTATAATTTAATGAGATTCAAGAATTTCTCCTACCTCACATTGAGGTTATTCAAAAACATCTCAAGAAGGCTAGAGATATCATAGCTACCCTTGATTTATCAGTCACTAAAAACATGTTAGAACTTTCTATACAAATAAATGCCAAGGATCTCACACTACAAGCATTAAAGTATTCCTATAACAACACAATTTATAAAATCAAGAAGACCTTCAATAACTTATTGGATAATTTGTGAGTGTGGTATGTAAAAGACTTCCATTTTTTAGTTTACTTTTTGGCATCATTGTCAAAAAAGGGGGAGATATGTATATAAAAGGGAAAGATGTCTATGAAAGGGGAGATCTATATATAATGATAAGGGAAGATATCTATGATGTTATGAATATCAAGAGATATATGGTTAAAGCAATATGTTTTTCAAAAAGAGATTTGAAAAAGGTTTTGCAAAACACAAGGTAAACCAAGGAGGAGCATATATTTAGGGGGAGACATGCAAATTTTCACTGACCCATGTTTGATTCAACATACAAATTATTTTGCCACTAATGCTAAAGGAGGAAAATGTTACTCTTATAAGAATCAAATATTCTCATTAGTACAAAAATTATGGTCAGTGCATATTGGAGAGATTGGTTAGTGAACAAAATTACTGAGCTAGAGTATAGTACCTGAGTATAGGAAGGGAAAAGTGTGAATACTAAAAAGGATGGTTACCGAGTTAGATATTATCGAATGATATAGACACTAAGGAAGAATATTCTTTATTGATTGAAGGTTTAACTAAGAAAGGCAAAGCATGGCTATTGAGTTAGTTATTATCAAATAATAGCACCATGACCAAGTGAGAATATGGAGTTTACCAAGCTATATAGGATGGGCCTAAATATTTGAGAATTTGCATAAATAAATGTATTTCCATTCTATTGAGTGCTAATATGTCTTCAAGAGTGGGGAGAATATTTGAAGGGATGTATTGGGAAGAGATATTTGATTTTTAATGATCCCAAGGTAGAATGCAAACCAATGAAATAAAAGGATCACAAACATGATGATAAGGATGAATTTAGATCATAGTTCTTCATCAAATATGAACTCTAGAAGTTTATTAAACCCTAATTAGGTTATACTTGTGGAGACAAAATGATTTCTACATAAGGACATTTCCAAATCAAATCAAGATTTTTTGCTAGGATATTATGCTATTGAGATGTTGAGAGTGTTATGAAATAAGGTTATGATAGAGTAAATAATTTAGTGTAGAGAAGAGTCACCGAGTAGTAGTAATAGAAAGGATTTGGTGATATTTATCACAAAAGGTGATGCATTGTTATTGAGCATAAAGGAGATCTAAATTATTCAAATAAGTTTCATTTCAATCAAGTCACTACTGTGAATTTTAAATACAGGCCTTTAATTC
The DNA here is from genome assembly GCA_028749045.1 of Cupressus sempervirens. NCBI lineage: Eukaryota > Viridiplantae > Streptophyta > Pinopsida > Cupressales > Cupressaceae > Cupressus > Cupressus sempervirens. Next base: position 579,707,386 of record CM053785.1, read on the forward strand.
CACATACACCTCAACATGATCATTATTTGTCAATAATATTTTGAAATGAATATGAAGTTGTTCATTCGATATGTCTGCACAAGGTGATTTGTTTCCTTCTAACTAGACTAGGTTTTACCATTCACTCTCAGAATTGAAAGCTCAGTAAATAGACCAAACTAGTACAGAGCATTTTAATGAATGAAAATACAATCTAATCTATGTTTTTGATATTTTTGAATGCAAAGACTATGAATTAATCTAGATGGTATTCAAATTAATCTTAGAACAAAGGAAAGAAAGTTAAGCTAAATGAATGCATTGCAATCTAAATGATGAGCATGTAAACCAAAGGAGATTCAAATGAAAAGCACTTGAGTGATCAATCCAATAGAGATTCCATACTCTTGATGTGCATCCTTCTCAAATGAGAGGACGGTGGTCTCTTTTATAGAATCTTGGATCTAATCAATGATCAAGATTAAACTGAGTGTATGGTTCAGATTAAATGTGAGATTGAGTCCTCAATTTTTGATGGAGTTGAATGAGGTGAAATAGGAGATAAAATTGATCCATTCAAATATGTGCTCATGATTATTTTTCTAATTAATTAAGTAATTAGTTTCAACAATTATGATGAGCATATTTGATTTAATCAAAATATTTAATTCATTTTCATATGAGATGAATTAGGAAAGAATATTGATCCATTCAAACATGACATCATAATAGAATATTTTAATTAATTAAATAATTAGTTTCAACACTGATGTGTATATTTGATTAAATCAATGTATTTTAATTCCTTTTTTATGTAGGTTGATTTAATTTAATTAAAGTACTTAGGACTTATAATTATATTAATTCAATTAGGAGATTAATTTAGCTAATTTCAATCAATATTAAGGAATTAAATAAAGTATGTGATTAATACAAACTAGTGATTTTTAGCATTTGACACTTAGGTCGAGTAAAGATAATAAGAATCAAAAATTTCTAGTACCATAGGACTTAGTTGATCAACAAATAGATGTTTTAAGATTGATGCACCAAAATTGGTTTAGAATGCTAATGTGCCAATTTAGGGGTATTACATTTGCCCCTCTTTGAATAAATGTGTGATCAGCATGTTGATTCAAAGAAATTAAAAGTTTGAAGTATAGAACAAGAACTAAGATTAATTCCAAGATTGCTAACATAGAAACCAATCGATGATATTTGTAGGGTTATCTCTAGAATGAAGCTTAACCCTCCGAAGTCCAGATAGAACAGCTAGATAATAGTCTTATAGAATAAAGATTGTCAAAAGTCATAGGATTTTTCCTAGAATAAGACTCAATCCTTAGGAGTTAGAGTTAGAATGCCTTAATACCTATCCATTAAAAGATGAAAAAATTAATCATGATTCATAGAATTATCCCTAGAATGAGGCTTAATCCTCAGGAGTCAAGGTTAGAATTCCCAGATACCTGTCCATTAAACAATGATTGAAAGAAAGCTTAGAATTATCTCCAAAATAGAACTTAATACTCCAGAGTCCAAATAGAACACCTAAATACTGGTGCATAAAAGAGATAACAAGGCCTAATCATGATTCATAGGATTATCCCCAAAATGAGGCTTCTTCCTCAAGAGTCTAGATAAAATGCCTAGATACCTATCCATCAAGTTATGACTAGAATTATTATGAGTTTGATCAGTTGATCAGTAAATAAGATTAAATTGCATATAATGCCAAATAAGGGGAACAAATATGCCCCAATTGATGAGATGCCCCTAGTGATTGGGACATTATGTTTAGATTAAGTTGAAGCCAGATTTGAAAGATTCAATGATGTAATCATTCTGCCCCCTCGAGAGCGAAATTGAAAGATGACACAGCAAAATAGACAGTAAATGGAAAGATACTAAATTAGAAGAGATTTCAATGAATTTGAATAGATCGAAAGAGCATGAAGAAAATTTGGAGTTGATTTGAAGTGATTTGAAGGTTTGATTGACCAATTTTGACCAAAATTGACTAGAGTTGACTTTTTTTTGTAAATTTTGGAAAAGATGAAGAAATGTTGAATTGATGATGTTCCAAGATTCATAAAATATCAGAAAGATAGACTACACAAGTATTCAATCATGTCATTCCCAAATTTTTAAAGTGTGATTTTGAGCTATTTAAGTGTGTTAGATTTCAATTTTGATCCCAAAAATGATTTTGGAGTAGTTCATTTAGCCAAGGGGTGATTTTCACATCCATAGGAGCACTTTGGAAAATTAGGTCAAAACCTATATATGGGCCCAAAGGGTCATTTTCAAATCATTTGTGCATTTTTCTTTGTAGGGAAAGAGCTCTAAGGAAAAAATGGCAGTCCCTATGCACTCACTGATTCAAGCGATCAAGGTGACATAGTTGGCTAGCAAACTATGGACCTCCAGTGTAATTTATAAACCTCTAGTAAATTTCAAATTTTATGTGTTTTGTTTGAATTTTTTCCATTTTTTATTAATTTAAAGTTTGTGTCGTCAAGGTCCTTGTGCGAGAACTCAATTTCTTGCACAAGGCTCTAGGAGATCTCACTCGAAGGACTAGCACTAGGGAACTTTCTCATGAATAATGCAAGGTTTCTTCATGTTGGAAATACCCATATCTCATGTGAGGAATCCTAGAATGGGTTCATTATTTGCAAGTAATTATTGCTCTCTCACATGAAGTTTTTTTCTCACGCAAGTTGTAGAGTTTCCTTATGTGAGGATGTGGGTCATGCACATAAGGTTGTAAAGTCTCACATGATCTTTTGAAGTCTAAGCATGAGATTCTAAGGATTGATGAGTCACTTGTGGTGAAAATACCATGTTTTATTATACTTCTCACATTATTCTAGGTTATCGTAGCATGATTTTATGATGTTTCTATTGTAGGAGGATAGAAAAGCCATGTTTATACTTAGGTCAAATACTGATTGTGGCTATGTTTTTTGTGTGTTTACGAGTTGACTTTCCAGATGTTGGGTTCAAATTGCACTATCCAAGCATTGGGAAATTGATCAAACAGCTAGATGTTGTCAAGTTGACACATATTGGTACACTCAGTCTCTTCTATTTATGTGATATCCCCGATCTATGGGTGAATCAAAGTTTGCTGATTGCTTTGGTGGAGTGTTTCCATTTACCACTTGGAGAGATTACCATCACACTAGAGGACATATATAGGATAATTTGGGTAAGATTCCATGGGCTATAAATAGACTATGATACATAGCCACAATCGGGGACATTGGAATTGAGGACCATATTTCAGCATGATATCATCATGGGTAGAGCTATCTCATGGGATGATCTAGTGCAGGTATATAGTCTAATCCACATATTGGAAGTGGTGCTCGAAGCTTTCCTCGGATGTTAATTGATGCCTGACAAAAGTCAGCATGAGTGTGGGTGAGGATAGATGTTGTAGAGGATGTTGGAGCAGCCATCATGTTTTGGGTGGGGTCAATGTATACCAACTCATATGTTTCATGAGATGCATGAGATTTTCTATAGAAAGATAAAGAGTATGGTTGTTGGAGTGTATTATCTATAGATATTGGCATGGGAGCACCTATCCATTACCAAACCTATATGTGAGGACAAGCGACAACCTTTTGAGCCCTACATTCACAAATATCGAGGATAGATTACCCAAACTATGTTGGGTGTGATTGAGTAGTGTAGAGCTTAGTTAGATGATTTAGTAGCAATGATATGGTAGCCCTGGTGAGAGATAGAGGCGTGGGATGATATTTGATCATAGCTCAATTATATGTTCACTTCTTGGCCACTGATTGGTCATTCTATACATCTTATTGAGTGGTTTCCATTGACATGCATGTGGAGGTAGTACAACTAGCCATAGGACATTTCACAAGAGTATTTTGCATATGCTTGCTTCATCAAGGAGTTGAAGAAGGGGTGGTTAGTGAGACTAGATATAGGTAGGTCTATGATCGATGTATGCAGTATCACACTAACTTGCTAGGACTACATGCTAGCGATAGCAGATGGAGGTGTGAATCCTAAGAATAGAGAGCATTTTATGAGTCATATTTTCCCTTGATTCATAGATCTAGTAAGGATGGTAGTACCAGTGCAGCTGATTTAGGTACCATAGCAGCCATAGTAGTATGTTTGAGACAAGGGACTATGTAGGTTTTAGTTCCTCCATGACAGATGAGACTAGATCTAGGTGTTGATGGGAGTGGGTCTAGGAAGAGGAAAGTTTGATGAGAGATGGAAACATTGGGTCCCATCAAAGGTGATGCTCATAGGAAGAGGGTGGAGGACTAGCTTCTACAGTAGACAAAGTAGGGTTTGGGTGATGAGGAGATGCAAGATCAGCTTGCTTCTGAGCCACAGGGTGGAGATATCCTAGCACAAACCTAGAACACCCTTAGGAGATCTAAGAATCGAGTGAGGATAGTATAGCAGTAGATGGGTGAGTTGTATATCTAGCTAGTTGTTAGAGATAAATGTCTAGTAGAGTGGGATCAAGAGATCCATGAGCTTTGAGAGAAACTAGAGAAGTAGTAGGACAAAGGCTCATATATAGAGAGCGAGAGAAAGATATTATTATGTAGCTTATGTTGGAGTAGTCCCAAAGGTAGTAGAGCAGATGCCTCATTTTTTTGAGTATGCTAGAGCATTGGAGGGTGCATGTTCACTAGTGAGAGTAGATACAACTCATGCTCCTCCTCCACCTAGGGAAGGAGAAAGATGTAATTAGCTTATTTTGTTTTGTCTGATTTTTGTATGATGTATCAGCATCATTTTGTATCATTTTTTAGATCAATGGTGCTCAAGTAGCACTCATTTTTGTATCGATGTACATTCTGACTCCATTGGATATATATATATATTTATTTATTTATTTATTTATTTATTTATTTATTTATTTATTTATTTATTTATTTATGTTGGATATATATGTGTGTGTGCGTCTGTGTGTGTGTCTGTGTGTATGTATGTATGTAAGTATATATGAGCTCTTATTTAGTACCATTGCATGTATAGCTATATGATTTTGATTAATGCAAAAGATATGATGTATGGATATATAGCATAGATGAGATAGATATTTACTATCCAAATGTGATTGATAAGATTTGATGTATGCATATGACATGACATGATGATATGTAGATGAATGATATGTTAATGCAAAGTGTATTTGTACTAACATCTTATGCAAGATTCTTGTTTTTTTTCTTAGGACAAGTGCTATCTCAAATTCAGAAAGATTGGCCAAATAATCAAATGCTTATGCAGTCAAGGTGAGATGTGATACACTGAAGAAATCAATGACCTCCCAAGTGGAAAGATACAAGTAAAGAAGTAACCAAAGTTATGCAATTTTAGTATGAAATGCAATCCTTGGGACTAGTTTTTGAACCCATAAAATAGTTATCATCATAGAGCTTTTAGTTAGACCCACAAATTTCATACAATTCACATTGGCATTGCAATCATGAGAATATGAATATGGCATGTCTCTTAATTTTATCGGGATTAGATGTAACCATTAAGGAAAAAGTAAGCAGAATGACCAAAACATCTACACCTTTTAATATAGCAAGTGAACATAAGCATCAGAGCATAAACACTAAGATGACCAGAATATTTCTTGTGTGAAAACACACTAGACATGTGAGAGATCTTTCTCATGCTAATTAATTAGTAAATATTATATTCGCAACAATCCCTGTGTTTGTAACCTAAGATAGAAGTGTGCTAAGTATACTCATAGTGACCCATACATTCACTTATCAAGACAAGTATCAGTATTATACTATATCATAGAGAATTCACTCAAATAGTCAAGGAGAAGAATCAACCTTACTAAAGTGTTCATAGAAAATGAGTCAAAGTACACGTCCATACAACATGAGATAGAGGCTCTTATAGTGGACACCCCTTTTATATGTATGCTTCAGATCATTGGAACTAAACCATCAAATAGAAAGCAAAGAAAAGATCATGACCCCTGATCTAAATTAAAAATTTAGATTACAATACCTAGTGTAGAACCTGTGGTATTGTGAATTAATTGAAAAACCATTAAAATGCCACAATAGATGATTTGCAAGCCAAAAGTGATCCATTCCATTTGAAAATAGAGTTTATACAAGTATGATGGATCCCAATGGTCATCCTTATCCCTTGGAAATGAAAATGAAGAGTCCACAAGATAATTAATTACAAAATAAATTCGAAATACTATAGAAAACTACAAAAATTTATATTAAAAAATACATCTACTTGTAGAAGTCATAACTTTCTACTCGTAGCTTGAAAACGCAAATCGTCAGAATTTTTGGAAAGATCTAAAATTATATATTTTGTGTCTAAATTATTAAGCATAGTGCTACAACTTATTTTCCCTAATGAAGCCCAACAATGCCCCAGAGGCCTCCAAAAATGCAAAATACTAGAACATAAAAAATACCAAAAAAATAGATTTCGGTATTTTCTCATTTTTTCTTGTGCCAACATCTTTTGCATCTTCCTAGACTATGTTTTGATCACCCCCAGTCCACACTTTTCTAGTCAAAATAGACATCCTCAATTTTCTTAAAGGGGAATGATAAAGAGAAAGAAAAACAAATAAAGAAAATCTCATCATAGTCCAAATAGTGTCAATGTTTCCATTTTAGTTTTAGTTTCATTAGATTAATGTTAAGTGTTGATGTTTAGAACATATGTGTAAGAAATCTCTTCAATGGTAGGACAATAGTAGATAGACTTAGTTTGGACAACTAGTGACTGATGTTAGAGAGAAATCTTCATTCAGAAGAATCCTAGTAGGAGACTAAACGATAGTAGATAAACATAGCTAGAACAACTGGTGACTGACATGAAAGAGATCTTCTTTGAGAGGAATCTCAATATTAAAGTAAGCAACAGTTTACAGAAACAACTATAACAACTAGTGACTGATGCCTAAGAGATCTTCTTCAAAAGGAATCTTAGTAGTAAAGTAAGTAATAGTAGACAAACATAGCTAGAACAACTTTTTAGCATGAATGCTAATGGTATTCCTTTGGTGGAGTATCCTAAGAATTGCTAGAACACTTAGGGAGATTGTTAGCATGATTGACATGTTGCATTCATGACTATATTTGTCATTGATGTCAACATAGAAGTAAGTCTATAAAGACTGACAAAGTAGAAGATAGAGATCTTAGTTGTATGGATAATTTTTTGATTTTTTGGTGATGTGTGTTCATGGAAATGATTGATATAGTATCTTAATGTTAAGGTTTAATGCATGGTACCTAAGTTAAAGAGGTACGAAAGATATATCTAATTTACATAGAGCAGTATAGAGATAGAGTACTAGAGAAAATATTTCTAATGTTTGTATTATATCTGCTTACGGAGATATAATCTAGAAATGTCTGGTCAGCCATTGACATAAGATAGTCTAATGATGACATCAACGAATGTGCAAGTCCTAATATCACATGTATGAGAAGTTGCATAGACTATGAACGGAAAGTGTTATTGTAATTTTGAATTACTTAATTATCTCATTATAATTAATTGGGAAAGCCTCAAGGCTGACTCAAGGAATTGTTTTGAAGATATGATATAAAGGAAATATGTTTTCCTTCTTTGTAAAAAATGGTAGAGTGTATTGTGTGTATGTTCTATGCAAATTGTGAAAAGGAGGAGAGTGTTTGGTGAATGTGACTAAGCGGTCCAAGGGATATTGGATACAAGATTTGTGATCTAGTTACAAGATCATAAGAATAAGTTGAAGTCTAGTTGATAGGACCAAGAAAGAGGAGAGATCAGTACTATTCATTTATATTATTATGCAAGGAATAATACAGAGATCATTTGGGTTCATTGGTCTTTCCCTGAAGTTGTTTGGAGAGTGGGTCCATCTATCTTCTACTACTCCTAACAAGGTTGAGGCAACTCCTAACAAGGTTAGAATCTCCTAATAGGGATTCAAAGTCTCCTAACAAGGATTGATATGTATTGAATGTTGTTATAGACTCCTAAAAGGATCCATCCTCTAACAAGGAATATTTATATTAGTACATCATCTTGTGGATACCATCCACACCGGGGTTTTCCCTCTGATCAAGGGTTTCCCTAGTTAACATATATAGTGTTATTATGCATGAGTATCTTTTTTCTAGTTTCTGATTGTATTTCTCATATGGTTAAGGTTTAATAAGGTTGATAATTGTGATATTAGTTGCATAATTGATTCACCTCCCCCCCACCCTCTTTGTTATATTGTTGGACTATATATTCAAAAAAAATGGTATTAGAGCCTTAGGTCCTCGAAGGAAAAGCTTAACAACTTTGGGAGATAAATGGAAAACCTTTACAAAAAGGATATAGTCCTAGATTTGATGGGGTCAACTATGATAGTTGGAAGGAGAAGATGAAGACACATATGTTATGTATGTGCCTAGGTTATTAGATTTTGACTAAAAGAAATAAGGAAATTGTCAACAAAGAGAAACTTAAAGAATGCAATGAAGCAAAGAGAGATCTATTCATCTTTAACATGAGAGCCAAATAAGCTTTACTATTAGATCTTCTAGAGAATGAATACAGTCAGGTAAAGTCACTAGAAACATCTCACAAGATTTTGAAAACATTAGAATCTATTTTTTAATTTGATACACATACAATAAGAGTAAGATTGCATAATTGGATATGTAAATTTCAAGATGATAACATGATGGAAGATAAATCTGTAAGAAGCTATATTGGTAGGATATTAGAGATTGTTGCAGGAATCAATTCATATGGTGGAACCAGGGAAGAAGGTGAGGTTATATGGAAGATCTTGAAGACTTTGGAACCATCATTCAAGAAAGTAGCTCATACGATTCAACTACTTATACCCTGTACTAAGGAGTTTACTAGGGAAAAATTGCTTGGAAGATTGGAAGTAGCATAAGTACGTTTGAGACAATCAAGAAAACTTACAAGAGTGGAGGCAACCTTCAGTACAATAAACGTTTGATCAAGTCTTTCTAGAAGTGCGCGTATGTATGGAGATTTTTTCAATAGCAGCAGAACCAAATTTGATGAAGATGAGAAGATTGAAGAAGGTATAGCCCTTTTTTGATAAGAGAAAAGGATGGTAAGTATATCTTTAAATGTTTGACTTGTAATGAGTTTGGTCAATATGCATCTAAATGTCCTAAGAGCGAGAAAAAGTATAAGGGAAAGTTTAATCCTATAAGATCTAGGATTTTTTTATATGTTAATGAAGAAGAGAAATCTGATGAAAAAGGTTATAGTGAAAGTGATGATGAGCCAGGATTTGTAGTTATTAAGGAAGATGATCTTGATAAAGAAATTAGAGAAGAAAAGGCTCCAATTTCTCAAGTTGAAAAGAAATTTGATTGGATAATAGATAGTGAATGTTCACATCACATTACTGGTGATATGAATAAGTTTTTTAAATTTAGGAATTATGAAGGAGGAATTGTTAGAGTTGGTAACAATGCAACCTGTCACATTATAAAAATACCATCCATTACTTTATATGGAAAGACTAACACTAATTATGTTTACTTTGTTGATGGATTAAAGCATAATTTTTTGAGTGGTGGACAGTTGGTAGACAAAGGGTATCAATTGCAATTCATGGAAAAGACTTGCACAATCAAGGATAAATATGGTAAGATAATTAGAATTGGGAATAGATCTAGAGGTAATGTATTTGAGTTGAATCCTACTGACATGACATATTTGGTTGAAAAAGTAGATAACAGTTGCTTACGGCATAGGAGATTTTGTCATATAAACTTTGATAATATTGTGAAAGTTAGTAGCATGTTTGCAATTAGAGACTTGCCTAAGATAACAAATCCTACTAATTTTTTTTCAAATAATGTGTTTTGGCTAAGCAGAAGAAAGTATCATTTCCTAGGAAGAAGTTCACAACCACAGAGAAGGTGGAGATCGTTCACACAAATTTGAGTGGTCCCTCTAGAACAAGAGGATTCTATGGTGAAAGGTATTTCATGATTTTTTTTGATGATTTCACTAGAATGATGTGGATATCATTTCTTAAAGAGAATTCTAAAGCATTTGATAATTTTAAGATATTTAAGAATAGAGTTGAGAATGAATCTAGTGTTAAGAGAAAATGTTTGAGATCAAATAGAGGAGGAGAATTCACCTCTAGAGAGTATAACATGTTTTCTAGAGAGAATGGAATCAAGAGATAGTTATCTTAACCTAGGACACCTAAATAGAATGGGACTACATAAATAAGAAACAAATTAGTAGTAGAGGTAGCAAGGGAAATGTTGTTTGAGAATGATGTTTCTATGACATTTTGGAGAGAAGTAGTCAATACAGTACTATACACTATGAATAGAGTACAAATTATAAATGGTATGAACAAGGCACCTTATGAATTATGGTTTGGTCATTTACCATTAGTTAAGTATTTTAGAATATTTGGGAGCAAGTGTTAAATTAAGAGAGATAATGATATCGGTAAGCTTGATCCAAGAAGTGATGAATGTATGTTCCTTGGCTATTCATTGAAAAGCAAGACATGCAGATGTTTTAATCATAGAATTAAGAAAATGGTTGAATGCACAAATGTAAAGATTGATGAAAAGTTTGGAACTAAGGAAAAGATGTTAGATTACAATTCTAGTGAAGAAGAAGATAATATTAGAATTGTTAGACAGAATGTAGAAGTTTTCTTTGAAACTAAAAATGATGTGCAAACTATTGAGCAAAGAGGAGAATAGAGATTTGAACCAAAAGAATAGATGAGAGTTGAGTTAGAAAGTCCTACCTCTAATAGAAAGATGACAAAGAATCACCTCTAGAGTAAATAATTAGAAGCAAAGACAAATATGTGATGACAAGAAATAGAGTTAATGAGAAATTGTGTCTAATTTCTCAAGTCGAACCTAAGAGTGTGAATGAAGCATGTAAATATGATCATTGGATTTAAGCAATGAAGGAAGAACTAGATTAGATTGTGAAGAATTAAATATATGAATTAGTTCCTAGACCTAAATACAAGAATATTATTGAAACTAAATGGGTATTCGAAAACAAGATGAATGAGCAAGGCAAAGTTGTAAGAAACAAAACCAAACTTGTGTGCAAAGGATATTTATAGCAAGAAGGAATAGACTATGAAGAGACATACCATGCCCCTATAGCTACAATGGAAGTAGTAAGAATTTTCTTGGCTTATGGAATGAATAAGAAGCTCAAAGTATATCAGATGGATGTTAAATCATGTTTCCTAAATAGAGAACTTGAAGAAGGGGTATACATTGAGCAACCTAATGGTTTCCCTCTAACAGAAGACAAAAACATGGTATGCTAACTAAAGAAAGCTCTATGTGGAGTAAAGAAAACACCTAGAACCTGGTATGCAAGGTTGGATAAGTATTTAACAAAACTTGTATTTGTTAAAGGTATGAAAAATAGAAACTTGTCTTTGAGAGAATTTGAGAATGGCTTGTTGATAATAGTAATATTGGTTGATGACATAAATTTTGGAGGTAATGATGAAGCAAGTGATAATTTTGTTGAAAAAATGAAGAATGAGTTTGAGATAAGCATGATAGGAGAAATAAGCTTTTCCTAGGTTGCAAATTATGCAATATAGTGATGGCATTTTAATTTCACAAGCTAAGTACTTGAAAGATTTCTTGAAGAGATTTGGATTGGAAATTTGTAAGATTGTTGGTACACCTATGATAATTGGTCACAATTTATCTAGTAGGGATGAGACACCTATAGTTGAGCAGAAGAACTACAAATCCATGATTTGAGGTTCGCAATATTTGACTCACACCATACTAGATATAGCAAATGTAGTCAGGATTGTAGCTAGATTTCAAGATGATCCTAAGGAGTATCATTATGTAGTAGTAAAGAGGATATTTAGATATTTAAAAGGAACATCTGATTATGGAGTATGGTATGACAGATTGAGTGATTTCTCTCTGTGTATATACTAATGTCAATTGGGCAGGTAGTATGGATGACAAAAAAAGTAGCAGTGGTGCGGCATTTTTCCTTGGAGGAAGATTGGTTTCTTGGCTAAGCAAGAAACAAGATTTTACTTCACAAATTATAGTTGAGGCAGAGTATGTGGCAGTAGCAAATAATTATGATCAATTTATGTGGATGAAACTGATTCTAAAAGATATTGGGATTGAGTTTACAAAACCTGTTATCATAAACTGTGATAACACAAGTACAGTAAGTATGTCTGAGAATCATGTGTTGCATTCTAAGACTAAGCATATATCTATTAAGTATCATGTCTTGAGAGAGAACATAGCAGAAAAAGAGATTAGATTGGAATATGTGAGTACTAAAGATCAAGTTGAAGATATATTTACAAAGCCCTTACCTAAATATACATTTGAGTACTTAAGAGGTATGTTGGGAGTTATGCCCCTTCTTACTTCTAAGTAGATGATGTAGAGAATGCATCAATGTAGTAGTATAGAGCTCTATTATTACATTGGACTTAATGTTGATGCTTCCCATATGGGGAAGTATCTATGATGGGCGAAGTCATTAAGGACTCTTGGCATTTGGTACTTAATAGTGTCTTTAGACACTCGAGCGAGTTATAAGTTGAAGCAGTAAATTGACATAATGAGGCCTTTTTTGTTGATGTCAATGGGGGAGATAGTACATGAAAAAAAATCTCTAGTTGAATGGGGGAGAGTTAGTTTCATATCTCTATTAGGGAGATTTAGAAAGATTCATGAGGATGAAGAAAAAAGTGGTATTCTAGAGGTCTTCAGATTTGATTGATGAAGAGGATTTGAAAAGATGAGAATAGTAGAAACAACACTAGAATACTATTTGGTATTCTTGGAACTTAGATTTTTTTCATCTATGTTTCCATCAATGCCAAAGGGAAAGACTGTTAGCATGAATGCTAATGGTATTCCTTTGGGGGAGTATCCTAAGCATTGTTAGAACACTTGGGTAGATTTTTAGCATGATTGACATGTTGCATTCATGATTGTATTTGTCATTGATGTCAACATAGAAGTAATTTTGTGAAGACTAATAGAGTAGAAGATAGAGATCTTATTTGTACAAATAATGTTTTGATTGCTTGGTGATGCATGTTCATGGACATGTTTGATACAATATCCTACTATTAAGTTTTAATGTGCAGTACCTGAGTTGAAGATGTACAGAAGATATTCTTGACTTACAGAGAGTATTACAGAGATAGGGTACCTAAGAAACGATTTTTTATTTTTTTATTATATATCATCTAAAAGATATATAATCTATAGATGCAAAGTTAGCCAGTGAGATATGACAATTTTATGATGACATCAATGAATGCACAAAACCTAGTATCACAAATGCAAGAATTTACATAGACTATGAGTAGAAAATGTTATTATAATTATGAATTAATTAGTTACCTTATTATAATTAATTGGGAAAGCCTCAAGGCCAACTCAAGGAATTATTTTGAAGATGTAGTATAAAGGAAAGATGTTTTCCTTTTTTGTAAAAGAAGCAAGAGTGTATTGAGTGTATGTTCTATTTGAATTGTGAAAAGGAGCATAGTGTTTGGTGAATGCAAGTAAGCAATTCAAAGGATTATTGGATGCAAGATTTGTGAAGAAGTCAGGCTGACATGATAGAGAAAGAGGAAGGAGAAATACTATTCATTTCTTTTATTCTATAAGAAATAATATAGAGATAATTTGGATAGTGGGTTCATTGGTCTTTCCCAGAAGTTGTTTGGATAGTGGGCCCATTTGTCTTCTACAACTCCTAACAAGGTTGGAATATCCTAACAAGGATTCAAAGTCTCCTAATAGGGACTGATATGTACTAAATTTTCTTATAGACTCCTAATAGTGTCCATCCTCTAACAAGGAATATTTATATTAGTACATCATCTTGTGGGTACCATCCCCACCAGGGTTTTCCCTCTGATCAAGGGTTTCCCTAGTTAACATATATAGTTTTATTGTGCATGAGTATCTTTTTCTGGCTTTTTATTATATTTCTCATATGGTTAAATTTTAATAAGGTTGATAATTGTGATATTAATTGGATAATTGATTCATCCACCCCCCCCCCCCTGCTCAATTATATTGGTGGACTTTCCAATACAACTGGTGATTGGCACTTAAGAGATCATCTTTGAACCATAGGGTGTTGCCCCCAAGACTATGACCAGATTCAATCCTTCTAAGAGTTTGAGTAGAGTCTTGTATATTACTGAGAATGTATGCATGAGTGAAATTAGTAAACTGAAGCAGGAAAGCAACTATACAAGAGCTAGAAAATGTGTTGTGGGATGTTGCATTTGAAACCGTAAGAGGTGTTGGTTGACTAGGTTTTCACCTTCTTGGTAGAGATTCTATTTTGGCTACCATAATGCATGTTTTCCAAGTTTTCATCAATGGCATTTTTCTTTTTTTTCAAAAATAAAATATATTTTTCTATTTTTTTGTTATTACCAAGGTGCCTATTGCTAGGTTTTTACCAAGATAATAGATTTTTTTAGGACTTTTAAGTATGTAAAAAGAGCTTTAAAATCATGTCAATTGTAGAACCATTTCAAATGAAGGGTATTGGTCATCTCTTTTAGCGAGTCTCCTTTGGTTGGTGAGATTTGATAAGCACCTGATCCAAACACTATAGTGACTATGTATGGACCAAACCTATTAGGTTCAAAATTCCCATTTTATATCCATTGTTGTTGATTCTTAGGGTTTTCCCTCAAGACAAGGCCACCCACTTAGAAGTCATGTGGTTTGACTTTCTTATTGTAGCTTTTAGACATTCACTTTTGATAAGCTCATATGTGATCAAAAGTAACTTGTTTATGTTCATCTAGTAGTTCTGGCTCTTGTAGCCAAGATATTATGTTAATCAATGATGAGGCCTTTCAGAGAGATTCTCAAAGTGGGAATCTCAACCTCAATAGGAAGCACAAAATTGATTCCTCGTACCAAAGAAAAGGTTGTTGTTCATGTAGGAGTTTTGGTACTTGTTATGTAACTCAATAGAGTCGGATTGATCTGAATGTGCCAATCCCTTCTAAATTTGTTAACTGTGTGATGTAAGATCTTAAGAATAAATTTATTAGATGTTTATGCTTGTCCATTACCCTAGAGATAATAATGGAAGACCAATGTTGTGTGATTTTAAATTTTGAATAGAGCTCTTTGAGATCCTTGTTTTTGAAATGTCCCCCATTATCAATAATGATGGAGGATGGTGTAGGAGTAGAAAAAGGTTAGAACTTAGCATACTATGAGAAACTATAAAACTAAATCAAAATACACTAAACCCCTCTAATCTACCATTAAACTAATTGAAATAAAGAAAGTGAACATAATCAAAACTCCCTCTTCAATTGTAGTTCTCATGTCCTTCTTTCTTCTCCATTTGATGTAGCTCCAATTGCCTATAGTGCCTATGCAATTGAAAGAAAATTACTAGGATATGATAATGCTATTGGGAATACTAAAAGTGTGGCTTGTGCATAATGGTCTCTAAGGATTCTAAGGATGTTCTTAAGGATCTAAAATGCAAGCAAGAAGGCTTAATTTATAGCCAAAGTGCAAGTAGAGAGAATTGAATGAGAGAATCAACAATTGTCACTTCGAATGTGTAACTTGGCATGATAATCTATGACAACCATGATACAATATGCCAAATGATGCATGGAAGTCAACATGGCTAAAAGTGGAGAAGAATCTATGATGTGCATATGACATCTCAAATCCATTTGTAGGCAAGAATATATGATGACGGAGGCTTATTATAGACATGTGCAAGGAATAAAATATATCATAAATGACATATTTTAGCCAAGTGTAGGGAGAATATCTATGACGCGTCATGTCCATGTGTCAAGGATAGGTCGAATATTTGAATTAAAAATTCATATATCCACGTAAATAGAAATTAATAAAATGGAAACTAGAAGTGGAAAATAGGACTTCATAAATTTGAGAACTCACATAGTTTTCAAAGATGAATCAATTAATTGAGAATGTTGGTTAGTAGGAAGAATAATTAGTAATGTAGGATAAAAATGATTGGAATGACATAGAATTAGCTTGTGGGTTATCTAACCCTATAGGATAAATTAGCAAACAATTGGCCAATTTGATGAAATAAATGTGAATTTTGATGAAATGCCATGATTATGTAGATTGACTAGGATGATGATGTGTAGATTAAAGTCATAATCAAATTAAATGACTGATTACAATTGATAACATTCCAAGTACACATGACATGGATTAATAATATATGGCATTTAATAGGCCTTATAAATGTCACAAGATTGAAAGTTGATTTGATAGGGTTGATCATAATAACATCGACAGACATTGTCAATGTTATTAAATTGATTCAATAATGCCATGATCTGACACTAAGTAACTCATTAATATCAATGATCGAATGATAAAAATGACAAGTTTGACCTAGTTTTGAGGGACATGACAGTACTAAAATCAGATTTGATAGGTTTCCAAGGCTTTGAGAAACACAAAAATGCCTAGGGCTTAACAGATGATGATTTATTTGAGATATTTGACACATTCAGTTGATTAGGGAGGATTTGGGATGATTTTGGGTTGACTTGGGATAATTTTGGGTTGATTTGGGATGATTCAATGATGTTGCAATGGTTTTGGGTTGATTCTGAAAAGTTTGGATAAAATGGGAATCAATTTTGAAGTGATTTGCAATTGATTTGAAAGGGTATAGGAATGATGAAGGATATTGTCAAAATATGCTCAAATGATAATCAATTTGGCCAAAAGATTAGAATTAGTAAAATGAGAAAATGGGCCAAGTTTGTATGAAAATGTGATTAAACAATAGACACAAACCATTTTTGAGCATCTACATTTTGCACCTCTTTGATACAATGTGATTTAGGGTGTTGTGTCAAATACAACTAATGAAAAAGGCATAAAAGCATGACCTAGTAGGGGTGATATTTATGGATTCCCCCATAGTAAATTAACAAAATAATTCAAATTATAGGTCAATTTCTTTAGAATGAAGAGGAAAATCTATAACAACTGATGAATCAAAAATTGGAGCTCAAATGCAAAAGTTATAGGGTCTGGAGTGAAAAATAGGGATCAATCGAGCCCCAAGAGTATTTTTGGGCATCCAACTACCCCAAGTGCACCCAAGTGTGCATAGAGTACACTTGGTCATGCCAAGTACACTCTAGGATGCTCTGAGGGCCAAAATTAGTCTGGACTCAGAATGGCCCAAAAACTTTGTGTGCATCCCCAAAACCATAAAAAGAGGTCAAAATGGGTACAATCAATCAAAAATAGTCAAATGTTACCAACTTTGGTCATACCTAGGTCAAACTTGGTAGAAAGTTAATAGGTAGTTAGGTAGAGGGTCAAAAATAATGCAAATAAACTCAGAATGACCCAAATTTTGGTATGCATGTTGAAAACCCTAGAAAGAGGGCAAAACATAGGTCAAACCAATCAAAAATTATCAAATTTCATCATAATTGGTCAATCCTAGGTCAAATTTAGGCTAGACTTGGTAGAAATCCATAAAAGGTTGATAGACAATGTATGATTATGCAGGAATACAGGAATGGAGGATGAAGATGATTTTGGTGTAGCCGAGTACATAACTATGGTGGTGGTGAATAATATGGGCATTAGAAGACAAAGGAGAAGAGATGAGGACCTAGTTAGTGTGAGGTGTTGACTTTTTCTTTCATAAAGTGTACTATATGTCAAATGAGATTTATTTTGATATGGAAAATAGGATGCAAAACATCATGGCATAAGGGGCCAGAGCAAAAATACAAACCTTTTTGCATAAAAAAAATGATATAGATAGAATAAATGACCTTATCCTTCCTGAGGCATATAGACATGCCCTAGACTCTCAAAGGTACATTTAATAGACAAAAAACATAAGATGACCATGAACCATCCTGACCACTCTCACAGATCAATTTATATCATCAAGTGGCATAGGAACATGATTGAAGGAAAAATAAAGAAAAAATAAATAACTCACTAAAAAAATGAGCCAACATATTCTCATCCATTATTACTTTCTTTTTAGTGTTTTTTTTATTGTGTCAGATTTGTGATGTGATAAGTTTGATTGTTGGTTCAGTTGATAGTGACAAGCTAGATTGATTGTGAGTTCATGTTGCTTATATAGTGTGATTGTCATTGAAGTGCAGTACTTTGAGTTTTAGTCTATGAAAGTGAAAGTGTTTAAGCAAAAGGGTTGATTATGCACAATGACTATTTACAAGGTTTATTGCAAGTTTGTTGTGGGTATTGTGATTTTTAGGGTTTTTGAGGATATTTGATGTTTTTGTGTTACTCTTTTCTTTAGGACATTTTATGATTTTTAGGGTTTATTTTGGGATGTTTTATGATGTTTAGTGGTTTTTTTAGAACATTTTATTATTTTTAATGATTTTTTCATGACATTTTATGATTTTTATTAACTTGTTCATGACATTTTATGATTTTTACAGATTTTTTTAGGACATTTTATGATTTTTATGGATTTTTTCAGGATGCTTTATAATATTTATCAATTTTTCAGCATTGTATTTGAATTTTTAGGGGTTTTTCAGGATCATAAAGGATTCACAAATGTTAGCTCCAATATGATATGTGATAAATCTAGTGGATAATCATGTGCTTAGGGACATGCCCCTGGTTCAATTTCAAACTCGTACACTATGTAGGTCATATGTCCCCAAACAAGACACAAACTATGTACAAAAGCCAAGATAGAGTATGTACAAACTGGTGGTGCTTGGGTAAGATAACAATGGATATTAACCAATTCATGGGCCACGATCAAGGACTTGGGATGTCTTGCAATATGAAAGATGTGATCAAGGAATGAGAAAAAAAAATGAGGGGAAATTAGATGGAATCTTGATAGATGGAGGATCAACAATTAATTACACATAGCACCTATTTTCCAGGTTTTCACCATGGTAATTGCCCAAAGTGCCTATTTGCCAAGTTTTCACTATTAGACGTAATTTTTCTCTTGACTCAAATTTTCATGCCAAGACCCTTGTTTGCCAATTTTTCATCAAGGCATCCATTTTTTCATGATTTCTTTTTATTTTATTTTTAGGGCTTTTTTCCATTTTTTGCTATTTTTCCAAGATTTTTAGACAAAATCATGAATGTGGCTGACAAATGCTACACATGAATATATTGTCGATGCTACTAGACGATAACCCCGAGATCCATGAGTGACTATAACTATGTAGGATTCATTCCAAGTTTGTAGCTAAAATCAAACCATTGGAATGGCCTCGAGATATACCATCATTTACAATATGTAAGAAAGTGTTTTCTTCTCATGAATTAAGGCATCTAAGAATAGTTGAGTTAAAGGATATTTTGTAGAGGATGTCACTGATGATGACTTGTTCAAAGGCTTTTTGGATAGAAGTTTGATTTTGGGTGTAGGAAAAATTAGGTAGTAGGATTTGGATATAAGTAGCTAGATACAAGGACTAGAAGGATTGAAACCAACAACTTCCCTCATGAAGGAGATTGAGAGATCCCAAAAATACTTTTTTGCATATTGAATACTGGAACACTTATATTCATGGCATCAACTTGTTCATCTTGTATCCTCGGGAGATGCTTAGATTTTTCATTTTCACTGTCTAATGGCACTTTTTGGTTTTCACCAAGAGACCCATGCTTGTTTCTTTTCCTTTGGTTCTAGTTTTATAACTGGAAGATGGAGCTGACTCCACAAAATATGCCAATTTGTTCAATTTAAGAGGACTTTCTTCTTTATGACCACCAATTGTAATGTCTTCATAGAGTTCCAAGACATTTATAAGAGCATCATCTTTGTCAAATTGATCGAAGATCGGTGGTGTGCATTAGTCCCAATCCAATAGTTCAAGATAACTTGAGGGGATTTCATCATTTGTGTTGAATGGGCTCTGGTCAAAGGTATATATGGGTATCAGATTCAATGGTATTATTGGTGTCATGTTTAGAGGCTGGAGGACTTGGATCCTAGAATTTTTTGATCCAATGTGTAGGATTGGTTTGAGTGATAGGTGGACCTATAGTAACATGTTTATTGTCCATGGGTAGGATATTAGGGTTGAAAAATATATGGTCAAGTGCATAAGGAGTGTCAATATTATTGGTTTTAGGTTGGGTATCCTCGAATGCCTTTTCATCATTCAAAACATTCACAGTCTTACACAAGGGTACCTTAGTACAAGGAGGACCTATTTGTAATGGTTCAAATCCAAGCCCTAAACTAGAAGGTCATCCTTTTGAAGTGATAGGTTCAATCATTCATTTTTTTGAGATTCAAGACCACTATATCGAGCATAGCCTTATTTTTGCATGATAGTAAACCCAAGTCCATTCTTGTTAGGAGATAAAAGTTGGTTATTGTTCTTTTTTTTCTTTCTCAATATAGATAGATGTATTCTTATAGATATGTTCTTCATGTAGGCCACCTCCACTAATGAAATTGATAGAAGTGGTATTTTGTGTACTAATCTTAGAATTTTGTGCTTACAATAGTTGTGATTTATCATAAGATTGGGGAGAAAATGGTGACACCCTAATGTGGAATACTTGAGACATAAAGTATTCTCCATGCCCTTTGTCTTCAATCTTTAGCTTTTCCTTGACCTTACTGAGGATTATATTAGGGTCTACATATCTAGAGGAATCTATGGGTTGTGCTTCATTGTTTGTTGGGACTTGGTATGTAGTAGCATCTCTCAGATTAGCAAAAAGCTGCCAAGGATCTAGATCACTAGGGATGGTAACCTCCACATTGTTGTAGGTGAAATTTAGACACTAATGATATGTAGAAGGCATTGCTTTCATATCATGAATCCAAGGGCATCCTACTATCATATTTCAATTCATTTCAATATCTAGGACTTGGAATAATGTATTCTCAATAATCAAACCAACTCTTATGGGTAATATGACAACACCCTTGGAGAAGTGTTCACCATCATCATAGGCCTTTATTGTGATTCTATGAGAGGGATCCACATCTTCTTCAGAGTAACAAAGACCTTTGACAACCTTTAAGGTATAGATGTTCAGTCCTACTCCTCCATCTATTAAGACACATTTAACCATAGTGTTATAGATAAAGACTTCGAGATCAAGGGGGTCATTGTGGTTTGGTTTTCATTTAGGAATATCTTAGGGTAAAAAGGTGATATTTTGTGATGCATATAGGTTCCCAACCATGGCTTGGAACTGGGAAACATCAATTTTATCTACTACTATTGACTCTTTTAAAGCTTGGTCAAGGATCTTTTGATGCTGGGGGGATGCATGCAAAAACTCCAGGATAGATATTTGTGTATGGGTTTTTCCAAGTTGGTCTACAAGGCTATAATCTAAAGAAGTAAGATCAATAGGTCTATTAGGGTTTTTGGTCCTAGCAGAGGTTGTAGCTCTAACTAGGGTCATAGGTCAAGTTGGGGCTCTAGGTAAGGTAATCCAAGTGCGACAGGTGGTGATAGCACAACAATGGTCTTCAACTTTTAAGGCAAATGTAGATATGTGGGAGTCAAACTCATTGACATAATTGATGGTGTAGTCATATCCAATGCATGTGTAATTTACATTAGACTGGGAGCTTAAGTTTGAACTAGAGGATTTCCCTTTGTCATGATTGCCCAAAGGATCTTAAAAAATAGTATGATCAGAATTAGATGCTAGTAGTGATGGATTGACTGTAATCACACCATTATTAATAAGGTCTTGGATTTCATTTTTAAGTTGGAAACATGAAGTGGTCTTAATGTCCTTTGGTGGGGTGATAATCACAAAAAAAATTGTCATCCCACCAAGGGGGTTTATTTGATGGTTCATCTTTGACCAAAAGCAATTGCAAGAAGTTATTTCTCAGTAGTTGTTAAAGTGCAATCTCTAGTGGTATCTCCAAAGGTGTAAATTTTCTATCTTTATTTCTAGGGCATCTTCGCATTATGTCCCATGTCAAGGACTCAATTTTCTATTGTTGAGGTGGTGTTTGGTTAGGATTTTGTGTGTTTGTAGGGTTTGTGCCCTTAAGATTCATTTGAGGTTGTGCCACAATGATCCTTCATGCATCCACAATACCATCATTGGTTACATTCTTGTTTTTGGAGAAAAACATTTTCCTTGTCATTAGATGAGTTTGTATTGGTGTTTTCCTTGTTTGTTTTGAGGATGCCTTTGTAGATGAGGGCATCTTGATTCTTCAATACTAGCTCCCTTTTTCATTAACTTATAAATGGTGCTCAAATTTTTTATCTTGATTTTGTACATTAAATTAGAACTATGTTTTTAATGAACAGATTAACTTGTTCTTTAGGAATATCTAGTGAGCATTAACTAACAAGGTTTCTCTAGTGTAATAGGAATGTTATGAATGGTTCTCTTGTCTTTTGTTTTTTTGAGCATAGATTAGACAATGTCACCTTATTTGCTATGTTGAAGGCAAAGTGGGATATGAGTTTGTCTACTAATTCTAACCAGGATTTGATATTACTAGGTAGTTTGGAGTACCATTCAAGTACTAGCCCACCAAGAGAATGAGGGAATAGTCTCATGAGATGTGTGGGCTCGTCACTGAGTTTTTTACAAGAGGAAAAAAATTCCTTGATGTGGTCAATTGGGTTACCTTTTCCTTTATACTTTTCAAATCTTTGTGCCTGAAAATGTTTTCGCAATGGAGGCATATATAGATTTTTATCATAGGGATTAGGACATAGATCCCTTTTTATGTGTAGGACTCATTTCTTCTAGACTCCCAATGCCTTAACATTTTTGCCTAATTGTTTGAGCTGCTATAGTAAATTTGCATTAGGGTGTTGAGTGTTAAGCCTTTCTTCAAGTCTTTTATGTCTACAAATAGATCATTTTCTATAGCAAGAACTATGTCTACTCGATTCTAACATTTATGTATCTAAAGACTCAGATGATGTGTCTCTAGGTGGTGGAGGTATGTTGGAACCTTGTAGATAGAAAGGTCCTTGTTGTGGTATTGATTGTAATTATTGTACCATGGGTTTTTGTTGCATCACTTGTTGTGTTTGTTGTTGAGATGCCAATGTTGGTTGAATGTGAGGCCATGTTTGTGACTTTTGTTGTCGAGGTATCTGTTGAGTTCATTGTGGCACATGTTTTTGTTTCAATAATTGTTGTTGATAGGAAAATTTTTTCTCTAGGCATATTTGATATTCCAACTATTATTTGAGTTTCTCTTGTTGTTTAGCAAACATGGCTTGTTATTGTTAGAATTGTTGTAGGTACATTGTGTGTAAGAAAAGTGGATTTAGACCAGGTTGTGTGTTAGGGACGTTAGGTCCTTGCACCACTTGAGGTTGTTGTTGTTGTGGATGTTGATATTTTGTATACATGTTAAGTGGATCTTGACTTAGCTATGTATTAGCAATGTTGGGTCATTTTTCCACTTGAGGTTGTTGTTGTCTTGGAAGTTGATTATGTCTTTTAGAGGTGAACATCATGTTAGTGTATTTTTTTTTATACTTATGTTTCACCTTGAGACATGATATTGATATGGAAATGTGCGACATTCCTCTAAGAGATGGGTGAAATGTCGATAAGACTCTTCCTTTGTATGTCAATAGGGCTTTTTGTAATAAATGTTCATGTTTCACATGTTGTACTCATAAGGGGCTCCATTGTATTTGATGCCATAATAGTTGGTAGAGTTAGGAGCAAGGGTGAACTTTGTTGATTTTCCTCCAAAGGAGGTACATTTGGAATCCCTATGGTGCATGTCCCCTTAGGCACTTCTTGTTCTTGCATTATTTATTGAGGTCAATTCTCAACATCCTCTTGGGGTACTCTAGAATATTCTTTTTTTCATTGATTCATGGAGGTTCATCAAACAAGAGGTTGATATTAATGTGTTCAAAAGTACTTTGGAGAATCTCAATGGTTGATTCTTGGTGAGATATCATAGGTGTTATCTTTGTGTTTGAAATTTCCAAAGGCTTTTTCCCCTTGTCCAAGTCCAAATTAATCATAGGTTGTATATTTTCAAACATTGGATTGTCTTGATATTTAGACTTGGGTCCTTCCAAATTTGGATTAAATTTGACAATTTCTTGGGCTGCCAAGAGTTTAAAGTACTTTTAAAAAGTCTTTTCTTGGAAATCCCTAGCCATTTCTTCATCAATGATGTCATAGTCTATGTCACAATCATCACTTAGGTGTAGATTACATTGTTGTATGTTCAAAGGGTTGAAGGTACTTGTACTAGGTTTATTGAATTTGAATGAGTGGGTTTCTTCATCCTCTAGTGTTGTAGAAACACCACATCTAAGTGGTATAGGTATGAATATGGGTAAAAAATCAAGGCTCCATTGAACCATTCTATGTGTAGGCAAATTTTTAGAGGGAACTTCATGGTAGATGTGTTCGTGAGGGTTGGTTCTGTCATTTCTTGATGATTAGGGTTTTGTGGATACATGCTTAATGGGTCCACGAGAAAAGGTTTTGAGGCTTTGGTTTGATCTTTTTTAAGTGTTTGTTGGGGTTTCTTAGTCTTCTTATACCTTGGATGAGCTTTAGGTTGTGTTTTCACTTTGAAAAACAAGGGTTGATACAACTCTTCTAGTTTGTGAATTGCTTGTGTCCTTGTAAGTTTTGGCATGATACTTGAAGATGTAGATGCAATGGGGAAATGTTGAACAAATTCTCTATCTCCCAGGAGCACACCTAAACTAAAAACTATGCTCTAACAATACCAAGTGCACCCTAGGAGTGTGCACTTGGTATCTAGAAAGGTGTAGTTGGTAAAAAAGGTGTTTGGGTGACAAATATGCAAAGAATGGATGATCTAAATGTTTTTAAGTGTTTAATAGGGTTTAGGAATGCAATGCAAGCTGTGAGAATGCAATTTATGGTTCTTGAACCTAAGATGAACTTCCCAATTACCAAGTGTACTCTAAAACTACCAATTGTACACTGAAACTACCAACTATGCACCTAAGGTGTGCAATTGGTAAAACAAGGGTGCAATTGGTAAAATAGGCCAAAACTTGATAATTTGGAAGTGGGTATGCAAGATATGATTTTTTTTTGGATTTTTTAAGGGTTGGGCATGTTATGCAATCTAATGAAGTACAAAATGACCTAGGATTATGATATGCAAGATGTAAATGACCTAAGGGAATTATGCACAAATGCAAATGTGAATGCCCTTTTGGATTTTGACTAAGGGGTATGAGGATGATTCTAAGGTATGCAAAATGTAGATTAGGGTTGGACTTTAGACTTGGGAATGATGTTAAAGGTCTATGTACACAAATGTGGATAATAAAAAGAGAAGTATGTTAAAGTTGATAACAGTGTTTGGAATATGCAAGATAGGGATGTGAGATCAAGAAAGGTGTTAGGTTTGACAAATGATTTGGACAAGCTGATTGTTGGACCAGGTTATCAAATTTTGATATTGGAAGAGATGTTAAGGTTTCAAACAATGCACAATGGAGTAATTATGCAACTAGGGTTAATAGAAATTATATTTAGGGAGACTCAAGTTATGATAATTCTATGACAAGGGTTATGCAAGGTTTTGAACTTAGGGGAAATATTTGGAAAGTATTAATCTAAGAGTTTAACCTTGTGAAGATGGACTTTGGATCTTGACCACAAGATATTTTTAAAAAATTGAAAAGATCAAGTTGGTTAAAATGACAACGTCAAATCCATCAAGACATAGATAGAGTTTTACCCAAGAAAATGACAAAAAAGATGACAAAAAGACTATAGTCAAGATCCATCATCCATCAACATTAGGATATACTCTAGGACTCAAAATTTGTTCTAATTTTTGACAAGTTCAAAGAGGTTTTGGGTTCAAAATGAGGGTTATGAAGGTTGGATATGCAATATTTAAGGATCTTAGGATGCAAAATGATGTTTAGGGTGCAAAATGATGTTCTAGGTTATGTTCAAAATGAGGACCTATACAAGCTTTTGGAGGCAGCTAGGGTCCCCAAATGTAGTCTGGAGGTCCAAAATGGTTATTTTGGCCACCAAGTGCACTATGACAAGACCAAGTATGCTCTAGTAGTACCAAATATGCTTAGGGTGCAGTTGGGGCTAGTTTTATAGTGCCATTGTCAAGCTATGTTGAAAGTTTGTTGATCCTAGACTAGGTGATTATCAAACTATTATACCAGATAACTAGTGGCTAGAGATAATGTTATGATAATATTGGAGAGACAAAAAGAGGGTTATGACTTGAGGAATGAAGCCTAAGGTGTGAAAACTAGGGTTAGGATATGCAGAATGAAGTTCAAAACATGATCAGCATGGGGGACCTATCCAAGCACCTAGTGGCAATCCTAGAGTCCCAAAATGATGTCTAGAAGTCCAAACTGGCTATTCTAGCAACCAAGTGTACTTAGATAAATCCCACTACACTCATGGTGAAGTTGGGGCCAGTTAGAGCGCAGTTGGTAAAGTGGTTTGAAACTAGAATGATTTTGGACTTAGTGACTTCTAGATCGTTAATCTAGAGGGCTAGTTGACAAGGGACAATGTTATGATCATAATGAGGATAAAAAATGAAGGTTAGGAAATGAGGAATTATGGCTAAGACATGAAAAATGAGAGTTAGGTGATGCAAGAATACAATTTGGGGAATGCAAGACGAAGATTGAGGGTTGAAAGGTAAAGACTAAGTGATGCAAAATGAAACCTAAGGGATTCAATATGAAAGATGTGGGATGCAAAATGAGGACTAAATAATGCAAAATGAGGCCTATAGGATGCAATCATAAATCTCCAAGAATGATAAATGCAATGGTGTGCTATGCAAGGTTGAAGCATAAGTCATGTCAAGGACTCCTAAGGTTACAAGTTTTGATGTTTTCAAAGTTTCAAGTGTTTGACAAAAGTTTATAATCATTTGATAGTGTTGTAGTGTTTTGAAAAAGTTTGATAGTATCCAAGGTTCAAGGTGTTTTTGATGTGAGTTTTTAGATTTTTTATTATATTGATTAATGTTATTCACACACACAAGACACAATAAACAAGAATATTTTTTGTTAAACTTAAAAGATGCATCACAACCTAGGCTTTAAGACTGTATCCACTAAATTCCAACTTGAACCGAAGTTCAGCCATGCTTATCTAGAGTGGACAACCTAGGATCTTGGCACCATGGGCTCCCCCTTACAACACACTCACTTCTCAGGGCTACCAAGATTTCCTCCCCAAGGGTCATCACTTCCCAAGGGACTGTTGCCTCTAATAAGGACTGCGAGAATGTGGAATGTCTTCATGGGCATGGGTGACCCCCTGAGCTAGTGGATAGAAAGGATTTTGGCCACTAAGACAAGGTGTTTAGTTTAGGCACTCTATTCGGCAAGTGAATGATAAACTTTCACAGAAGGCCTCCTAGCCCCAAGAACTAAGGTTTGACACACCACAAGGGTACTAGAGGAGAGCTATCAAGCAGCAATATCATTGACATGGCATTAACAATATTGAGTCTATTATAGCAATTGGAGTGTAGACCTATCATTGGCCTATGACCTCTTTGAGGTTGACCCCTGGGACTCACCAAGTGGTGAGTCTTGGTTCTAAGGTAGGCCTCTCTAAATAAGTTGTATAGATTTTTCTTTGACCCAAGATCCATAAATGGTGAGGGGAGAGGATATGTTCATGCAACTCCTAGGGTTCTAAACAATGCATAGACACCAAAAAAAAGATAAAATTCATTCTAGAGCACCAAATGAAGTTTTATCTAATCTAAGAAAGCCACATACAAGTTTGAACAAGCACATAGGTCTTTTTCAACACTTTGCAACAAATAATTAGTAGTTTTCAATAGATATGTCTTCTCCCAATGATCGCCACATGCTACGAACATATCATCAGTAACACAAAAAAATCTACCCTAGGTCCTAAATTGAAATTGAAACCCTAGATGCAGATTCTGATTTAAAATTGACCTTTCTATGAACCAATTGTGCCCTAACAATGCAGACTATGCTCCAAAAGGCCAAAAACACTCAGGAGGTCCCCAAGTGCACTCAGATAGTGTAAACTACACTCCTAGTGTAGTTGGGGCCAATTAGAGAGCATTTAGTAGTTTCATAGCGCAATTGGGAGACTGGGTACAAATTGGGGGAAATGAGGTCAAAATGATACCCAAAACATGCAAAATTGAAACCTATACTACCAAGTGCAATATGATAGTGCAGACTGCACTCTTGGTGCACTTGGGGCCTATAAGGGTATAGATGGTTCTATTGGAGTGCATTTGGTCAGGTGTGAATAGTAGATAGAGGTTATACTGACTCTTAGGCCCCTAAAACATCTTCCTAAAGATCCCATGTGTGCCCTAGCAGAGCAAAGTGCACATCTAAGACATCAAGATATAGAGACACATAAGTGAAAGCCCAAAACATGTTTTTGGGCCTCCTAATTAGACTAGGTGTGATAAGAAAGAGAAGACAAACATTGCATTCCTTCAAATGAGCTCCTTCCTTGCACCTACAAGCGATACCCAAGTTAGTAATCATGATCTTCACGTTGGGTTAACCAATTGTAGGACTAGAAAAAGGGTTAGAACTCAGCATACTATGAGCAACCACAAAACTTAATCAAAATACACTAAACCATTCTAATCTACCATGAAAACCAATTGAAATAAAGAAAGTGAGCATAATCAAAGCTCCCTCTTCAATTTTAGTTCTCATGTATTTCTTTCTTGTCCATTTGATGTAGTTCCAATTTCCTATAGTGCCTATACAATTGAAAGAAAATTACTAGGATATGATAATGCTAGTGGGAATACTAGAATTGTGGCTTGAGCATAATGGCCTCTAAGGATTTTAAGGATTCTAAGGATGTTCTTAAGGATTGAAAATGAGAGAAAGATGGCCCAATTTATAGCCAAAGTGAAAGAGGAGAGAATTGAATGAGAGGATGGACACTTGTCACTTTGAGTGTGCAACTTCGCATGATATTGCTTAGAATATCTATGAAAACTATGACACAACATGTCAAATGTAGGATTCTATGACGCATGAAAGTCAACATGGCTAAAAGAGGAGGAGAATCTATGATGTGCATATGGAATCACAAAGCCACTTGTAGCAAAGACTCTATAATGATAGAGGCTTATTATAGACATGTGTAAGGAATGAAATATATCAAATATGACATATTTTAGCCAAGTGTAGGGACAATATCTATAATGCATCATGTCCATGTGTCAAGAATAGGTGGAATATTTTAATTAAAAATTCATATATCCACACAAATGAAAATTAATAAAATGGAAATTATAAGTGGAAAATAGGACATAGGAAATTTGAGAACTCCCATAGTTTGCAAAGATGAATCAATTAATTAATAAATATCAATTAATTGAGAACATTGGTTAGTAGGAAGAATAATTAGTAATGCAGGATAAAAATGACTGGAATGACATAGGATTAGCTTATGAGTTATCTAATCCTATAGGATAAATTCGTAAATGATTGGCCAATTTGATGAAATAAATGTGATAATATCCTTTGATGAAATGCAATGATTATGTGGATCGACTAGGAAAATGATGGGTAGATCAAAGACATGATCAAGTTGAATGACTTATTAGGATCAATAACCTACCAAGGACACATTACATGTATTAAGAACATGTGTCTTTTAATGAACCTTGTAAATATCACATGATTGATTGGATAATGCTATAATCTGACACTAAGGAACTTGGGAATGTCAATGATTGAATGATAAAAATGATAGGTTTGACCTAGTACTGAGGGACATGATAGTACTAAGATCAAATTTGATAGGTTTGATAAGATTTGATAGGTTTCCAAGGCACTAAGGGACATGAAAATGCCTAGGGTTTGACAAATGATGATTTATTTGAGACATTTGACACATTTTGAGTTGATTTGGGATGATTTTGGATTGATTCAAGATGATTTTGGGTTGATTTGAGATGATTCTAATGATGTTGAAATGGTTTTGGGTTGATTCTAGAAAGTTTGATAAAATGGGAATCAATTTCAAAGTGATCTACAATTGATTTGAAATGGGATATGAATGATGAAGGATATTTTGGAAATATGCTCGAATGATAATCAAGTTGGCCAAAAGATTAGAATTAGTAAAATGAGAAAATGAACTAAGTTAGTATGAAAATGTGATTAAACAATAGTCATGAACCATTTTTTAGCATCTATAGATGGTACACCATAACTACAGACAATGTAGTTGAGAATGAACAGAGCTACAATTTTTCCATTAGCCTCAGAAAGAGGGACTGCTTCTACTTATTTTGTGAAGTAGTATATAGCTATGATAATGAACTTGTGTCCATTAAAAGAAGATAGATGATACTAACCCACTAGATTAAAGGCCCATTGTTGAAATGACCAGAGCATGATGAAAGGGATTAGCTCCTTAGCTAGAGCATGAGTAAGATATCCATGGAGTTGGCACTATTTGCAAAACTTGGCATATTTAATTTCCTCTTTCTCCATATCTATCCAATAGTAACCAGCTCTAATAAGTTTACGAGCCAGTGTCAAGCCATTTGAGTGAGATCCAAAAATGCCTTCATGTACATCTATTAATGTGTGTTTCAACTCATCGGGTTCTAAACACATAGGGAGTGTACTGTCAAGACCTCTCCAAAACAAGTTGTTGGCAATGATGACATACCATGAAGAACTGTAGATTAGATGACATTTTTCATTCTGGGTTAGATTGTCTAAAACTATTTGGTCACATAGGTAAGAATAGATATAATGGTAGCGAGATGAATCATTTCCTATGACATAATAGATCATTCAAGATTTAGGTGAATCATAAGTAGGGTAGGATAATGTCTCCACCAAGAACTTGTGTTGAAAATCATTTTCGAGCATTTGTAGCATGGAAGTAAGAGTAGCCGTTACATTGGCCCCCTTATTATGTGCTTGAGGAATATGTTGAAAACTGACATCTAAAAATTATTTTTTCAAATCGTCAACCATTCTTTTGTAAGGTGTCAACTTCTCATCCTTTGTCTGATAAACATCATTGACTTGATTGATTACTAGATGTGAGTCACAAAATATATTCAGTTCATCTACCCTCCATTCAACTGCAATTTTCATGCCATTGATCAAGGCTTCATATTCTACAATTTTATTTGTACAAGGAAATATAATCTTCTACACCTTAGGTAAAGAATATTTTTGTGGTGTTATAAATAAATTTCCAGTACTAGATCCTTTTTGTGTGAAGGAACCATCAAAGAACATCACCCAAGTTTGATGTGCTAGCAATAAAATAGATTCACCAGGGAATTCAATATCCATTTGTAGAAGACTTTGCATTGGTGCTTCCACTATTTTATCAGCAATTTTATGTCCTTTGATAGCTTTCCTTTCAACATGTTCAATGTCAATCTCACTCAAGATGATGACCCATTTAGTTAGCCTTCTTGTCAAAATTTCCTTGGTAAGAAAATACTTCAATGGATCAATTTTTGCAATTAGTTTTGTAGTATGAGTGAGCATGTAGTGTCTCAAATTTTTAGGAATGAAAACAATTGCCAAGCAAGCTTTCTCAATAATGTTGTAGTTCATCTCATAAGAGATCAACATACGACTAAGATAGTAGATAGCTCATTAATTCTTGTCTTCTTGAGCTAGCAAGATGTCGAGAGACAAATTTTTTGTAGAGATATACAAAATGAGAGGCTTCTCATAAATAGGAGGCACCAGGATCAATGGATTAGCAAGATATTATTTAATTTTTGCTAGAATCTGATCACAATCCTTGTTCTAGTCATATTTCACACCTTTATACAAAGTCTTAGTAGACAGTTGTGACTTATATTCCAACAGTGAGATGAATCTATGAATGGATTGAAATCTTCCTTGTATCCCCCTCATTTGACTAATATTATGAGGTGGAGGCATTTCCATTATATCTTATAATTTTTTTGGGTCCACCATGATTCCTTTTGTATATATAATGTAGCCAAGTAGCTTACCTAATGTAACACCAAAAGTACATTTCTTAGGATTTAACCTGAGATTAAATTTCTCCATATGATCTAGGATAGGTCCCAAAGCTTGAAGATGAGTGTTTCATTGTGTACTCTTTCCCAAGGTGTCATCAACATAGTCCTCCATCATTTATGCATCATGTCATGGAAGATTGTCCTTAATGCTTGTTGATATATGGCACCAGCATTTGTTAGACCAAATGGCATTACATTCTAGAAAAGGGTACCCCATGCACAAGTAAAAGTAGTTTTCTCCTAATCTTCTAGTGCAATTTTAATTTGATTATAATTAGAAAAACCATCCATTAGTGAGTACATTTCAAAGCTGCTTGTCATGTTCACTATCATATCACTATTGGGTAGTGGAAAGTCATCCTTGGGACATGCATTGTTTAGAACTTGAAACTCTGTACAAACTCTAATAGACTTGTAATTTTTTGAGATTGGAACTATGTTTGAGGTCCATTTAGCATAATCAATAGTACGGATGAAACTAGCTTTCAAGAGCTTTTCTAGTTCAAATTTAACAAGTAGTGCCACATGAGGATGCATTTCCCTAAGTTTTTGTTTGACAAGTTTCACTCTTGGTGCAATAGACAAATGATGCATTATGAGATCAAGATCAAACCTAGCATATCTGAGTAGGTCCATGCAAAATTAATCTTCTTTTCTTGGAAGAAGGCAAAAAATTCATCTTTTTCCTTTGGAGATAAAGATTATGCAAGGTGTAATATATGAGGGTGTTCCATAGTTCCCAGATTAATTGGTTGTATTGGCTCTATCAAAACTAATGATCTCTCCTAAAAGTGACTTGGAAGCACATCAAATATCTCATCCTTAGGCACCTTAGAGAGTTTTTCACCTTTGGATACATCTTTTGGTTTCACTATTCTTGGTTTCGATACTACCACGATGTGGTTTTCACCATTAAAATTTCTATTTATTTTTATTTTAATTGTGTGACTGATATATTTGATGTCAACTTTAGTTATATTGACACTATGTTCATTGGTGGAAGATGTTACTTGTTCAACAGTGTGTAGATAGAAAGAAAGAGCATAGTCATTCTAGAACATAGGGACTTCACTAGATTTAGTATTGGAGTTCTAGTCTATTAACTTGAGATAAGTGAGTGAAAGAGAAGTGGTGCGTTCGATGGCATTCACAATATAGTCATCAAATACATGGAAAAGTAATTTGAGACCTAAAAAGATTTCATCCAAAGGTATGTTTGAATTCCTTTGAGTTATAACAACATTAATCAAAACCCTATCAACATCAATAGGATGAGAGTCATCTGACCAAACCCTAGACTTCTCTCCTATTTTGAGATGATTTCCATATGTATGAACCTTATCTACATCCTTATCTGAAGTTTCATCTGAGAGAGAATCCAATTCATATTCTTGAGAGTTTGTGCTACATGAACGTAGATAGTAGGATTCCCCAATAGTTATGGGGACCCATTCTCCATTTTCAAAGTCATTCAACAACTATAGTATGACTAGAATTTCCCTGTTCCTATTGAATTTTTGGAGTATCAGTAGTATTTTTAGAGGAATCACTGTCAGCTTCAGTAGTACTGACACATAGTACAAATTCATTCAATTTTGTAAAGAACGTAGCAAGATCTAGTGGAACAGGATAAGAAAAGGTATCCTCATCATCAAAGCTTTTTGCTTGATTCATCATGTGACTCATGTTTAGATGAACTATCAGATTCTGGTATAAATTTATTGATCCCTAGATGAAAGTGAACTTTCTTGGAGCCTAAATCTATTGTGTCTTGAGGAATTCTAGATATTTCTTTGATTAGATCAATCAGTTTTTTGTTGTCACATTTGATAAGACCATTTCCTTTATAGTTAAGGCATTTAATTAGTTTAACACCTAGTCCATACTTATCAAGAGTTATCTCATGAGACTAGTCTATGAGATCAGTTGGGACTTCTTCTTTGCATAACCACACAGAAATGGATCTATTTTTATTTTCATCTTCTAGAGGATAGTGGATTTTACAAATGAACCATTGAATTTAGTCTTGGATGATACCAAAAAGGTCTGTTCTCTTTAAATGGTCTCTCATAATTACAGTGAGATTCAGGAAGAGATGTCAAAGACAAAGTTGGTTCAATGTGATATTTGCCCATTCTAGTTTCTATTAACTTGAGAGCCTTCTCCATTTTTTTGATCTTTTTGACATGATTATCTGTAGACTCTCTATTAGCAAGGACAAAACAATTAGTAGATTTGAGCATGTTATAGGTGTAACTAGTACTAGCAAGTATGGTAACTTAAGATCCTTGGAATAGAAACTTGACTCATTATAGGTATGTTGAAGGTACTACTTGCATTTCATGAATCCATGGTCTTCCTAATAATATGTTGTATGCTAAAGGAGTACCAAAGACTTGACAAGTAACATCTCTTTCTATAAGACCATCTTGAAGAGGCAACACAACAAGACCTAGGGATTTGTGTTCTACTTCATCATATGTTTTGATGGTATTTTACAATTAGGATCAATAGACTCTTCATTGTAACCCAATTGTTTGAGAAAAGTAGTAGAATATATTAATACTAGATCCATTGTCTATAAGCATGCAATGAACACATCTTTGATGTATCATGACTTCAATATGCAATAGTTGATTATGAGGATGACTCAATGTATTATTGTCCTCTTCAAAAAGGACAAACCATAGAATGAAACCTATCAAGATCAAGATCTTGAGGTACACTTGCCTCATTGAGGGCTTTATCAAGAATCTTCCTATGAGCAGGTGAGATTTTAAGGAATTCAAATATTATTATTTGAGCATTCATTCGTTGCAATTGTTCAAGGATACTCTAGTTTGTATTTGTCGAGGATGTTGTGATTTTTATATTTTTGCTAGATGGACTAGCAATTGGTTTTTCCTTATGTTGATCTACCTTGGGAGAAGAAGGCATGGGTCCTTTGAGTACTATCTTGGCACAAGAATGTGTAATAGCATTGGCACAAGATTGTCATTGTTCATGATCAGATGTAACAGATGTAGCACCTCTTAAGACAAATGGAATCTTAGATTTTGTATTGTCATGTTTTCATTTAATTTTGATAACATCACAATGTTCAAAGTCCAAAGGTTCAACCAAGTTGATCATGTTATCATCACTGGTATATGTATAGTTGGCCTTATTATTATTATTCTGTTTAGATATTTCTCCCTTGTCATAATGTGGAAATAGTTCCTTAAAAGCTTTTTGATCTAAATTTAGGTTATTCCCACTACAACTATTTCACCATCGTCAATGAGGTCTTGAACCTTGTGACATAGATTAATACAATTATTTATTTTTTGACCCTTGTTCTAATGGTATTCACAATATGCATTATCATTCCACCATGTGGGTCATGGTTGTGGATCATAAGGATGAGAATTATCAAGTCGAGTAATAATCTAATTTTGTAGTAAATTTTTATATACCACATCTAGAGGTTCACCTAGAGGTGTGTATTCACATTTGGGTTGAGTAACCCAAGATGAGTTATTTTCTTTATTTCCAAATGTCTTGTTATCTAAAGTAGACTTTTTAGTGGTTTTAGACACATTGATATTGTCCATGAGGAATTAAAAGTTGTCTTAGAAGGTTTAGGAGTCATATTGTCTACCACTTCATCATTTACTACCCCTCAATTTTTATTAACATACTTGGATTTATCTTTTCCAGAGGTAGACCCTTACTTGATCTCCTTTTGAAGAGTTAATTCACCTTTCTTTAACATGAACTCCTCTATTCGTATGGCTTGAGTAATCATATCTTCAAAGGTATGTGGACCTTGAAGTTGTATTTTGTACCCAAAATCAAGTAAAATATTATCCATGAAGATATCAAGTTTTTCAATTTCGGGGATTTTACGTGAGTATTTGGTATAAAATTATCACCATCTTTAGAGAAATATTAGGAAAGATTCTCCAATTCTTTGTTTAAGGTTACACAAATCTTGTATGTTGACTGGATGTTGTATATTGTATGAGTACTAGTAAATAAACATATCAAAAATCTCATCAAATTTTTTAATTCCAGTAGGTAATCTTGAAAACCATTACATGGGTTGACATTTAGACTCTATGGGAAAAAATGCATCAAATATGTTTACTTGTGCATGAATTCCATAAACAAAGCACTGAACTCCCTCAAGTGATATTAGGGATCAAATGTTCCTAAGAATTTTTTATATTTGGGTAACTCAACTCCTCTAGGAAAAGGAGGCATGTACAAGTCCTTGTCAAAAGGAAATGGACAAATAGTGTCTAACATGTATTGTTTAGCTAGTTTATCCTTATATTGCGACATTTGGGCCAATTTCTCTTGCATGGCCTGAAGTTTTTTTTTAACTTGGAGATTTCAATTTCCTCTTCTTGTGTGAAAATTATTTCAACATTGAAGTGTTGAGGTATTTTTTCTCCTTCTTGAGCGATTTTGAGGATATATTTCTCTTTCTCATCATGAAGCAAGATTTCCATCATTTTTAGGAAGTTTTTATCTTTACGAAATTCATCTATTTCTTCTAGGGGTATCTCTTTAGTGTCCCCATAATAATTTTTATAGGTTTAAGAATCCTTCATCCTTTTTTTCCTTTGGAGCTCCTCTCTGTTTTTTCTCCTACTGTGTTCACTTGTTTCTTGATCTTGATCTATCATTCTAGGAGTGTAGAATTTTTTAGTATGTTTAGATCAAGTATACGTGTTTCAAAAAAAAGTCTAGTTGTTTTATTTAATGGCATAGGTTTCTTTTCAATGTCTAGATGTTCTTGGAATAATGGATTCCTAGCGTGTTGCAAGTTTATGGAAAATACTTTCTGAGCACTAGCTGAACCAACAGGTGAAATAGATCATCAGGACCCTTTACTATACTCAGACTATATGTATAATTGGGAATGACCTCTACCGCTATTTCTACATCTATCTCTACCTCATCTTGGTCTATGTGGAGGAAACGTGTTTCCACTTCTAGTCACAACAATCATAGACAATGACTTATGACAAAGTTTTAGAAAGGATCACACAAGAACATTGTCTCAAAGTAAATGAGTGTGTTGTATATCTAGGTATGATTAGTCAGATAGATGGCTAGAACAGCTGAGATTTTTGACTATCATGACACAAGATATGACAAACACAAGAGAGAAAAATAGGACAACAAAGTAAGGAGACTAGTTTGTGTGCAAATTGCAACTAATCAACTAAGAAAGATGTCTGAGTATAGAGGAATGACTTAATGTTTTCAAACAAAGACCATATTTGGATCAAGTTTTGATGAGGAGGCTCGAAATAGATCACTATTTTTGGACAATTCTTAACAGACTTAGGCAAGGAAATGACTCTAAGGTGAGTAAATTTTGTGAACCATGTGAGGAAATACCTCTAAAAGACAAATTTTGATAGTTTATTGACCAATCTTATATGAAGATTCTAGAAGATCATGCGAGGAATTATAGAGACTTGTACAAGGAAATAGAATAGCAATATCTAGGGTGATTTCTCATGTGAAGTTATTTCTAAACCATGAGAGGAAGTAATAGGTTAATTGTTTGAACAATGATTTGACCAATTTGACACCAGTTGGCATTGTTTTGGTATATTCTTATATGAGAAAACTTGACCTCCCATGCGAGGAAGTATAGAGTAGCATGCAAGGAAATCCAGATTGACAGACCTATGGTCTTTACTTGTGCAAAATTATGCAAAAACTATAGGTGGTAAAGGATAGATTGACATGTTTTGACTATATTTGAAGAGATTTTGATAAGTTTTGACAATTTCTAGATAGAGTACCAATAGTGTTTGTAGTTTTCAGTCAAACGTGGACATCATTTCTAGATTTGAACACCATGTTGGATAGCAAGTAGACAATTGATTTTCAGACAAGGGATGCAAGTAGTAGTCATAAGCAATCCAACCTAGGACAAAACAACTCAAAGGAATGAGAGAGTCTTGACCTTTTTGTTTGGACTATTTGGAAAAAAATTAGACTCAAAAAAGACACTCTTTTATCCCTATAACAAGAAATGGTAGAGGCAACAAAACCTTTGTCTCACAACTTATGTGCATGCGTTCACCTTACATAGTCGTGTCACCCCACTAGAGGGTGCCCATGTTTTTCATGTATTCTAAGGACTCAATAACATATACACTCAATGAGAACCCTTGTGGCAGGGTTCAAGGGTGTATACCACCTTCCAGCATCCAAGTACATGCCTATGGTGAGGATCTATAGGAGAGATTATTCCCCCTCCTTGCACAAAGATTATACCCCCTTTTTGAGGTGAATCAAGGAGCAACTGACTACAATTTTTTAATAGGATTTTGTTCATATTAATCCTCGATGGCCTTGCAAATGAGGTTAAGGCCAACAGCCCACACTGACACCTAAAAGTGTACACATTTGACTAGCAAGACTGGCATCGATGTTACCCAGTGCAATACATATAGCCTCTTCTTGATATGCTATATCAGAATCAAGAAGAAGAAATTAACATGGCCTTGGAGTTTTTGACTCTACAAACCTTCTTTATTATAGTGAGATGGAATCACCGGCATTAGTTGTGTACTCACTTAGGTTGTTCCTGGAGGCTAGATTGCTTTGGTAGTCCCTCTAAAGGTTGATTCAGACTGTAGCTCAAATTCAAGGGTTCAAGTTTCTGATTTTCCCAAAGGGAAAAGAGAATACTCCTCTACCTCATCACCTTACCCAAACACAGAACATGAAACAAGTAGAATATAATGAGATTCAATAATTTCTCCTACCTCATATTGAGGTTATTCAAAAACATATCAAGAAGGCTTTAGATCTCATAGCTACCCCTAATTTTCTAGTCACTAAAAACACGTTAGATCTTACTACACAAATACATGCCAAGGAACTCACACTACAAGCACTAAAGGATTCGTATAACAACACATTTTATAAAATTAAGAAGACCCAAAATAATTTATTGGATAAGTTGTGAGTATGGTATGTACAAAATTTCCATTTTTGAGTTTACTTGTTGGCATCATTGTCAAAAAAATGGGAGATGTGTATATAAAAGGGATAGATGTATATGAAAGGGGAGATGTGTATATAATGATAAGGGAAGATATTTTCTGTTATGAATATTAGGAGATATAAGGTTAAAGCAATATGTTGTTCAAAAAGAGCTTTGAAAAAGGTTTTGCAAAACACAAGGTAAACCAAGGAGGAGCATATATTTAGGGGGAGACATGTAAATTTTCATTGAGCCATGTTTGAGTCAGCATACAAATTGTTTTGCCACTAATGCCAAAGGAGCATCAAATATTCTCATTAGTACAAAAATATTTGTTAGTACATATTGGAGAGATTGGTTAGTAAACACAATTATTGAGCCAAAGTATAGTTACCAAGTATAGGAAGGGAAAAGTGTGAATGCTAAAAAGGATGGTTACTGAGTTAGATATTATTGAATGATCTAGACACTAAAGAAGAACATTCTTTATCGATTGAAGGTTTAACTAAGTGAGGAAAAGTATGGCTATCAAGTTAATTATTATCGATGGATAGCAGCATGACTGAGTGAGAATATGGAGTTTACCGAGCTACAAAGGATGGACCTAAATATTTGAGAATTCACATAAATCAATGTATTTCTATTCTATTGAGTTGGAAATATGTCTTCAAGATTGGGGAGAATATTTGAAGGGATTTATTGGGAAGAGATATTTTATTTTTAATGATCCCAAGGCATAATGTTAACCAATTAAATAAAAGGATCATAAACATGACGATAAGGATGAATTTAGATTGTAGATCTTGATCTGATGTGAACTCTAGAAGTTTCTTAAACCCTAATTAGGTTATACTTGTGGAGCAAAAATATTTCTACATAAGGCCATTTCCAGATCAAATCAAGAGTTGTTGCTAGGATGTTATGCTATTGAGATGTTGAGAGGGTTATGAAACAAGGTTATGATAGATAAATAATATAGTGCAGAGAAGAGTCACCGAGCAACAACAATAGAAAGGAATTGGTGATATTTATCATAGAAGGTGATACATTGTTATTGAGCATAAAGGAGATCTATATTATTCAAGTAAGTTGCATTTCAATCAAGTCACTATTGTGAGTGTTAAATATGGTCCTCTAATTCCACACACACTTCAACATGATCATTATTTTTCAATAACATCCCAAAATGAATATGAGGTTATTCATTCAGTATGTCTGCACAAGGTGCTATGTTGCCTTCTAACTAGACAAGGTTTTACTATTCACTCTCAAAATTGAGAGCTCTATAACCAGACCAAACTAGCACGAAGGATTTGAATGAATTAAAATACAATCTAATTTATGTTTTTGATGTTTTTAAATGCAAAGATTGTGAATTAATCTAGATGACTTTCAAATTAATCTAGGAACAAGGAAAGAAAGTTAAGCTAAATGAATGCATTGTAATCTAAATGATGAGAATGTAAAGCAAAGGAGATTCAAATGCAAAGCACTTGACTAATCAATCCAACAGTGATTCGATAATATTCATGTGTATCCCCCTCAAATGAGAGGTTTGGGGTCTCTTTTATAGAATCTTAGATCCTATCAATGGTCAAGATTAAACCAAGTGTACAGTTCAAATTAAATGTGAGATTGAGTCTGCCATTCTTGATGGATTTGAATGAGATGAAATGGGAGATAACATCAATCCATTCAAATATGTGCTCATAATTATTTTCTAATTAATTAAATAATTAGTTTCAACAATTATGATGAGCATATTTAATTTAATCAATATATTTAATTCATTTTTCATATGAGATGAGTTAGGGAAGAATATTGATCCATTCAAACATGACATCATAATAGAATATTCTAATTAATTAAATAATTAGTTTCAACACTTATGATGTGTTTATTTAATTAAATGAATGTATTTTAATTCCTTTTTTATGTATATTAGCTAAAGGGGGTGGAGCTAATTTAATTAAAGTACTTATGAATTATAATTAAATTAATTCAATTAGGAGATTAATTTAGCTAATTTTAATCAATATTTATGAATTAAATAAAGTATGTGATTAATACAAATTAATGATTTTCTGCAATTGACACTTAGGTCAAGTAAAGATAATAAGAATCAGAAATGTCTAGTACCATAGGACTTAGTTGATCAAAAAATAGATGTTGTAAGATTGATGCACCAAAATTAGTTTACAATGCCAATGTGCCAATTTAGGGGTATTACAACTACTAATACTTTCTTACCATTGTAGTATAAAAATATCTTAACTGAGTGGATTTGAGAGTTCTATATTGTAAATATCCTAACACAGTGCACACTTGAAGAATGTTACAAATCCTTGTAAAAGGTAGACTCTAGTAGGCTTTTTTGTATTACTCCTAACAGAATAAGTCACTAGAAGTGAAAAATTCACCATAAGTGACAAAGTCACTAGAAGTGACATTTTTGTATGCCCTAATAGAAAAACCTTTATGCTGCAGTAGTGAAGAATTTTGAGGTGTCATCCCCGTCGTAATTTTCCTTCTAACCAAGGGTTTCTACATTACCAAATCATTGTGTCATGTGTGTTGATTTAATGATGTGTTAGCATGATTATGATGAATTAGATTAGATATGTGTACTTTCATTTCATTTTATGAGATTATAGGCATATATGCAAACTTTAATCAAACATAAGGAGGGAAACAAACTATTAAAGGATTAAAAAATTTAGAAGGTACTGATTCAACCCCCTCCCCCCCCCCCCACCAGTACCTTGTCTTTCCCTAAATTTCAATTTCACTACATCCAAATAAGATGAATCAATTTGATATACTTAAGTCCCTTAAGATTCTCTACTATGTGAAAAAAATCCAATAGTATTGGAAATGTATGTAATTCTTAGAGCAAGGTAGTCTAGGTTATGAGAGTCACATCACTTCGGGTGGTATTCCTTTGCATACAATGAAGTTTATTCAACTATACAAGTATATTATAGAAGACTCAGAGATATCATCTGATTTTGAATGTGTTGAAGGTTATCATACATATTTATGGATTAGTGATATACACTAATATGTCTCAAGATGTACTAGTGTGGATGAGGAATGTCACATTTATTTCATAGATAATGTTGGAATGAATTTTAATGTCATTAAATCCACTTTAAAGTATGAATGTTTTATGAAATTTAGACACGGTGAATGTAAATAAATGATTTTTCATGCACAACCAAATAATTCAATAATAGACCGTAAAATTATTATTTTTAATGAAGAATATCCACTTAATTTAAATGCATCAAACACACTGTTCACTAATAGATTTTTGTTTGATGT
Source organism: Cupressus sempervirens (assembly GCA_028749045.1). NCBI lineage: Eukaryota > Viridiplantae > Streptophyta > Pinopsida > Cupressales > Cupressaceae > Cupressus > Cupressus sempervirens. The sequence goes on from CM053785.1 coordinate 579,749,795, forward strand.
GTATGTACTTGAGAAGAATGCTAAGTTGGATAGTGAAATATATTGATGATCATGACATAATTTTTAATAATCATCTATCATTGGTAGATAATATTACAACATACAATGAAAATTTTCTTTGTTTTGTGCATTATCTTATTTTTTATTTTGAGGGTTAAGATGAGAAAAATAAAATATTATTTTGTTTGATTAGGTTTATAGATTGCGAAATATGAAGCACTTTGAAGGCTTATGAAATCCCTTGAGGAGTTGAGTTCTACCTCAACATTCAAATAAAATACTCTTGAGTAATTAGGACATATAAGCTTGTTTACTATTGAAATAGATTAGTGTTTATCAAACTAATTAATCAAATTTTTTTGCTCATAAAATATAAATTATAGGTCATGTGGGCCTTCTAGATAGCCTTGCAATCTCTGTATCTAGGATTTGTGCATGGGACTAGGATGATAGCACAAGGACAAAGCATTTTGTGCATACAAGACTCAAAGACTAGTATCAAAAAATCTAAGCTACAATTATACTTTGTTTTGGGAATGAAATATACTTGAAATGTAGAATATAAACATAAACAAATTAATATGAGAAAGAGACTAGGATGAAGCATAGGATTATCCACTAATATCTATAAAATAAAGATCCAAAAATAATCGCTATCTTATCCACTAGAAGTTGCACAAAACATACCAATGATGAAATATTGGGAGAAGATGTGTCTAGAGGTTTTTCTTAGTAAAACTCTTGCTTTGGTGTTTCTACCTCTATGGACATCCTATAAAAAAATATCTATGGATTAAAGCTATAAAAAAAAATATGAAAGTACAAACAAATGATGAAATGCAGAATACTCTAGAGAGAGTTACCCTCCTTCAAAACCTAGAAATGAATTTACTTGCAAGTTTAAGGAAAGGTAGACATCTTGAAATTGACAAAGATTTGTTTGACAACATTTGAAAAAGGTTTCAAACTTATGAACGAGAAAAGCACAATAATTATATGTTTATGATTATGCAAATGATGGTTTTAAAGTGGATGGAATTAATAGAAGAGACATATTAAGATATGGAGCATCTGATTCGATAGGGGTAGTTGTACCCAAACTTATCACTAATGTAGTATTTCTCTACTATGGTTTTATGCAGCACTTCAATTTCCTTGCATACAGATTTCTTTCTGAGATTTCCTTTTGTGTTCTCCATCTATCATACTGCATTTAGTATAGAAATTTTTTAGGGCTAGTTTATAATGGCTCTAGCTAGCTATGACCCAATAGTTGATACTAGTGTTCACACTGCTGCTTCAAAAAGCCATGGTGCCTCCATTGAACAAGTGTCCTCACAAGTTCATCCCAAAGGTTTTTTATGAGGTAATCCAAATGTTATCCTTCCTCTGCAAGAATTTGACTCTACATGTGAATGGTTAGAATAGCATACTTTGATAGGGTATTTTTTGGGTAGGACTCCTAAAGCCATGCTCCAAGAATGGGTTAACAAGAGTTGGACACCTCATGGAGACCACCTTGATGTTGTACAAAATATTACCAAAGGTTTTTTTTATTTCATTTTGCTAACCTGTCTTAGGTTAAAGCAGTTTTTAGCAATGGTCCTTGGTTGGTTTGTTCCTCCCTGCTTGTATTTCAATGATGGTCATGAGACTTTACAGTCTCTGATGAAAAAAAGCTTAAGGTTCTTATCTAGGTTGAGTTCCTTGGTCTACCCTTGCCTTGCTAGACATTTATTAAGTTCATTCCCAACACTCTTGGAAAATTTGTCACTAAGGAGCACGAGAAGTATTTTAATGCTTGCCCTCAACTACCCATTTGCATTGAGGTTGATCTCTCCAAGGATCTCAAGGATTCTGTGGAGATTCAATTTGGTCCCACACCTTCTCTTAGAAGGTTCTCTATTTGAACCTACCCAACACCTATTATAGGTTTCAATCATCCGAACACAAGATCAAGGATTGCCTTTTGGAAATACCTAAGGTTAAACCCCTACCCAAGGATGCTCCTACTAAGCCAACAGATGAAAAAAAAAAGGAGGAATGGACCATTGTTGGGTGTAAGGGCAAGGCTTCTTCGACTCCCAATAAGACATATGTTTTTGTAGTTTCCATTCCTCCTATACAAAGAGGAATGCCAACCTCAACCATTACAGGGTCAACGGTGGTTTCACTGGAGTCAAATCATGTAGATTCATAGATTTCACACCCTATTGTTTCATAGGGGATGCAAGGGATACCACTACTATGGTGGTTTGCACTATGTACCAGATCTTCCATTGTGACACACGGTGTGTGGCATTCTTGCAGTCCTCCTGGACATGCTGAGAAACCAGCATAGAAGTGGCAAGCTATCATTCTAGGAGATTTTCCTTCTGGTTTCACCCCAGTTTCTACTTTTTTTTACAAAATAGTTACTCCTCTCTCGAGGATGAAGAGGATATGGAAGAGTTTTCATGATTTTTTATCATGGAATGTACAACATCTCACAGACCTCTCTAGAAAGTACTAAGTCGGGGATACCCATCATAGACTTGACAATTTAGATTTTCTCTATATGAAAGAGGTTAAAATCTTTGGTTTCATGCTTTCTTTTGCATGTCACATCATTTTGTTGGATGAAATTATGTTATTGTCTCAGCATGAATTTGGTAGAGGTGGTGTAGTTACTATCCTACCACCTTGCCTTCATTCTATTATTATTTGGCATGGTTCTAACCCCACACACAGAATCATTTGGATTTTTCTTTCTCTCAATAATCATTATTTTGGTATAGTTACTGTTTATGCTTCCAATGATGCTATGGAAAGATCTCAACTATGATGTTCGATGGCTGACAACTTGCCTCCCACAACTTGGGTGATGTGTGGTGATTTTAATATGGTTAAGTTAGCTTCTGACAAAGAAGGCATTTTGTCTTTTTGTTGGATAGTTGGGGAAGAGTAAGTGTGGTACTACATGCACAATAAATTGGGCCTATTTGATCCCAATATTAACCGTTATTAGCAGAGAGGGGTCTATCACATGTAGTCTAATTTTTGAGTTGGCTCTAACCATATATTAAAATATCTCAATTGTGCTATGATTACTACACAATCATTTTTTGCCTATTCTGAGGATCGAGAGCTACCTGTCATTCCTATATTGAATGTGACATTGTGAGACCATTATCCCATTTATTTTTCTATTTTTTGGCAAACAGCGAGCTGTTAGAACCAAAGCCCTCAAGAAAGCTTTTGAAGCTCTTACCCTTAACCCGTTTGATGATGACTTACAAATCCAACTTGCCAAGCTTTTCCATGATAAACAGATTGCGGATAACTATGTTACTCAAGGGGCCCAAATCAAACCTTGCCTCCATTGGTTGGAGGTTGGTGATAAAGCTTCTAAAGAGTTCTTCTAGGCTCTGAAAGCCCATCATATCAAAGTTGGGATTAAAAATATTAAATAGGGCAATACTATTCTCTCCAATCTCCTAACATCCTGTAAGCTTTTGTGCATCATTATGAAAATGTTTTTTCTTTGTAGGGAAATTTGGTTACTTGGGAGGAATCTCTCATAAAGTGTCTTTCTATTACTCCAAACTGCCTAGTAGTCAAGCAACGGGCTTTATGTAAACAACTCCTCACCATCAGGGACCTCAAAGAGGCTATCTTTTCTATAGAAAATGATGAGTCCCCTAGGTGTGATGGGTTCCCTTGTGAATTTTACAAACACCTCTAGGAGTCTATAAGGTCAAACCTGCACAAAGTCTATCTAGAAGCTTACCATTCTAAGAGCCTAGGAACCATTATTAACAAAGGAAAAATTAAATTCATACCTAAAGCCAATGACCCTGAGGATATCTATAATTGGCAACCCATCACCTTGTTGAATGTGTCTTACAAGATCATTGCTAAGGCGATATCTCTTAAGATTTGTCATCTCCTTCCTTTAATTGTGAGGCCATAGCAAACTAGCTTTATTTAGTCCAAGTATATTCTTGACAACACCGTTGTTGTTTGGGAAGACATGGAATGCACTCGCAAATCCAATCAATGAACTTTGTTTTACAAATTTGATTTTTCCAAAGCTTATGATTACATTGAATGACCCTTCATTTTGGCTATGCTTCAAGCATTGGGGTTTGTGTAACGCCCTACCAAGGGATCCAAAAGAATTAACCTAAAGTTTTACTAAGTTTGCCAAACCTTTTTTTTTTAACAAGAAAGAATAACATACACACCAAACATAAAGTAGCAGAAGCAATAACATACAATCATATAGAAGCAAACATCATAGGTTACATTCCTTAAGGATCCCAAGATGTTGAATCGCATTTATAATTAATTAATACTAAGTCTAATAAATACCACATCCATATGAAAGAATAATTGAAAGTCCAATGTCCATTTAAATAATATACATTTGTTCTAAATGGCACTTGGCAATAAAATTTGAAATGCTCAATCATCCACTGTACATGTCATAGGGTATGAAAGGCTAAAAGAATATACATTTATACAAATAAAATTACATCATCCTCCTCGAATTCATGGTACAAAGAAAAATACATAAGTGAAACCATCCATCATAAAAGATATAAACATTCATCATAAGATATAACCATCCATCATAATGATACAAAGATAGAATGAAAGGAGATGCAGACAAGGAAACTCTAGCCACGGTATCTACAGACAGATCTCAATGGTAAGAGTAAAAAGAAATACCACCTGACCACTTGGAACCTAAATGGCCCACTCCCACCATGCTGAGGAGATAATCTCAAGTCCCAAATAGGATATCAATCCAAAAATCAAAAGTACTCTCTAAGTCTAGGAAGTCCTAAAAGTAATCTAACTCAAAGGTTCCAAGATAAACTGACATCTAAATGCAGAGGCACACAAAGACAGGTAGGAAACCTACTATGTAAGTAGGCAAGTAGCATCGCATGAATCATGCTAGAGTTACCCTGGCAGTCTCTCAAGACCTCGGCCCCCTAGTGATTCCTATGCAGCACTAGTATCCTTTCATACTGACAAGGCATACTAACGATGCAAGGTCACAACCAAGCATTCTCTCTACTCTCATCCTAGTTTTTACTAGCACTTGAGGCATGGGTGAGAACATACAAAGACTCTTATTAGGTTCATTTTATTCTCATTTAGTGTAGTGTTTTCACTTATTAAACAACTTACAGTGGGTTATCCTAGTAGCCACTTAGGACCACAGCCTCCATTTCAAGCCACTTCCTAACATTACATATATATAACCTACCCTAGGCTCATAAAAGTATAAATCAAAGAATCATATAAAATCACCTCAGTCCTATACAAGTGACTAGAAAGCATCAAAAGATAAATCAAAATAACACATCAGTTCTCTACGAGCAACTGGAAAGCATCCCAAAAATATTGATTGAAGACTCAAAATGGTTAAGTCAAATATGTCATAACATGACACCACCAAAGACAAATCATACAAACACCTCAGTCCTATAAAAGTGATTGGAAAGAAATCCAAATATAACTGATCGAGGACTCAAAAAGGTTAAGTCAAGTATGTTAAACCTTCACCTCAACGTCACACAAGAACAATGGAAAGCAATAGCAATCAATAGATCAACACACATCATAGACCTTACTAGACACATTACCATGGTTGAGTATAAAAGATCAAAATCAAACATTGTAATATCACAAATGTAGAACTCCCAAGCCTCTAGTAGCATCCTAAGATTGGTCAACACTCTAGTCAACCCAAACCCAAAACATAGACAACACACAGAAAACAGAGTAGTCTTAGAGTTTGGTTTGAGTTTTTAAAACACATAATTTTGAGTTAACAGTAAGTTTTTTTTAGTTTCTATTTTCAATGTGAGTTTTTCGAGTTTAAAAGATTACATATTAATCCTTATAGTTTAACCCATTTCTTATATTTAAATGATTGCACAATTACCCCTATTTAATTACAAGTCAATTATTCCAAATAATTTAAGGGTAAATTATTTATTTCGATCACTAAAATAATAATCATTGCTTTTTAAATAAAGTAATTATCATTTAATTTTTTTTAAAAACAATATCAGTAATTAATAACAAAATAAATTTAAATGTTATCAAGTAACATTCGTTAATAGTTGAACTTAATTAATAATTATTTAAGCTACTATCTTAATTTATTTAGTTCTAATAATATTAAATTTTAATTAATAACATTTATTAATTTATAACATTTTTAATAATAAATAAACTAATTTAAAATAATTAATAAATGAATTTTATTTAAATTACAATTTAAACATAAAATAATTTAAAACTTTAATAAAATTTAAAATTTAAAATAAATAAAAAATACCATACATACGTTTATAAAGGCCCGTCGGCCTACCATTCACATGTTCATCGCAGCAACAGTACCTATTGCTGCCGCAACAAAAAAATTTGTGAGTACTGGCGAAGCAGTGGGAAGACAAAGGAGGGGGAGGTGGGATGTGGTGCCCTGCCTCCCTCTCACCCACACACACACACACACACACACACACATATATATGTATGTATGTATGTATGTATGTATGTATGTATATGTATATGTATAGATATATATATGTGTATATGTATATATATATATATATATATACATATATATATAATATATATCTATACTTATACATATACATATATATATATATATATTTATTTATTTATTTATTTATTTATTTATTTTTTATTTTTTATTTTTTATTTTAATTTATTTATTATTTATTTATTTATTTATTTTTATTTTTAATTTTTTTTATTTTATTTTGTTTAAGATTTTATAATATATATATATATATATATATATATAAACATTTGCAATCCTAGCCTGATAGGAAAATTTTGATTAACCATTTGAATTTCTAAATTAAAATTTTCTTTTTAAATCTCAAACCCTCCTTAGTTTAATATTTAATTTGCAAAATTAATGAACGAAGATTCTAAGATGTTTCAATCTCTATGTATTTAGAATATTTAATCATGCATATTAGAATTTCACAATATTGAAACAATAGTCACAAAGAATCATTCAAATAACCTTTTCACAGAAATGAAGAAGACAGGAAAAGAAAGAGCGTAATAAACTGTGCAAATAACCACAAGAATTCTACCTGGACTCTGATGCTAATCGTTATGCCCAAAAAGATTGTAAGAGAAATTTCTCCTCTCAAAAACTTCTCTCTTCTGAAATTATTTTCCTCTTCCAAAATTTGTGATCCTTCGAAAATGAACCCTCAATTGATGATAAGGAGTTTTCTCCTCAAATGGGGGCACTAATTGTGCATTCATCCAAGAGGACTCCTTGCTCACTAGACTTTAACTCTTATTATCTTTTTCTTTATCTTTTCTTTATCTTATCCATGCATAGTTATTGAATTATAAAATAACTTTATTTAATTTTCACTTGACTTCTCTTTTCAATTAATTTACTAAATTTTAATCTCATGCACACATTATGCAATTTTGAAACTTTTATTAAATTAATATATGTTTTACTTCTTAATTTATTTTCGAACGTAAATGATAAAATATTTATTAACTTAGGCAAGAGCCTACAACACAATGGTAGCTTGTGAGCCTCTTATGTGGGAGGTCTTGGGTTCAAATTCACTTAACACATAAATAATTAATTACAATAAATAACAATAATTAATCTGAGCTTTGGTCATTTACCAATCAAATATATATAACTTAAATAATAATAGTAATTAGCATTTATTTAAAAATGAACTTTAAATATATTATTATTAAATTAAATAAATATTATCACATTCTAAAATTATTCTTATAACTTTTATCTTCAAATTTAATTCTTTTTATTTAGTTAGTCTCCAATTAATTAAATATTAAAAATACCATAATAATTTCTATTAAATTTAATCATTTAATTTGACTTAATTAAAAGAAAAATCACCAAAAACTCATAAAGTAACATATGAAAACCCATCATAGAAAAATACATACAAGATCAAACTAAAGGGTTATAATCACAAATTAACGTCATTCGACGCATTCGAAAGGTAAACAATTCAGATATTTGTCCTAATTTTTTAAGACAAATGGCTTGAAGGTTTAGGATTTGGACTTAAGAATTTATCTCCCCTCTCTTACCATTGAGATAATGTGATAGGGTACGCTCATCCTGGCAATTCAAGGAAGTCAATACCTGGTACTTGCAATCTGCATAAAATCCATACATGTACAAACACAATATTCTAAACTAAATAGGCAATGGCAAGAAGTGGTGCATTATGTAGATCCTGACTAGTAGTTGACTATGACTCCCTTCCTTAACCACATCATAAATGCTATACATAAAGAAAACATACACGCACACCATACACATTCAGTATGGGGTAAGTATCCATAAGAAAACACATGATAATCCATCTAACTAATCATCTTCAATAACTGAAAACACTATAATAATCATAATGCATACATGAAATATAGAGTACCAAGTAATCTCATCATAAATCAACTGAATCTTAAACAATATCTGATAATCTCAAAACAATACTACTAATCATCAAGCATAAAACTAGCCTAAAAGAGTTTGGCAACAATAACAAAATGCAAACTAGGGGCAGGCACTACAGTTCAGCCCTAACTTTCTTCAATCAATGGAGATGCTCTTTGGAGATGCTTTTGCTTGTATTACCATTAACAATTCTCAATCTGAAGTTTTCGAGCTCTTTCGATCCATCAGGCAAGGTTGCCCTTTGGCTCTGACTTTGTATGTTCTTGCTGCTAAAGGGTTTGGCTACTTATTAGCCCACTCTATTTCCTCTAGTTTGGTTCATGGAATTTCCTTTCCTGAATCCTCTTCCCAGCTTGTCAATGGGCATTTTTCTGATGACTCTTTTCTCACTCTTTTGGAAGATGAGGAGAACATTGCTAATGCCTTGCAATGCTTGGACACCTTTTGTCAAGCTTTTGATTAAGTTATTTAATGAAACAAGATGCTCTATTATAGGCAATCTTTTCTTCTATCCCCACCCTGGCTTGCTCAGTTCAAATGGAAATGGGTCACTCATAGGGAGATTTTTCGCTTTCTGGGCATTCCCTTTTCTTTCCAAGCTTCACTAGTGGACTTATGGAATTTTGTGCTCATGAAGATTGAAAAGAAGCTTGACTACTAGCTTACTAAACACCTTTCTCTTGCGGAGAAATTTTAGATTTGTTCAAAGGTGTTGGCAGCTACTCATGTTTATTATTCCTCATGTTGAGCTCCTTCCAAAGCCTCTTACCTTAAGTTGGAATGCTTACTTCATGGCTTTCTTTGGGCATTTGGTTCTGATCACCATGGTTTTTACCATGTTGCCTGGGATTTTTGTTGTCTCCCCAAAGATTTTGGAGGTCTTGGCCTTCTTTCCACTCAAAAATAAGGGCTCACACTCTGTGCCAAGTGGATTATTTGTGCTATCACTAGTGATGAAGCTTGGAATGTGTTGGTTTAGCACTGCATCACCTCTGGATTTCCTATCAATAGACCTGCATGGAGAGGGATTGGCTTTCAAATCCTTCTTGCCATGCGGGAACCTATTCACATCTAGGGCTCTTCTGTTATCAAGAACATATGGAAGGCTTGGAAGCTATCAAGCCTTGTCTTCACTGGGTTGGTGATGGGTTTTGTGATGGGCTTTCTCTAAATCAGCAGAACCTTTGGGGTTCCTCTAGCCAAGACTCAAGGCACTAATGCTCTGTTTTTTTTACAAATGCAACATCAAGACTCCTAAAGACCTCTTTTCCAACATTTCTATGAGTCTTAGATCTTGGGAGGATATTCAAGTCTAGTTCCATCTTTCTCATCAAGATCGATAAACTTTTGATCTTCTACTTTTTGCAATTCCACATCATTTAATTCACAAGGTGCGAATTCAGTCTATTCAACCTTGGTGGAAGGACTGGAAGTGGTATCCTACAACACCACTCACTAGTTACAAGCCATGTTTAGGATATTGATGGCTCTCTCCTCATCTTCCCATAGTCGATACGCTCAACCAGCAATGGCATTTGTAGTCTTCCCTTTAATGGAGGATGTATTTTGATACAATCTAGAGTGATATCTCTGAGCCCAAGAGTGCCCATTTTGCTTGGTGCCTGCTTTTTCAAGGGCTTCCCCTGGGGCCTCAACTCAAGCATATTAGGGTTCTTGATCCTTAGTGTCCTTTTTGTGGGCAACTAAAATTGTTTCTATATATTTTTTGGTTCTATAAGCATGCTCATAATTACTGGCAATGGATACATGATTTCTTTAAGCCTTTTAGGTTGGAACCCTTTTCTTGGCATATGGTTGTGTTGGGTGATTCCCCCAGGATTCCTAAGAAATTTACCCAGATCTGGCATACCTTCAAGATGGAGATTTTCTTTACGTTATGGAAGGATAAGAATGTTTTTCTTTTCACTCACAACTTTCTTGATATCAATGTTGCTATGTACACTAAACTATGCATTTATAATAATGTCATGATGTAGATTTAGGCCCAAGCTAACAAGATGGCTCTAGAGGTGGCCCACCTTCAGAAGCTACTCAATCACTAGGGTAATGTACCCTGTACGGTAGCCAGAGTGCCTCTTGATGTCTTAACTAACCATACTCTACCTAGGGACCACCATCGAAGGTACAAATCTTCTGCTTGCCCCTCGCACACACCACGCTCCCAAGCTTCCTTCCACCACTCTCCTAATGATGGCAATGGTGGGTGGCAGCATCATCACTTGGCTTCTCCACCTTGACACAGTTATTGCTGGTCCCTGGGTTCGATGGATCCCCTTCCTAGTGCTCCTCCTATTGCTTCTAGCAAGTGGCCTTTCTGCCTAAACTTGGCTATCTCTCCGCCACAGGTAGAGGATAAAGATAAAGATAAGGTTCTTGATGACAATGTTGATGGCTAGACTATTCCTAATCTACCTGTTAACCCTAGGGATGACTAGAGTTTTAATGATTGAGATGAACCACCCCCCTCAGTTGGCACTACTTTGGCGGCCTAAGGGGTTGCTTAATGTTTTTTATTTTAATGAATAGTTGTTGATTCTAGCTATGGCCATGTCAAATCTAGTGGGGTGGTCTTGTATCCCCCAGCCCCTTTTTTGTGAATTAGTAACAAGTATATTAATTTATTAATAGAAAATGATTATTCATCAAAAACAAAATTGTCATTAATAAGAGAGAAGGTTGTATTGATGAGGTTTCAAAATTCCAAATGCCTTAGTTTAACAACCAACCCCTATATTCTTTCCAATTTTTGAGCAAGTAGAGGAAAAAGAAATGTAGTTGTTGTGTGTGAAAGACCAAAAAAAAAGGAACACTTCCACTTCTTTTACAAAGTAGAGTAAGGACTGTGTGGAAGAATTGAAAGGTCAAAGAGGCAGAAAATCAAATTTTTAACTAGGTTAATTTCTTTCTCCTATCTTAGGCATAATAAAAGGAACAAGAGGCAACACTGGAGTTTTCCTAGTCTTTGGAGAATGGAAAGATCTACTTAAAAGAACAAGATTGTCTTTAGTCATCAATAAAGAAGTGGCAAAATATGAATCTCCCTATTGCATTGGTTCAGACCCAAGGAGAGATATATGTAAGATGGATTAAATAAATAGTGGGTTGAACTAATGCATGAGCTAGATCCCTAGTAATATACTTTTAAATATATTGTAACATAGTATCATTATAGGAAGTAATGGACCAACTACATAAGGTCAAAATTGATCCAAAGAAAAGCTCCCTTGTGACACAAGAATCTTGCATCTAAAGTCTTATTTATTATGCACCATTTCATCATGGGGAAACTTAAGAAACTTGCCTACTATAGAGGAAACATTGTCCATGGAAACTAGCTAAGGAATGCCTAGCTTCACCTAGAAAAATTCAAACTCTAGAGTGGAAACAAATGTAATTGAAAGGTGGAACGCAAAGAGTATACTGCATACAAATGGTAGCCCTCAACTCATCATGTCTAGAGTTGTGAGAACTAATGAAGAGGGCCTTGTTTCTAATCACATCAACCATGCAAAAAATATTAAACATAACAATAGTGACAATATTACCATTAGTTCATGCAAGGATGTACATAGGATAATATTCTTTAGAATGGTGAATCTTTACATGTAAAGGAGATATCTTGTCATTCTACCTTATGGATCAAGGGTGAGATCAAAGTCATGGTCACCATGTTGATGTATGCATAATCACTCTATGGAGGAGAAGATGATATTGATGCAAAACTAGCTGAATGCAATGGAAACTAGTATATGTATATTTGAAACTTACTATTGGATTTTGTAACTTATTTAATTTTTTTCTTTTTATCACTCATTTGGATGGTGTTATTGTTGTTGTGGTCCTCAAAAACATGTGACAAATGCCCACAACATTTAGTGGCGTAGCTTAGCACTTGGTGACATTGAAAACATTTTGATGCATCATACCAACAAGAGTATAGTTTGTTGTCTAGAAGTGATCTAATCTTCAAAACAATAATCAGGACATCTTTAAGATGTTTCCATAGTGCACTCAAATATGAATTAAAGATTTTTGTAAAACCTTGATTATATTGATTCTTTAGTGAATTTCTCTTGGTCTATTGAGGAATAGTTATCACATTAACAAAAACTTTATTTTTCCTAGACTCACTAGAGGAAGACACAACTCCAAATTTATTAGTGTGAGTGATGTAATGCAAGGTAGTTTTCTTGCTTAGTCCTTATCTTCTCAAGGACTTTCTCAGGCTTTCTCTTAGCCTATTAGGGTTCCCTTTAATACCCTGATCTCTAGAGGATCTCTATCCTATCCTATAACTACTCACTACCTAGTTACACCAATGCTTTTTAGCTTCTTTCTTCAACCAGCCTTTACGAGTTGACTTGCCAACTTCATTTCTTAGTCCTTCCTAATCATTTTCTCAACTACATGGAGTGAGGGGCTCATACATGATGTATTTAGTCCTCACCTAGGATCCTAGATACATATCCCACAAGTTTTCCTCAAGTTCTTTGCATCTACGCCAAAACTACCAAAAACGGACCTAATAGAATTAGACCTCCTACTTGGGTTTTTTAATTTTAACTCCAAATTTCTCTGAACAAGGTGGAAAAAAAATCATAGATTCGAATACCCTTTTGGAAAACCTAAAGGATTTTGTGGTTCTTAGGTCTCCAAGCCATCTATACACCTAAAAGTAATTTTATGCCTATAATTAAGGGTTTCACACTATGAATGATAGTGTTGACTAGGGTCTAATCATTCCCTTAACAAAACTTGTTTTGAAACTTCCTCTTCTTTCTTATAGTATCATCACTCACCTCTCTCCATTTTGTGACTCTTGGTTTGAAGCATCTATCACATTCAAACCCCCAAAGCCTTCCTACAAATGTTGTGATTTCCTATCCAAGTATCTGGGACTTGCCTAGGGCCTCACATTAAAAATAGCGATGCATCTTTTCAAGGCCCAAGCATTTATATACACTATGTACACTTTCTCCACTCCCATTTTCCTCAAGGTCATGATGAATCCACAGTAGGAACTCATGGGGGAGTCATTTTTGTGGAGATTGCGAAGACTAGAACAACACATAGTCTGTTTGCAAAAGATTTTCAAAGACTAACCAAATGAACTTCTACAACCTAGTAATCTGAAACAAAAAGAATTGTACAAGCATGAACTTTAGTAATCCAAAACAAAAGCTCAAACTTCAATCCATTATTGAGAGTATGCAAACTAAAACATATAAAACTATCAAAACTGGGGCAGAATTCGTAGTTTTCAATATCAAAACTTCTTTCTTACAACTTCCAACCTCTAGAATGAGTGTATTTCATGGTTTTATAAGTTTCCCAAGAGGTTTCAGATAGTTATGGAAACCATCAACCTCAAAACCACGGCATGTGCAATTCTTGCTCAATTGTTGTCAAGCAACTTTTGCATTTTTGCCATTTTTGAAAATCTATCACTTGGAGCCTTCCAAGTAGGTCTAACATGGTCCATTAATGATGTCTAGGCATGATATAGCCTTTAGAGCATCAATCCATAGGTTTTTGACTACTTTTCCCTATTTGACAACTTTGTCAATATTTGACATCTTTCTCCTTTCTTGCTCCAAATGATATGTAGGATATCCAATACATGAAATGGAATGTAAGGGCATCATGGAGGACAAGATAGGTTAAAAACCATATCTTCCTTATGCTTTTATGGTCCTAGACCTATAACCCCTAACACAAGCAACACTAAATAAGCAAACAAAAACCTCCTAGAATGGATGGAACCTAGCCAACTCTACCTAGTTAAAAACACAAGCATGACCTTGAAAGGTCCAAACTCACACTCCTGACTTGGCTGGAGTCAATACATGCCAAAAACAAAACTAGCAATCAAAACAAGGAGCTTTGATTAGGTGCTCCTGAACTAGTGAGAGTTCAATATAGAATCTCCAAATTGAGGCAACATATTCCAATAGGCTCATAGTGTAGTGCTTAGATTAGAAAAGGTAAGATATTTGATCAAGGGAAATTTCTCCCTTGGTGTTAACTGCAAATTATTGTTGACCATGTTATGAAGATCACTACTAGGGAGGGTATAAGGGAGTTTAGAAGAAATAGATTGACAACAAGAGATAAAGTCTACAAACTTCTTATTCAATTGTTACCTACATTTAACAGTCAAAGATAGTGACCTTGTTATCAATGTTAGCTTAATACCATTGGAGAGCCTCATTCAAAAGACTATTAAAATAATATTTAAAGTAAGCGGCTATAGATGTTCATTAGTAGAGGAAATATATAGGAATGGGTTCATTAATGCAAATTATAAGAGGGTGAAAGTCCTTTAAAAAAAAGGTGAGCTATCATAACTTAATTTCTAGTTTGTGGAGTGATCCTTGTCTACGATTAGGAAGGAAAATGATACGAATGTAAATTGCAGCCTAGAGATAATGTTGAGTTGCATTTTATGAATTTTTTGTACTTATTTTTTCAAGGTTGTACTCATGAGTCTAGTTGTATATGACTCTTAATTGCTTACAATCTTTCAAGAAATCTTATGCTTTAAAGATGTGCTAGATTATAGAGTCCCCATCTTTCGTTGCAAGTTTTACTTTGAAGGCATTATGGCTATTTTTTATTCACAAGGGGTATGAGACCTTTGGTATTTCACGATGTTCAAGACCAAGTACTTGGATTGAGTAGTTTAGATGTTTGTGTGTCTAGGTTTGTGTACCTTGATGCTTGTCTCAGATATGTCTTTGAATGGTAACATTTATTGTTGCCTCTATAATACAATCCAATCCATATATACAACATTAAGAACCCTTATGTTTCATTTTCAATGCTTGTCACCATTTTATTTGGGGCCACAATGCGGCATCTAGTTGATTTTCATCAAGTTCTCCATCCTTTTGGTCTTTACAGAGTCGTCTCATTTGTTAGTGGATGATCATCTTCTTAGAGATGTAAATGAATCTGTCACAATTTGAGATTATGTGTATAATATTGTGAAATGGTGTGTGTGCATATCTCCACCAACACATGCATTTGTACATATGTGTGTGCACGTCCATGCATGTGGATAAATGTGCACATACATGCATGTGTATACACGTGCACATACATGCAAGTGTGTACATGTGCACATACATGCATATATGGATACAACTATTTTTATTTGCTATAATAGAAATCTTCATTTAAACATGCATGTGTGTACATGTACAAATACATGCATATATGCATACAACTATTTTCATTTGCTATAATAGAAATCTTCATTTAAATATATAGAATCATTAATATTGCTTTCAAGGATAAAATCATTCATATTTTATTATTATGTCTAACTCATTTACCTCCTACAAATTACGTGGCTAATGACATCATGTTTTAGCTTTACCTACCTTTACTTAACATCGCACATGCATGTATGCCCTGCTTCTACTCAATGTATAGGCTTTAATTAAGTCTAGCTCTATAAATATAGATTGAGAAAGCACCTAAAGTTTTAGGTTACATTCATTTCGCTTTAATTGAGCATGCGAGTTGCTATCGTAGGCCACACAACTAAAATCAATTCCTCTTTTATTATTATATGTGGATTGGCCCTCAAGCAATTATAATTGCATGGTGATAACTTCAAATTATCGCTATCTAGTGCTTTTACATACCCATGTGAGCTTGTGTGGCCTCAATTGCACTCATGTGGTTTTCTTTCCATGACCACCAATCACTTATCGCCACCTCATATCATCCTGTGCCTTTCCAATATGTTTCAACCCCATGAAGTCTATATGTCCCCACACCACTGACTTTGGCCAAACTAATATAAACTAGTCATAGCCTAGCTCTGTGGACTCAACTATTTATGTCTACTCATTAAAAGATAGAATAGACAAGGCATTCTATCTCGACCAATGAATCATAAATGACTAAAGTGGATTTCTAAAATTCAAACCATTAAGGTCTACGGTCTATAATGCCAAAGAAATTAAAAAATCTAGTGAATATTTATCGCCTTGAATTTCGAACACATCCACACATTTCAAGGAATTACGAACTCTCTTAAATGGTGGAAAAAATATTTGCTACAAGAGCTCAGCATGTTTACCGTATTAATTACTTTCTTCATGATGCGTATTAGGAGGTCAAAGAAAACATAAGATTAAATGACTTAGGTTAATAAATTTACATGCCAACAAGTAGAAAGGAAGGATATTGGTTGAATAGAGCAAGCAACGACAACGAAAAAAACATAGATGTAAACACTATAAAATTGGTCAGAGTTGGTCAAACTCTCAAAGGAATCTCATGAACACTTATAATTCAAAGTTTTGATCAAATCAGATCAAGCGGAAGGTGATAGATTTTTGTTCTTTGTCTTTAAGATGTTAAGGAAATCTTACAAGGTAAGTTTCATCTTATTTTGTAGAAGACATACATCATCATTATTATTTTTTGATCGGTAATTATTATTTTGTGTCGTTATTAATTATGATTATTTATTAAGTGTGAGTAGATTCGAACCCAAGACCTCTCATATGAGAGGCTCACAATTTTACCATTGTGTTGTAGGCTCTTGCCTATGCATCATCATCATTAGTTTGTACTCAGGATACCATTGCATCTATTACTAATAGTAATTTGTAAAGAACCAATCACATTAAAGAAATTTTTTTTTATTGAAAAAGTTTAAACAACATTCAAGAAAACTTTACAATTTGAAAAACACCCAACCCTCAATACTTATACAAAATTGGAGGGAGGAGTTAACCAACTATAGGACTGTAAATAGAGTTTCTAATATGAACATCTAGGA
This sequence comes from Cupressus sempervirens, assembly GCA_028749045.1. Taxonomy (NCBI): domain Eukaryota; kingdom Viridiplantae; phylum Streptophyta; class Pinopsida; order Cupressales; family Cupressaceae; genus Cupressus; species Cupressus sempervirens. The sequence continues at coordinate 579,767,119 of CM053785.1, forward strand.
CCATATATGAAAATCCAAAATTTCTCAGTAGACAAAACATGCACTATAGAACTATAATTTCTGAAAAGCATGCTCTGGCTAATCAGTATCATTTATATGTGTTGAAGTGAATCCAACACATGTATTTGTCTCCATATCAGCATCAACATCTAGATGACACTTTTCCATGAGATTGCTTAACTCCTCAATTTCTGCTTGTGAAAGGAAACTTTTGTACTTTTCAATGTAATGAGCAGTTTTCACTTCATCTTTGTAAATCAACAGCATCCCATCATGCATCAACTTCATGAATCTGCGCTTTGTAATCTCCAAGCAAAAATAAACCCGTGACATGATGTAAAAATGTGTGAGTTTAAGATTAAACTCAATAGGGGACCTTCTCACATTTTGAAATATCTCCTTGTTCCTTTCCTTCCAAAGAAACCATAGTACTTCACTAGTAAGAGCAAACAAAAATCTGTTAAGAGATAAGTCAAAAGATCTCACATAACCAACCAAGATTTCACACCAAGAAAAACCATTGTTTATTTTCCAATCAATAGGATAACCAAAAAAAATGGCCCAAATTTTAGATGCATAAATACACTCAAAAAAAATATGTTCAAAGTTCTCGGGTCTATTACATAGGTTGTAGGTCATAGACTCAACATTAATGGATGACAATACTGACCCAACAGCAAGCTTCTTAATTAACAACAACCATCTAAATTGAATAACCTTAGGCTCACATGGACCCTTCAAAAAGTAGTCAAAGAAAAAATGCTAGTTTGAGAAAGGACAGTCAAGATTCCAACAATTAACTATACACTGTAACACAAATTGATCATTTTTAAACATATCATAAATCTGCTTAATAGAGGTGTTACCAATACCAGTGCCATCATTCCATTTTATATTTCTGATAAAATAATTACTATCCATGAACTTTCCACCTTTCTCCTTGCATAAATCTTTGTTCAGAAGAGTATATGTCTTCTTTTAAGAATTGGGGATGTCAAACTTCTTGGAAATCTCATCCCATGACCCAATCCTGTTATTAACCATTAAGTCACTGATCAAAGAAATGCCTTTCTCATTCCATTTTTTAGTTGAACAACTCTGAGTAAGAGTAAGAGGCTTATCATTCAAATACAATCCCCACCAAATTGATCTGTAAGTAACAATGTAATAAGGAGGACCCCCGGTGGCATTCCTACAAGAGATAAGCTCCCTCACTTGTGACCATGCAGACCACAGGGAGGTAAATACTTTAGAACCAAACACCTTCATCTTAAAATCTCCCATAGTAAGATCCCAAAAAGGAATGTTATCCCAATGCTTACCTTTATTAATAACCAACCTTTCAACATTGTTTCTCACAAGAACTTTCCAAGGTTCATTCCTCCAAAATGCTTTGAAGATCCACTTGGCTGCTAGAGCAATACCTAGAATTCTAATATCTTTAATTCCCAAACCCCCCAATCGTTTGGGTAGACAACACCATTCCCACTTAACACAGTGTCTCTTCTAGGACCCCAATCCATCCGACCATAGAAAATCTCTAAGAATTTTTTCTAGCATACCAAATTGAATTTTTGTAAACAAACAAGCCAAAGCAAAAAAGATATGATGAGATGAAAGGACTTTCTATACAACCTGGTTTCTCCCAGCCAATGAAAGGGAGTGATTCTACCATCTAATATGATTTCCATTAATCTTATTGAATATTCATTCCCACGTGACTGGAAATGAAGGTTCCAAAGAGAAAGAAATACCCAAATACCTAGTAATAGTTTTAGGTCCAATCGAATTCTAACCCATCTTAGACAACCAATAAGGAGGAACCTCCTTCCATCCCATAACATATGACTTATGGGGAACCACTTTGGCTCCAAAAATAGAGCAAAAAAAGTTAAGTCTATGAAGAGCCATAGAAAAAAAACCTTCAGATAAATCCAAAAAAGAGCAATGTCATCTGCAAATTGAGCATTGATCAATTCATCTGCATTTGGAAGAGTGATGCCCTTAATAGAATGCCCTAAAGAAGCATCCCTTAGAATGTAATACAAAGCATTTGCTGCTATCACAAATAAGGAGGGTGCAATAGGACAACCTTGCCTGATAGATCTCTGAAGAATAATAAGTTTTGAAAATTCTCCATTTATCTCTATAACTATGGATGCATCTTTAAACAAAATTTCAATCCATTTGCAAAAAAAAAAGCGAAAGCCAAAAGCTTATAAAATTCCAATGACAAAAGTCCACTCCACCCTATCATAAGCCTTCTCAAAATTAAGGAGGATCATAGTCACATCCTGCCTACTAGCCTTAGCCCAATTCATAGCTTCCCAACTGGTAATAAGTTTCTCCAATATATATCTACCTTTTATAAAACCAGTTTGAGTGATTGAAACAATGTTCTTAGTAATATCTGCAATCCTCCTTGCCAATAGCTTAGCAATAATTTTATAGGACAAATTAAGCGAGGTAATGAGTCTCGAATTCTTGACTAAAGATCTATCCCCTATTTTTGGAAGCAATTTAATAATTCTTCTATTCACATTACTGCCCAGAGAACCATTATCAAAAGCATCATTATAAAATAAGAAGTTCTTCCCCAATCGAATCTAGATTATCCTTATAAAATTCAATAGGCAATCCATCCATTCTTGCAGATTTTTCATTAGTCATAGATTTGATAGCCTCTTGAATCTCTTCTAGAGAAACTTTTCTACTCAACACTTTCACTAACAGAGACCTTCTTAGGGATCATCTTCAAATATTCTCCTAGTTGCTCATTCTATTCTTGATCAAATTCCAAAGAGAACAATTCAAAATAAAAACTGTAAAATGCTTCCTTAATAACCTTTGGGTCATTAGTTTTACCATCCTCAGTCTGAATATTCTCAATCTTTTTTGCCTTATGTTTAGCCCTAATAATGCTAAAAAAATATTTAGACCCTATATCACCATCTCTAAGCCAATTCATTCTTGCTCGAATCATTTACCCTTGGATCTTATATCTGTGAAGAAAACCTAGTTTATGCTTGATGGAAACCAAAAAATTTAGCAGCATTGGGTCATTTGGACACTTTCGAAGAGCAAATTCAGCTTCATTGAGACTAAACTGAAGATCATTCTCTTCTTCGTTTTTATCTTTGGCTACTTTTTTTCCAATAATCTGATAAATCTTTTTCCAAGATTCCACTAAAAAGCGCCACTGTTTAAAAGGTCTTACAGACTGATTACATAATTTAGATAGAAAAGTCACCATTCTAATAGCCTCTTTATTATCAGGGTCTTTTAGCAAAGAGGTATTTAATTTAAAAATTTTGCCATTATTGTCCTCTTTGTTAACATTTTCAACCTTATTAATCAGCACCCTTACAAAAATAGGAGAATGATCTGACATTATAGCAAGAGACATAGTAATAGGAGAATGACCCTCTTCAAACTAGAAGGAGAAAAAGAAAGAATCACAATATATCCTATCCAATCTACAATAAACTCTATTCTGACCCCCTTGATTATTACACCAGGTGAACCATATGTCATTAAAGTTCTCTCTATTATTTTCCAATGGATCAAACAAGTTAAAACATCCTTTCAATTTACACCAAAAAAATTGCTCATTTCCTTTCCATTAGTGCTTCAAGCCTCCTTGTTTATCACAACCGACTTCCACCATATTAAAATCTCCTACAAATATCCAAGATTCTTTTGGCAAGTTAGAAATCTCATAACCCAAATCAATCCCTACAATCATTAGGGGGCATAAATGTTACATACCCCAATTATATCTTCTTCAACTTTAAGACTCACCAAAAGTGCCCTTTGACATCTTGAACATACATGTTGTAGGATGGAATCAGCCCATTTGGGACTAATTAACATAGCCACTCCACCTTTTCTTTTCTCATGTTCATAATGTAAACCTAGAGCTTTATCCCATAAAAATTTATTAATACAAGATGCTTGAAAACCGACAGCTTTTATTTCCTGCAAACATACTATGTCCTTGTCTTTTAACTTATTATGCCATTTTCTAACAATATATTTCCCATTGGTCATTTCCAGACCTCTAAGATTTCAACTATGAATGTTCAACATCATGGAGGGGGTTGAACAGTGGGAGTCTTTGAAGCCTTATGGAATCTATTGAAACAATTCAGGATGGCATTCTTACCACTAGAGCTACCTGAAATCAACCTTTTCTCATATGTTTTCCTTTTCTTCCTAACAACATCAATAAATTGTCCTCCCCCCGCCTCTGCATCAAAAGTATTATGAATCACAAGTGAGGGAGGTTTGATCTCTTTAGGTATGCCAATCCTACTATTAATAACCTTTGCCTTCTCTTTAATGGATCTGATAGCAAGCCATTGAGCATTCAATCTAGTAGGGATCTCATCAAAACTAACCTCAACCACCTCTAATGTTAAAACAGCTTGGCCCATTGGATGAACTTCACTAGGAATCTGCTCGGCATGTACAGTCAAAATCACCTCAAAATCTTTATCATATAAAGGATTATCTAAAGAAACAAACCCACCACATTCCAAGGAATCAGCTTTAGAAGGGCTTTTTGACAGCATGGATTGATTAGATAGCCACCATCTAGTTTTCCCTTTGGAGTAGATGGTAAACCATCCTTGTTTGATACCTCAACAACATTAACCTTCTCTGGGATTCTTTCCTTGGCATTTTCAACATTCACCTTAGCTTTCTCAAAATGCAGATTGCAAGTTGAACAATTTTTCTTAATGTGGCCACATAGCTTACAATGAAAACATGCATGTAAATTACCTAATAGAGAAACTTCCTAGGAGAAATTATCTTCTTCTAGATTTAGGGAGATAATATCAGGAAAAATCACATTTGGGTCGAATGCCACAAGAACACACACATTTAAATGTGGAAGAGTAACTCTAGACTCTTTTATTTGTAGAACCAACCCGAGGGGTTTCAAAATATGTGAAACAAATGGCCAAAATTCAACTTGGAGATTCTTAATTTCCACCCAATTTGGCATGGATTTTTTTATAAATTCATCAAAATTACCATTAGATGACCAACAACCCAAAAACCCTTTTTTAATATTCTTTCCTGCATATTATGGGTTTTTAAAAAAATAACAAATAGCCCTTTTTGAATCATTCTGCAAAAGTTAACATGCAAACCAATTTTTTTCCCCCACACAGCATTTAACCAATCATTGAGAAATTTACACAAAGGAAAAGCATTAGCATCTTAAACAAACAAAAAATATGACAATATTTCTTAACCTACTCTGCTCTGATCTAATAGCTTTAACCATATCTTCATTGGGAGACACGGTTAGGGTTTTCAAACCATCAGAAGGGCTCCTACCATCTCCATGTTTGTGAGCAACTCCTCCAATATTTCCTGCATCCCGTCGATCTCCATAGGTTGCGGTGCCCCCAATTCCATTTGAACACTTAGCAACTCGAATCCTTTCAAATCTACTTTCAAAACAAGTCATCTCAAGGAAAACTAGCATTGAAGTCTCCATAAGGACTACCTTATATGAAGGCTTATCACTCGTATTTGCAGAGCCACCATTTTCCATGATATCTTCACAAAAACCATCCTTTTTGTCATTACCAGAGATCTTTGGTTTATCATTGTTTGAAACATTATCAATCCTCAAGCTTTCATTATTATCACACACTAGTTCACCTGGCGGCTCACTTGTCGTGGCCACATCATTTCCTTCCATCAGCCCCCATCACATACGCAAGCCAACTTCAGAGCCAAACAGCCAACTCAAATTAGCAAAGGAAAAAAAAAAGACACACATGAGTTCCAGGTCAAGGCACTTGAAGAAGGAAAAAAATGGGTTAATGGACACAAAACCACAAGAAAACATGAAAAACACAAAATAAAAAAAGGTAATGACATGATAGCAGTCTCATGCAATGGGGCAAGCCAAGGAAGCCACACAAGTCAGATGCATTGCAAGCATATGGAGTTGCAGACCACCCTCAATCTCGCCAGTTTTCAAATCTCCCACATTAAAGAATTATTGTAACTTATGCATATGTACTATAGTTTTATTTTTTTTAATATTTAAATGATTTAAATAAAAAAAATTATTCACTTGTTTGTTGGTTGATAGGATTACAGTAAGGAATATAATTCAAATTAATTTTTAAAGAAAATAGAGATTTTTCAAGGCACTCCACTTTTACATGTTAATTTAAATTGTTGTCCTTATTTTGGAATTTTCAGAAAATAAAAATTCTAAACATAAATTACCGAAGACACTATTATCACTAAATGAAAAGTCATGTATGCATTAAATTGGGTGCAAGAAATGAAAAGATTGCACAAACTAGAATTAAGCTCACTGGCATTAATACACCACGTCATATCACTCTAATGTCTCATACATTGAGCTTGCTAAAAAATTCCCTTTCTTTGTACAGGCTTTGTATCAATAGGAACAATCCCAAACAAATATAATTAGTGACATTACTTTCTGAACTATATATTTCTCTAAGAATTCTTAAAAGCTAAGAAACATAAGTGAGAATATTATTATATAAAATAATAATATAGTTTAAATTTGTATTTCATGTTAAAAATATCTTCTATTAAAATAATTAAAAATATTTCATATAATAAAATAAAATAAAATAAATAGGCAAGAGCCTACAACACAATGGTAAATTGTAAGCCTCTTATATCAAAATGCATAATAATTAATCTTGGCTTCGGCCTCTTATCGATCCAAAAAATAAATATTATGTTTATAGTATAAATAATTAATTACAAATTCTTATATTAGTAAACATTTAGTTGTTAATTTAACTCATTGTTCTATTATAAAATTTTGAAACAATAAAAAATAGAATGTCAACTAGTTTAAATTTCAAAATGCTTGATAGTACAATTCATAGTACAAAGACTTCTATTAGTTCCCTTTCTATAAAGCATACAGTGAAGTTTTATTTCAAAAATAAGAACAGGTCTTACATGCCTCTATAAATCACTCATATTTCTATCTCAATCTTTATATTTATTTCTCTCATTCTCCTCTCTCTTCTTTTCAATGTTCATCTATATTACATATCTTTTTTATTTCTCTCTCATCCTCGTCTCTCTTCTTTTCAATGTTCATCTATTACTTATCTATCTACCCTTTTTCTTTCATCCTTAACTATTGGCAAGGAACTATGACCCTGTCTCTTATTTGATATTAATTTGTTTATGCTTTGAAGGGAACAGTCAAATTTGACATTTAACCAAATCATGTTAAAAGGAAGTTGAATTCTTAGACTATTATAATTGTGTTGTTTGACTTGAAGATGTTTAGGAAAATCTTATGAGGTAAATTTTATCTCATTTGAGTAGTTACATGTCTTTTTTTTTTTTTCAAGATTAAGTCTACTGTATATAATATTATTATTATTATTTTCCTTTTATGTCTTAAAGGAGAAAACTCTTTAAATTTCTTTCTAGGTGGAGGATATAAAGTCATCAAATTTGATGTTCAAGCAATTAGAAACTATTAAGAAGTCAACGTGACCAAAGAAAGTTAAATTGTTTTTATTTTCTTTCTTCTTTTCTTAATTTCATAGTCATGAAGTACCCAATGAACTAAAATCTATATAGTAAAAATGGTTTCATCAATAATTGCAACATGCTTCATGTGGTCAACCCACACATATTATTTGGTCCAAGTGTTAATTAGTCTTATGGAAGTAATATACGAAGAATATGAAAATCGAGAGGATAAATATTGGTAAAGTAGTATACATTAATATTAAAGATGGATTGAGCTACATAAAAAGATGGAGTAAATAAGCCATGCAATCTTGATCAATGAATCGTAAGAGCTTAGTATGTTGGTATAAATGGATTCCTTTCTTCTTAGATTCTGATAAGGTCATAGAATGCTAATAAATGTTTGTATTGAAGATCATGAAACTTAATAAGTTTGCACACTTAAACTTGGAGAAGGAAGCATATATACTTGAATTAAGAGTGTTATCAAAACATGTGAAAGGGAAATAAAATTTAAAGACTACTCTAGTTGTAGGCTTTTTGGCCTTAAAAATGTTTGAGAGAATTTTTTTCTTAAAAATGTTTGAGAGAATTTTAAACGGGATTTTATTATATTCTAAAGGCCAATATGTCTTTTCTTAGATCTTTCGTGTTGTTTTTTTATTTTTTTGAAATTTTCTTGCATGACTATATGAGAGGGAAAATATATTTAAATACCTTGTCAAGTAAGGGATATAAATATTTAATATTTAATGTTCAAAGATCGGAACCTAGTAAGTAATCATTGTGACCAAATAAAGATCAATTTTATATTTTCTTTCTTTTTATTTTATATATGTTTTAGTCATGAATTTGTAATATTGGTCATTTTATGATGTGCATTAGTTCCTAGTGAACCAAAAAAATTCATACCATTAATGTTAACAATAACATGAGATATTTTTTTTTGTTAATCCACTCATATTAGTACAACAACTACATGAGTAGTACATTCAAGTTTCTCTTAGAATCATGTGATGGTAAAGAATACCTCTAGTGATTTTCTTCCCTTTGATGATGACACCTTCTATATTGGTTGTAAGTCTTCAAATCAAGAAAATGATGAGCATTGTTGGGCTGAGCTACTTGTAGAATGTTATTGTAGGATAACTCTTTTTAAGATTCTTTACATAGCACATCTATTTCCCATTGTTCCTTTTGTATTTTTATATTGGCCATTGGTTAGAATATATATTAGAATTAAGTATGAATTTCAATTTGCATATTTTTGTGAAAATTAATAACTTTGTATGAATTGTAAACAAGATATCCATCATTTGACAATGAATATATGAAATGTTATTGAAGGATGTTAATAGTTTTACTAAGGATGTATTGGAACTATATATACACATGGACAACCTATAAAATTTTCATAAGACCATAACAATTAATTTGTGATTTTCCTCCAAGACTAGAAAGAAGCCTCTTGAACAAGACAATCAATTTTCCTTCACACGCGCATGTGTCTCTGTTTGTTTGTGTGTATGAGCGCGCGTGCATGTGTGTGTGCACGCGTGTTGGGGTGCATGTGTGTGTGCATGTGCGTGTGTGTAGATGTTTACGTGTGTATATGAGTATGTGTATATATACACACATATACATATTTACACACATACATACCTCCACATATATATTTATATGTATATATTAATATATACATATATATTTATATGTATATAATAATATATACATATATGTGTGTAAATATATATACATGTGCATACATATACATATATTTATATGTGTGTGTGTACATTTGTGCTGTCTCGACTTATCCAAATATATTTCAAAATTAGAATCATTAACACTCGTAATAGATTTGGTTTTGTGTCCTTATGTGCATTCAACATTCATTTCTCATTCTCTCAAGCCAATCTATATTTATTTACAAGCTACTCCTCCATTAGACCTTTTGTTTGTTTATCCTTCTTTGTATAATCAAATCAAGAATAATGTAATATTACAAAAAGTGTGTATATATATGTGTGTGTGTGTATATATACATATATACATACATATACATATACATATATGTATATATATATATATATATATATATACATATATGTATGTATGTATATGTATGTATATATGTATACATATGTATATGTGTATATATGTAGGTATATATGTATACATATATACCTACATATATACATATGTATATGTATATATACATATATTGTATACATATATATTGTATATACATATATATATATACACATATGTATATGTATATATAAGTACATATACATGAAGTTATCATATATACATGTATATACATATACATATATATACATAATTTTATATATACATATATGTATACATGTATATATTTATAGATATATGTATATATACATACATATATATACATATATATGTACATATGTATATGTATCCATATGTATATGTATCCATATGTATATACATATATATACATATACATAAATATACACAATTTTATTTATATACATATATGTATACATGTATATATGTATATATGTATAGATATATGTATATATACATACATATACATATGTATGTATATGCATATACATGTATATGTATATACATATGCATATACATATGTAAATGTGTGTGTGTGTACGTATGATGTCTCTACTTGTCCAAATATATTTCAAATTTTGAATCATTGTTACTCGTTATAGATTTGGTGTTGTGTCCTTATGTGCATTGAACATTCATTTCTCATTCTCTCAAGCCAATATATATTTATTTACAAGTTGCTCCTCAATTAGACCTTTTGTTTGTTTATCCTTCTTTGTAGAGCCAAATCAACAACCACATAATATTATAGAAAGTTGCATCTGATATGTTTGGCATGAAATTCAACTGAGAATGTCAAACAAAAGATTAAAAAATTGTATGCTTCCATTGTATATGAGCTTGAGCATTTATCAAATAATTCACATCAATTTTCTATATCCACTATGATTTATAGAATGGTAAGCGTTTGAGTTATTATGTCAAACACTTGTTGCATTGTCTCTACTTTCACTATGTGTGCACGTTGAACAACACACAAGTCCCTTCAATCCTCATCTTTTGTGTATTGAGATTCTTTTGGAGAAATTGACCAAATGGTTTTTTGGTCTCTCTGTATACCCCATGTTATATTAGCTTGATAAGGCAGTTTTCAATATAATTTGTATGCCATCCCCATGCCTTGGCTATCTTTCTCTTGTGGCCCCTAGTGAAGGCATCCACAGTCTGATCGGCAATCCTTTATTTCTATCTAGTTACTTATCGAAGGATAGCTCATAAAATTGTAGGGGGGCTCCCCTCTGAACAAAATGAGATTGGTTGGCTACTCCTACTATTACAAAGGCATCCCTACAATTCTCTGGGGCAATAGGGACTTAATTGTTTGTTGGAAACTACTATATTGTATTTGGGAGAAAGATTAAGGAGGACAACTTCGACTAGACCAATTCGAAAGAAATCCAACAACCATAATGCAATGAAATCTTCAAGGGGGGGAACTAGAGTCCATAGAATTTTGGGCAACTTGACCTTGGCCATCCTTCACTGGGGGTGTATTGGAATGGGAGGCAAGAGAGGTGGCTCCAACTACCCATAGCTACTCACTCAGAATGGGTCCTTCGAGATATATATCATGCGTGTAGATAATAGGGTTTAGTGTTTGCATGTAACTTTTATTATTTTGGTGAAACAACCTTGTTTTTGTTTTCAATTGATGAATTTGTATTAGATGCATCACCATCTTTGTGAGTTACTAGAAATAAACCTTGTTGCAATAATGGTGTATTTTATGCCTCTTTAAAAAGTATTGTCAAAACTAACACTAGTTACTACATGTAAATGGAACTCATTTTTTCTCAATACTTTTTCTCCATGCTTGCCACATGATGATATAGGAATCATAATCTAGGAACTAGCCCTTTAGGTTTATAATGAAAGTAGAGGATGGTTGAAATGGATTATGAATATCAAAAAAGGGTTTTGTTTAATTATGACATTTTATGTTTCATGTTTTGTATATGAATATGTATATGGTCTATTTGACTTAATAGGTATAGCTATAATAAGTGTTGAGCACATGAGGTATAATTAGTAGTCCAATGTTTTCAATTATATTATTGCTTCTTCATCTTTTTGTTGGGTTCGACAAGGTTGATTATTTGGTGATAATTCATAGTTCAATATATAGAAAAAGAATTGTATGCTTCCAAGACACATAGACCTGTATTTTTTAATTTTCTTGATGTATAGATTATTATACATCTAAATATCCTTGTTTAGATATTTATTTTGTTCAATTTTTTTTTATCATCAAGATTTATCTAAATGTATGTAAGAGATCTATATGTTATGCTTTTAGACTTTAAAAAACTACAAGTCCTTTTTATGATCCATATTATGCTAAAATATTTTATATCTTTTCAAATAGAGCATAAAGATTATACAATTGTACAACATGGTTTATAAATATGACATAGAATCATTATTATCTTTTGCATGAAAATTAATGGAAATGTTTGTATAGTTCCCCAAGTTGTATCCCTATACAATGGTATTCCTTAGTTAGGCCCCATTATGTTGACCTGATATTGGACAATCAAGGGCAACATATGGGTTAGGGGCGAGCTAGGTCCCCCCTAACAATAAGATATGGCCTCAATTTTGACTTCAGTAAGGTAAGTTGATTTAATCAAGATACCCAAATCCATATCAACATCCATTGATTTATGCACCCCAAACTGGTTAGGATTGTTATAAAACAAGGCTGCCTCCCTAATTTTGGTAAGCACTCATAATATACCTCATCAAGAAATTAGGAAAGTATAAAGTTCAATTCAAGACATCAAGCATGGAAGACAAGGGTTAATTTGTCTATGGACAAGCATTTGTTTGGGCATTTATGATTTTCTTATCTTAGTACCCAACTCAAGACAACTTCAAGCATCTTCATGAGCATTCCAAAGTCGAGAAGATTGTCAAGGTATAAAAATTCTATCAAGCCCTTTCTACATATTAACATGGTACATTTTCAAGTATTTTCATTTCAAATTCAAGGTTGATTCCTCAAAAAGGTTTTTACTTAGGAAAACTCCTTTTACAACCCTTTTCTCTATTTTTTTGTGTATAGGAAAAAGTTGGCACCCATTCAAAAGGAGCTGTGGAAATTATGCAAAAGCATCCTAGTTTTCCTTGCTATGCTCCTCATATTTGTTCATTATGCATGTTCACATTGAGTTGTAGTTAGTGCCAACTTGCAATTAGTGTCGAGTTCCAATGGTTGTCAAGCTGAAGTTGTTTTCGAGTTGTCCAGTATTGGCTGAGTTGTCCAGTATTAACTAAGTGCTTTGGTGGTTGATTGTTCCTTCATGTGCCGAGTGAACCTAATGTTTTCTTATGCTCGGTTCTTTCTTTGACCGAGTTTTTCTTTGATCGAGTTTGTCTTTGATTGATTCCTAGTGTGAGCCGACTTATGTATTTAATGTGGGTTGTAAATTTAATGTAAGGATCTTGTCTTGGGATGTGTGTAGACCGCTTTAAGGTCAGCCTTCTATTATGTAATGATCTAGAATCTTTTGTAAGCCATTTTGGCAAGTATAAATAGGGGTGTCTAGGCTTAGGTTAGTGAATGCGAAGTCAGGGGAGCTAGAAGAGTTAGAATGAAGCATCTGTAAAAAATTCTAAATTTGGAGTTCCGTAAATCTTGTTGGTTGTGACCTAGAAGACCTCACAATCGGGCATGTATGTAGACAATTTGATGAATTAAAAAAGTATTTTTTTTCTTATATCGTTGGTGTTATTCTATGTGTTGTTTGCGTCCATTGTGTTTATTTTGTAGGGTGTTTGGACTATTGGTGTGTCTTTGGCCCTAATTTTCCCATCCATACTTGCATCAGGAAAGGTCAAGTCAAGTGCTATAGTTGGTAGGTCAATTAATCAAAAAGTGTAGGGTCAATGTGATACACAAGCATTTTGGGTTTTTAGCAATCTTGTATCAACAAAAAATAGGTTTCTTCTTTAGTTTCATGTTTGTGGTGGTGTGGGATGTATTGCAAAAATCCTTTAGTTATTTATGTTAGATAGTGTGATCTTAAGGCTATTTTATAGATGTCATGTTTTATATATATATATATATATATATATATATGGATGGTTTCATCTTGATCAATTTATGTTGGATTCTTCTCGAGTTATTGATGTTCTTGCAAGTTTCCAAACCAGTTCATGTTTTCCAATCTTGCAAAGTTATTTCCCAATTGATAAAATGTGTTGGCACATATCTCGATGTTATCGGATTGTGTGGACTTATATCTTGGATCATAATGGATTCCAAGACTTATGTGATGAGATCTATTTAGTTTAGGTCATACCTTATATTCTAATACATCTTCTTGATTCTTTGAAAATGTAATCTATTCTTGGTCAACCTACACATCATGAAGTCTTTATAAGGATTGCAATCAATCTACTTAGGCAATTAGTAGTGGGGAAACATGAAATAGCTCTATACCAAATTTTAGCAATAAGAATTATGTATGTAATTAGTTAGGCTTGCCTAAAATATATGATTGCATGTTGCAGACCAATTGTAATTTAGTTTCTAATAAATTAAAGTTGATCTTCCTCTCTCATTTATTTTTTCTTTTTTTTTTGTGTAACCCTTGTTGCGTGATTGGACCGATCTCTTTGAATTCTTCATGACTGTGACTGCATGAAAACATGAAATAGTTCTAGACTAAATATTACCGGTAAGTGTTTTTTTTTAATCAAGTATATTTTCCTAGAATATTTGACCGTGTATTGTTAACCAATTGTAATTGAATTTCACATAATTGAAGATTGGTCTTCCATATCTCTCATTTATTCTTTATTGCTTAATTTGTGTGACTCTTGTTGCACAATTTGACAAATCTCTTTAAGGTCTCTCTGATTGTGACTGCACCATAATGGCGAGTTGATTCACCTTTGATATCTAACTCTCTCTAACCTCGTATTTTGGGCTGAAATTTGGTTTAGAAGTCAGTCATTTTTTATGTACATAGTTGGTCCTAAATTTGAGTTCTTGGCTTGCAATCTACGTGTACTTGTAGAAAATCCTTTCTCCCTATCTTTCTCGTGATCTTGTACTTTCTAGTTTCACTTGCATAGTAATCTTCCATAACAATAAATGATTATTACATCCACTTAGCGCTTGAGCCTCTTTGACCCTAGTGGATCATCTTCCTTCCAATGTATGATAAAATAAAGGTGTGAATTTCCTATTTTCTCAACAAATTCTAGTGATACCCCATCATACTTCCTACTTTTCCTTTCACTACAATTTGCTAGAATATTTTCTTATCAAAGATCAAAATTATACTTCTAAGAAGAGAAAACATAAAAGGATGAGATATAGTTTTAGACAAGGATCATTAATAAGTGAATTATTTTAATAAGTACTCCATTTTTTTTCTAAACTTAATAGAAGACATATAAGATTATGATATCTCCGCAAACAAAATTTACTTCAAGATTATGTATCCATAGGATAGGATGATAAAAAATGATAAAATATTTAAACTTTGGAGATTTTTTCAAGAACCCCAAAGAAGAGAGGTATATATGTGAGAGTATTAATATGTTGTAACTTGATATCTTAGTTTTGATAATGATTATTGAGAAGATTGCAAGCCTTCTTACACATTGATCCTCTTAGGATTAAGAATTAAAAATGAATGCATTTGATTGTAAAATGAGATTTGATGGTGTTCATTTCCATTCCCTTTTACTCCATCTTTATATATCCATGATTATTTAGGAAGTTGTATGGTGCAGGGGCACCTAGGTGAGCTCATGCAGACCTAGGGCTCCTATGTTTGTTTTTTCTTGTAGTGGTGCTAGCCACACCACTAGGATAATAATGGGACTAATCTAGTCTTAAGTTGAGGAGTTTCATGTCTTATTAGGCCTTAGTTCCACCTAGTTGCATGACTAGGTCAAATAGGGAATCTTTGTGATTTGGAGGGCAAAGTGGCCAAATAAGTGTGTTAAGGTCCTTTTTATATGTTTTAAGTCCATTTAGGGCTTTTGGTGAAGTTTGGTAGCCTTTGGACCAAGTTTGAAGGCCAAACTCAAAAAGATGTAAAAGTTGCTCAAAAATGGTCAATGTTGTCACTGACAACATTTACAACTTTTTGTTGCATATGAGAAACTTCAGAGATGGGGCTTGATAGTTGTCTGAAATAGTTAGGACTGGCCATTGGACAACTATATAAGGCCATTCTCGACTTATTCAAGAGGTTGAAGGAAGTTTTTTTGTGTGTGTACGGACTGTACAACAGTGATACAATGACAGTTCTATGTTTTCCAAGTTTTGTGAGTTTTATTGGATCGAAAGAAGTGTGGTAACCATTAGAACTGCTAGTTTAATTTATTTCTATATTTTATAAAGTGTTGGTTTGCAATTTTGTGGTTTGATAGATAGTTAGTTAAAAAAAAAAAAAAATTGCCAGTCTATTGTCCTGAACCAAGCACTTGGCCAAGATGGAGTCATAGAGCCTCTTCACACTATAGGATTTGTACAGGATTTTGGGATTAGGAAAATGACTCCATGTACATATTGTACAGTGAAGGAGGGGCCCTAGAAAGAAAGGATGGACTTTGTGTGTTGATGTCCTAGGCGAGCCATAGTTGCATGGCTAGGGATCACGGTAGATTGCAGAGGTGTTAGGAGGGATTGAATGCTTGGATTGCTTCAATCAAATCTTGGCGTGAGATAGATGAATGTGTGGTGAATCCCCAACTGCAATGGGAGACAATGGTGAAGGTCCAATAGAGGGAAGAACTTGTTTCTTGTCAGACAGGCTCAATACCTTATAAAACCTAATTTTTAGGCACAATTGTAGGTTGTATTGTATAGATGGTTTGGGAACCTGGGACCTCAAGAATCCTTTAGTAATCTTAAAAAGTTATTTGAATCCATGGTTAGTTTTCCCCCTTGTTAACAAGTTTTGCAAGCTATTGAGGATTTTCATCAAATGGAGGGCTAATTGCTTGTGGCCCTGTTTGCAAGCATTTTTGTGTAGTTCTTGGAACTTGATTAGGGATTCATTGCAAATGGTGGTTTTAAGTCTTGGGGAGAGTCCTAATTCCTTCCTATAAAGTCATACCTTCATTTGGAGTGTTATATAAGATGTTGGGGCAGATTGTGGTCTTGGTGAGAAGGAAGCAATAAGGGTCAATTCAAGCCCAGGAAGGAGTAAGAGAATTGTTGGTCTACCTAATTTATGTTCACTAGTTGAATGGACTAGGACCTCATAGATAGGATCCTAAGGAGAGTAGGGTAGTTTGGAACCCTATTAGGTCAAGAGAAAGACCTAAGGAGACCCTAGAAGAAGTTGGGGTAGGAGCAAGACTAGTTGTTACATCATTGTAGTAATATTAATTTGAATCTTGTATGACAGTACAGAGAAGAAAAAACAAAATACCAGAAATAAATATTTTTAATATTGAAAAGTAGAAAAACATGGATGTCATCCCTTGTAAAGATTGACCAAAAAGGTAGTAAGAAACAAGTTCAATAATAGACCATCAACAACAGACTACTAGAACAGCTAGTAACCCACATCAAGAGTGGGTAGAAAACTCATCCACAACATCAGGAGGAGAATGATAAATTAAAGAGAGATCTTTCCTATGTTGTTCAGTCATTATACATGAAATACTATACCCACCACAAAGGGAACGATGTGGTAAAATCATATTTGCAAAATTGTTAGAACAATAAGTATATTGTTGGAAAGGTTGTATATAATCAGGCAAAGGATGATGCGAAAAAGGAGCAGCAAAAAAAAGAACGGTGTGTGCACCTAGAGGGGGCTACACTGGCAATAGGAGGTGTAGGATCCACAAGGTTTGAGAAGGTCAATTTAGTAGCAATAGCATCGTTCCAAGGGGAGTCATCATTATTTTGTGAAGAGTAATTAGAGGAATATTCTAAAGTACTAATATTGTTAGCTTCCTCCCACCAAGTGGTAGGGCCTTTACAGTGTAAGAGAGAGAAATCAGTTTCTAAGTGACCAATAGAAAAGCACCAATGATATTAGAAGGGAATACCCTCATAATCGATAGTTAAGTACATGGTTATCCCCAACCATATGGAACATATCTCCAAGAAGAGGAGTCGATAGGAAATCCTCATTTAAAATATGTCCAATAGAGTTGTCAATGGCCTCAAAATAAGAAATCCCCCAAAAATGTAAAGGAATATTAGGGAGATAAACCCACACTTGACACATACTTTGTGGTTTAAAGTAAGAGGGTTGAAGGAAGTTTCCCAAGGTTTGGCCAAAAGGGAATGATTTCCCCAAACTTGCAAATGGATCATCACCATATTTTGTTCATCAAAATAAATAAAAGCAGCAATAAATAAATCCTTAGCATAAGTGAAAAGCTCAATGTTACCAAGAACTATAACTAGACACCCAACAATTAGTATTTGGTAGAGAGAGCCAAAAATAAACAAATTTGTCAATGGTATTATCCACTATATCCAAGCCATAGACCAGCACACGAGAGGTCTTGGAACATCAAAGAGGCTAAGATTTTACCTTGGAATGAAGAGAGAAATAACAACATGAGAAACACCTCCCATCAACAACATGTTTCCCAATGGAGTGCCTAGTGAGAACAAGTAAAAGAAGCATCTAAACCAATAAGCACCATTGTAATAGAAACCCCTATGCAAGAGGTAGTGCCTCAAACATAGACATGCTCACCCTCAAACCCCACAAAAATTAAAATAAGTAAACCAAAAATAGAAAGTAACAATCCATCAAAAGCATCTCCATTATTGTCTTCATCAACACCCATAACCCTAGATCACACCTTGGGAACCAACACTAAAGCTGACTAACTCATTTTTTTCCATGGAAAGCAATAGAAGAGAGTCATTGGATCCATCATGCTATCCTTTTTTTTGTTGACAATTAATAATTTTCCAATAATTATAATTGTCCATTGTATTGGAAGTAAGATATCTCTCGCAAATGTACATATGAACAATTATTCCTTTATTAGATGTGATATACATTACTACCAATATGTATTTGTGGATTATAAAGATAGACAATTATATTTGAGTTAACATTAATCAAAACAAACTTGGAATATGGAATTCTACAAGAGCATCTTTATTTACTAATATTCAATGTAGTTTCATATCTGAATGTGCTTATAATAAGTACTAGAGGGGCAAGTCAATGAAAAATAATTAAATACATACTAGAAGCTGATTTAGAAAAAAAAAATGGTTTATTGATGGTAGCATTGAATATAAAGCTTTAAAAATGGGAGAATTTCATGTAGTGTGAAGGTGTAAAACAAGAAAATTTGTAAATGAATCATACTGCAAAGGATAAGTGGCTCATTTTCTCAACCAAGACTCTCAAGCCTTCTAGTCTCCAACAACTAGATGAGGTTGCTTGAGAGCATTAGGAGCGTAAAAGTGATAAAATTTGATGGGAGGGCATTAGAAGACCTTAGCATGTAGAATGTCTTGGTTATTCTTGTGGTTAGTAACAAAGACCCTCCCAAAGGAATCTCTTAATTTGAACCAACTTGATTTGGTTTCCTTATGTGAAGCCTAAATCAAAAGTTGTAAAAGAGACAACTTTGTCTATTGGTAAGATGTAGAGGGATTTTATAGACATGAGATTGTGGAAAGAAATCAAAACAACTAATATTATTCCACCGGCCAAAGTACCCAAACCTTTTAGGATAAAATGGCTAAAAGGGGTAACAAGTGAGAAACCTTGATGTTATAGTTTTTGGAAGGCTATGGAATGTAGAGATATCATATTTAATTTTATAATTTGATACAAATATCTATGAAAAATGCCCTCTATTTTCCAACTCAATTTGGTTCACCTTCAACATTAAAATGTAGAGAAACCCATTTATTCTTACAAAAGACAAATCCATAATAGTTGGAGCCCTATTACTAAGGTATTAATAATGTGGCCCCTACAACCTCTAGCCACATGAGACACTTAGACATGTCTTATTCAAAGCTAGTATCTTGAACTTGATGCAGGATCATCTTAGGGTAGTTGGCAATCATGTATGTTGAGTTTGGAGCTCGGTCATTGTAGTTGGTGAGCTCGGTTGAAGGATAGAGATGTTTGGTCATTTGGTGGTGGTTCTTGAGTGGAAGATATGTTGCTTCATTGATGGACTCGTTGAATGGGTTTGGGATCTTGTTCTACTGAAGGTTCTCAGTGGATGAGCTCATGCTCGGTTGATGATTGGCTTGGTTAGGGTTTGGGCTCGATGGTTCTTAGTGGATATGGGTGTACTTAGTTGTTGTGTTAACTTGGTTGGTCTATTCATCAATGAGTGCATTCTTGATTCTCTTGGCTAGACAGCCTGTGCATTTAATTTGGATGCATTTCTCATGATGTGGATTGACTATTGGGATGCATAAGGACTTATTCATGGTCTTGATCATTTCTCCTATGTGCATTTAATGATTGTTTTAAGACAACTTGAGGCATAATGTGTTTTTTATGAATTCTAGAAATTTATATTTGTAAAAGCCGAATTGTGGTCATGATATATAAAAGGAGGGTTTCAATAGCATTGTAGGTAGGAGAGTGAGCTAGGAAGTAGGGAAAGAGCAGCGAAGTAAAGCTAGGCAGAGCTTGTAGTTGAGTGTGGGCTTAGGAAATAAGAAGATTGCTTGGTGCCTTGTGAACACAAGTTTATATCTTTCTTGGGTCTCTACCATATTGTTGCAATGTTACAGATATGTGCTAGCTAGGGATTGTTTGGATCTTGCGAGATCTTGCTAAACTATTGATGTATTGGTCATAACTAGGAAGGCCTTGCAACCCAACATATTGCATGTACTTGTTTATTGAAGGAATAAAGAATGTTATTTATGTTGTATCTTGTGTTGTGCGGTGCTTCCAGTGAGATGGTTTAGCAACTTGGTTGGATAGTCTATTTTCAGGCCCTCCAACCTAGCGGGTGTTGCATCATATGGTATCAGAGCCTAGTTGATCTAGTTGATTTGTTGAATAAGCTTTTTGAAGATCTTGGAAGATGCCTCCAAGAAGATTGGACCCTAGGGCAGTCGCGAGTCTATGTGATGCAGTGGAGACTAAGGTGTATATATATATATATATATATATATATATATATATATATATATATATATATATATATATATATATATATATATATATATATATATATATATATATATATAGTTAAATCAGATGTCATATCTGAAATAGAGTGGATGAAGAAGGAGATGGTCTCGGAGATCATGAGAGCTATAGATGGTTTACCGAGGAACCTTGGTATACAAGGTGGTTATGAGGAAGATGTTAAAGACTTTGATGTTGTTGGATCTAGTGGAGAAGAGACAATTGATCAAGTGGAGAGATCTATAGAAAATAGAACTGATCAGTGGAATAGATCTATGGCTCAATTGAATACTAGTCATTGAATGGAGGTTTCTAATGTCTCAGGTACTTTGAATCCTAAGGACCTGATTGATTGGATTGGCGAGTTAGAAGACTGCTTTGGGATGGACGATATTGGAGATCCTCTTAGAGTGAGGTTAGCACAAACTAAGTTGAAGGGACATGTTTTATGGTGGAAAGAATTGCAAAGAGATGGAGGAGAAGAAGAAGGGGGGATGAAGATCACTTGGTGGAGGTCATAAGCCCTGGGTCGCCAGCCCTGGGAGAGGCGACTTGGCTTGCTGACTTAGTGAGCAGACTTAAAAGAGTCAACTCAGTGAGGCAACTAGATGAGTTGGTTCGTTGAGGCAACTTGGTGGGGCGACTTGATGAGCCAACCTGGGGAGAAGACCTTGTGAGCGAACTAAAAGTGTCAACTTGGCGAGCATGCTTGAACAGTCAACTTGGTGAGCTGAATTGGAAAGCCAACCTAGGGAGCCGAAATGGTGAGTGGGGCTTAAGAGGTGACTTGGTGAGGTGATGCAGGAAGCTCCCCTTAATACCATAAACTTATAACAGAAACATAGAAATAATAGAAAATGTGAAAACAAAATGTGGACTTCTTATTTGCACCGCAAATGCGAAATTGCAAAATTCATAAGTACAATATGCTAACCCACATGGGTGCCTTCATTACAACAATTTGCAAGACAAGCTACCAACCATCACCCAGAGTTGTCCTAGACAATGTTCGGGTCTTTCTTAAATAAGCAGTTGCATGCCCCCCGAGAAGGTTCTAGATGCTCAAACTTAATACTTAGGACCAACAAACCCTAACAATACACATAGAGTCGGCCAAATACATCTTTGACAAATTATTTTAGAATTTAAGCCCAACTTCCGAAGGCCATAACTCATGAATCGTTACTTTGATTGGCTATTATAACCACTTTTCAAAAATGCCAACTCCTGACCTCTACTTTGAATTTTAACTACATAATGCATATTGATCTCTACCACAATTTTACAATGATATGGAGGACAACAAAATAGTCATGTTAGAGAAAGTTGATGCTTTATAAAATGTTGTAGATACATTAATGAAATCAATGAGCAAATAAAAGTTCAAATGGTGATACAACTTATAAGTCTCTTGGCCCTTGCAATAGTGGATAGTGGTGGCATTCTCTTTGCTCGTCCGAGTTGTTTAATACGTGAGAGAATGTTAGAAAATGTGTCTCACGCTTGGTCCTAATGTTAAGAATATAAAACATAGTTTCTTCTGATCTATAAAATATAAAACTCTAATATTTTACTCTATAATTCATTTCATGAAAAATAAATATTCTAAATTGTTTAAAATCAAGTGCAAAGTGTGTTTAATGCGTAGAATTCTTCAAGCTATATGATTAATTAGAAATAAGAGGGCTCAACAACCTCTTAAATCAAAAGTTGTGGTTTTCAAAAGTTGTGCTTCTCACATTTAAAATATATAAACATTTGACAATATAAAAGTTATAAAAAAGTTATATTTGTTGACCAAGTTATAATGCATATTATATGTGTCATTAATCATCTTTGAATAGAGATTATGAAGTCAAAATAATACATCTAAGTTATTGACTATCCCATGTTTATGCTACATTGAAGAAATGTATATTTTTAGCCTACAAAATCATATTAAGATTTGGATTTTGGTTGTTGTGTTTTAGATGGTTTTAACTTGTGGTTTTATAATTACTATTTGTGGTTTCATGTATCATGTATCATGTATTGAGTGCCTGGAATAGAAATTTTGATGGTGAGGTTTATATGTATTGTTATGTTCACATAGTTCTCTAAGTTGGTGATATCCCTACAAAGGGTTAAACTCCGCAAATGTATTGTAACGTTTGATTATTGAATAATACATTAAGTTGTTTTTAATAGGGCTTTTCCCATACAAATTATCATGTTTCAATATATTACTTTTGTGTTTATATTATTTATTTTCCACATATACCTTGTCTCATTGAAATCATATTCCATACCTCTAGTTCCTTTCAAAATTGACCTTTTTATTTTCTTATATTTCACCTCAAAGAATAATGTTGAGAGCATGTTACATACATCTAGTTCCTTTTGAAAATGACCTTTGATTTTCTCATGCTCTAAAGTATGGGTATATGATACTTATAGTGAATCTTAATACTCTTCAATTGGTTAGGTTAAGTAGATTTTACCTCCCACAAAATAGGTATCCTAGGCTAAAAGGAGGAAGTATTAAACATTTTGAGAAAAAAAAGTCAGGTTACATAAAAGTCTTGTCAGAGTTTCAGATATATTTGAAATTCCAACATAAGCTCTCTCCAAAAGCATATATGAGAAACATATGGTCCAAGCAACTGATATTAACAGCTAACGTGGAACATTTGCAAAGAGATTGAGACATATTTGCAGAGACAATATATAAGTTACAAATATGATACACAAAATAAGAATAATATAATGGGAAATAGGGAAATAGAGAAAAAGAAGCGTGTACACATTTTGGTATGCCCTCAAAATTTCTTTAGTTTCTCTCAACAACACCATAAAATCACTACGTGATACCATTAGACATTGAACAAAACCGACCGAAGAAGATCAGTCAAAATCAATTAAGAACAAGAGCTCTTTGCGAGCTTGAGTCCCTACCTTTTGGGAACATAGAGTGGGTTATAGCTAGTAGAATGTGTGAGGGGGTTATAACTAGTAGAGTGTTTGTTCATAATATAAATCATCTTGAATATTTATGTGATAGTCTACTAGTAGAAAATTGCAAGATGGCAATAATATAACACAAGTTTAGTGCAATTGTTGCAAGCAATGAAGGGGCATATTTCTTCTTTTGTTGCTTTAAAGTGCAATTTGTATAAGCAACTATCTTCAATTGTGGATCATTCCCTATTGGAATCATTGGTATGATGTAATGGCCGAATAAATTTGTTTACAAATATTATATACTTTTTTAAATTATAGGTATAACAGAATTCAATGTTTTAGATGTAAATTCACTTACGAAATTAAAATCACATTGAAATTATTAATTTTTCAAACTAAAAATTGTCAAGTTATGAAATTCTAAAAGAAAATAAAAGATTTGTATCGAAGTGATTCATAATGACATTGAGGTTAAATATGTTTATATCTTCTGTTATAATTCAATATTATTTTTATACTTTTATGACTTAAATAATAATAAAATTAAATTTCGGATAGAGAATTTCATCACCAATGAAGCATTTAATTGCATATTGAACATTTGCCCCAGCTGCTCCTCCAAAATACGACCAGGCAAGGTCGGCTCCCAACAGTCTGGCTTCTGACGCGAAATAAATGAATTGACAATCTCAACAGTTCCATCTACAGATTCAGATTTTTGCCCAATATTAATATTCAACCACTTCATTGTTATATTAAAAAAAAGAATGCGTTCTGTTAATTCTGTGCATTCCAAGTTGCATAGAATTTTATTGCCAAACAAATGGGCTCAGAATAACAATCAATACAGACGCGCCTGGGGCATTGAAAGCGAGTTGGACGAATATTGTCAGCTCTTATTGTTGAGATGAATGTCGATTTTGCAATTTGGACTCTGAGACCGAAAACAAGCTCAAGATTATTTGCTAATGGCAATCTCTAATTTTTGTATGTGAATATCTGAAAAATTGTCTAGTCCGACAAAAGAAATGTCTGGACGCTCGTGACATTGCTGAGATGGTACACAATTTATAAATCTGACTCCTATTTTTAAGTCGCTGCGGAATTCAAATGAGAAAATTATTGTGTGTTCCCAGACGGAGAAGAAAATGGAGTAACAGTCGGGTGCACATGTTAATGGCTCATAGCCAAAAATACATAAAAAATTGCAAAGTGCTTTTAATATTTCCAGTTTCTTTTGGACATGTCGCTAAAGTCGTACACAACTTATAAAGTCGTACAAGATATCAAACACAGTCTGACAAACACATTAACTAAATACTTATTCTCTTTAGTATTTTCTATATTTTCTATATTTTTCAACTCCAAAAATAGTAATTATGCCTACGAAAATAGTCCTCCCCCAATCAGGAAAAGTATTTTACTGTAATAAATGAATTAAAAAATATTCAATTTAAAAACTTTAGACAAATGATGCATGCTAGAAGTGAAAAAATAGGTGGAGGGTCAAACAAAAACAAACAAAAACATTAGTTCCATATATAAGGCAGGGACTAATAAAACACAGTTTTGGTGGCTTATAAGGGCAGGCCGAGTAACATAGATTACATTAATCCATGGATGTGAACTCCATGCACGGATATCATTGAAAAATTCTAATATGGATTCCAAAATAATATACATAAATGGCACAAATTTCTCTTGAAATTTCATAAGGCTGGCCACAGTGACCATCATCGTGACTAGGCTGCAAAGGATATGTAAGTTATCCTAGATAAGAGTAGACCAATAAATTCATGTACAAAACCTTTGTTTTCGTGTCTATTCTCATCAATTCACAACAGACACATTCATGGAAGATACAAGCCAAAAAGAGGTTTAGGTCCATCTAATGAAGGATGGGAAAAATCTTCTCATGACAAGAAGATTAAAACTTAAAAGCTAACTCACACTCCTATTAAAATAAAAGTGGCATGAAAATAATGAAAATTCAGTTTTTCATTCAAGAATAACACATTAAGGTACACAATCACTCAGTTAGATCCTTGATATTAGAGAAATATAGATTGAGCTGCTCAAGGTAAAGATACATATAACCCCTCATAATAAAAATTTAGATTTGAGAATGTGTGGGGAATCTCTGAAATAAGCATTATGTAGGAGAGAAATAATGTTTATTTAGATGTCCAGCTGAATGTTTTAAATTGGTGTTGAAGAAGTTGTGAACGAGTTAAAATGCCATAGATCAGACCTATTAGCATGCTCTATTAGCCACAACAAACGAGTAAGTAATCCACATGCTTACCGTCCCAATCTTTGCAAGCAAGAGTCCTCAATTATTGATACTTCTAGCGTGATGATTCACATTTGGCAGAAATTTTTTACTCTTTTCCTTTTGCCCTTGTGTAATGGGAAATAGAACAAAGGAGATTAACATTGTAATCGTTTTGATTGTGTCAAATGACAATCATCATGATTCAGTAGCACCTACCCACAGGAATAGAAGCATGCCTAGTGCCTATGACATATCCCTCAGGGTTATTCTAGGTGATACACTAAAGGCCTAATGGCAATACCACAAAAGTCCTCCATTTGGAAACTATTAATGCAAATAATATAATATAAAACAAAACAACATTCACATATATAAGGCTGATATTTTCAAATTAAACTGTATAAAACAAGGGATAATAGTGAGAATGGGACCATACAGATGCATGACAGGAAATGGTTATTGCCGTATCAATGTCTCAAAAGGACCATGGCAAGAAATTTAAAGGAACAAACCAAGCACAACTACTCCATTCTAAGAACAAAATATACATAATGTTGACAAACTGTCGGTTCACTAATAATACAGTAATTAAAAAACCAAGCACAACTACTCCATTCTAAGATCAAAATATACATAATGTTGACAAATTGTCGGTTCACTAATAACACAGTAATTAACTGATAATCAGTTACAAGGAAGATAATAAGTGGCCTGCCTCAGTTAGACACTGATTCCCACTTTTACAGCTGCCCTCATTTACAGACAAGGATATCCACCCTTGTGCCTAGATCTTGCTGATGATAGTTGTCGCTGCCCTAAAATTCAAGTGAAAATATATAAAACTTAAACATTTTTATGGCTTAACACATTTAGTAGGGGCTTGAGAACAATTGCAAGTAGCAGTTGAATCATCACCTTATCATGTTAAAATCCAACATGGATTAAACTGAGCCACCATGAAGCTTTTAGGTAACAATTTAAAATATCCTCACTTAAGCTAAAAATTGATAAGCTATTTGCATGGGGCTGTACCCGAATAGCTCATGGGATTCTCTGAGAATTAATTCACTATCATTTCCAGAGATCTACACTTGATTAAGGCTCTCACAAACTCTAGTTCTGACAAGATCCTATATTTATTAGTTGTTGCCACATATACATCCTAGGACTTGTGTACCATACAGCGATGTTGAAAAGCAATTATCTGATAATTTAATGCTTCTTTTGCTACAACCTGAATGTCACAATCATCCCCTGTTTTCAGGTGTATCAGATATAGGCTGGCATTTACTGGAATAAAAAAGTCCTTCACACTCCTAAACAAAAGCACTATTTTGGACGATGCTAAGGATATTATGTGATTTTCTGATTTTAAACCTACCTAACTTTTAGATGAAATAAAATATGACTGGTCTGCAAGCTTACATTTTTCTCCTGTCTATTGTTTTCCTAGAAATCCATATAACCCTGCTAAAATTTTGACCAGACCAATAGTTATCTGCCTGGAAAATTAGCTGGAAACATGTCCCGCAATGTAGCCGTGACCAATTGCAAATGTCTCAGGGACACAGTAATGGGACAGAAATGTTACTCACCATCCCCCAAACCAATTTTTTCAAAAATGTCCCAGAGATGTTTTAGATTTTGTAGCATACGTCCCATGGACGCTTTAGATATTTCTGCAAACTTCCCACGGATATTTTAAATTTTGCTGGAAGCGTTCCAGGATGGCCAGAGGACTCTAGACGCCCCTCAACCATCCCAGGAAAATCTCCTATGGCTCTGCCAGAACAATCATTTTAGGTTAAAAAAAGACAAATAATGAAAAACATGCTGGTTCTGATAGAGCTAGTTGCTGCCAACTAATGATTTTTCCATGTTGAATCCTTCAAACAAGGCAACCTTCTGAGTAGGTGCAAACTTGAAAACATGGAAAAGAGGTTTTATGGAGTCACTAGCAGCAGCACTTATCAACCAATGAAATAGTCAGCTCCAGAAACAACTTTAAATACATAACAACAATAAGCATTTTAATTTTCCAAGGTATGGCCTTTAGACTCAAGCCTTTACTGAATTTCATAATTCAGAGGAGCAGAGTGGGTTTGTAGTGGGCAGGTTAATTATGGAGGGAATAGCACACGATGCCATTCATTCAGTAAGACAAGCTCATACTGACAGGATGTTGATCAAGCTTGATATAAGGAAAGCCCATGATCATAGCAACTGCTCCTTCTTACTTCAGGTACTGAGTTGCTTTGGTTTTTCAAAACTATGGGTTGAATGGATCAAGAGTTGAATCATTACACCCAGGTTCTCAGTCATTGTCAATGGGAACCTGCAAGGTTCTTTTGATTCCTCGAGAGGATTGAGACAAGGTGACCTGCTCTCACCGATCTTGTTTAATATATGGCTGAGGTTCTAGGTACTGGTAGAATGATATCCAAAAAGAGACGGGAAGGATAATGAAAAGGCATCCAAACAGCACATGAATAGAATCAACATCACACAAGCAGTTTGCAGATGACAATTTAGTATTTACCAATGGGGGAGGCATCTTTAAGGGAAGCCAAGTGCATGAAGGCCACTTTAGATAAGTATTGCATGATGCCAGGACAGGCTGCAAATTGGAATAAATTTGAGATTATCTTCTTCAACACAAGTCTGAGAGAACAACATGAGACATGCAGGATGCTCCAAATCAAACTGGGGAGACTGCCTGGTAAATTTCTTGGATTGCCTTTGTTTGGGGGGGCTGGTAGAGTGAATTTGAGGACTAGGTTGGTGGATAGCTGTGTTGGGAAAATGGAGGGGTGGAAGAGCAGATGGCTTTTCTCTGCCAGGTCGCATATTAATGCCAATATCTGTTATATCGGCCATTTCTTTGTATTCTATGATGTGCATGCAAATCCCTGCAAAAAAAAATTTAATGTCTTTAATCTCCTGCATCCTGATGATGGATCATGTAGTATGATCTAAAACATTGATGCTAATAATTATCACACAATCAATCCCAGAAGAGAAACAATCATTATCAAAACAGTTGAGCAGAAGATGAGAAATTTCTTTTGGAATGTAAGTCAAGAGAAAGATAAAATTCCTTTGTTGGCATGCAAACAAATATGTAAACCGAAAGAAGCAGGTGAGGTCTGAGAAGATGGAACCTGATGAATGACGTGATGGGGGCAAAGCTCATTTGGATGATGTACAGAAATCCACAGCAGAAGTGGGCTAGGATTCTTTGAATGAAGTATCTAGACAATCAGGACAAAGAATGCATTCTTAGAACAGCTGATCCTTTTAGGGGATCTGCAATATGTAGCTTCATGATCAATTGTAAACATATAATCACAGTTCATATTACATGGAAGCTGGGTGATGATGAGAAAGCCAAACTCTGGGAAGATTCAATAGAAGGGCAACCAACATTAACCTATGCAGATTATAATTGAGGATTGAAAAACAAGCTGGAAACAGTATGGGGAAATAAAGTCACAGATCTGATCATCAAGAGTCATGAGGGGGATCAATTAAATGGAAGTGGAAAGATGAAAGTGTACTGGGACTCAATGATGAGGAAGATAGAGAATTCCAACGATCAGAGAGAATAAAACACTTCTACTATCAGGAAAACAAGATGAGATTGTTGGGTGTGGATGTAAGAAGGGTGAATTCTCAGTGCAAGTAGGACATATATTTGTGCAAGCTGCAAAGACAGCTGAACAAGAACCTGTGGCATTACTCTAGAATAAATACTGCCTCCCAAAGGCGGGGGCTTTTACTTGGCTGACATATGGAGGTCAAATCTTAACAGGGGGAAGAGTGATGAGATATGGGTTATCATGGACCCTTTCTATGCCCTATGTGCAAATGTGAAGTGGAAAATGTAGATCATCTATTACTGCAATGCAAAGTAGCAAATTAATGTTGGTTTTTTGTTTTGAAGAAGCTGAATTTACAAGGAGCCAAGCACTAAGCTAACTTCAAGCAAATGTTCCAATCTTGGCAAGGACCAAGGTACAAATCTGCTTTCTCATCTATTTGATGGATATGCCCATCAGCGATTGCTTCGGAGATATGGAAAGAATGCAATAGGAGAATATTTCAGGGTAAAGAGGAGTCAGTGGATGGTTGTGTTCCAAAATTGAAGAGCATAACAGACTTAGTAAATGTGGCAGCAGCAACACAATAGCTGAGCAAATATCCTTTTAGTTCATTAGATGTTATTCTTCAGAGATCATGGAATATGCTCCAATATAGACTCATTAATGGGTGTGTGAAGGTTGATCTTTTAAAGGGGCATAGGGAAGAATTTGAATGGAGTGCTCCAAATGAGGGATGGGTGAAGGTGAATTTCGATGGAGCTGCCAAAGGCAGTCCAGGTTCTGCAGGTGCAGGGTGTGTGGCAAGGGATACCTATGGTAATATTCTTGCCATGAAGAAGGAAACATTGAGAGTAGGAACCAATAACGAAGCATAAGTCCAAGCAACTTTGCTTGGGGTCAACTTGGCACAAAGGTTGCATATCGAAAACTTGCATTTGGAAGGGGATTCTCAGATCGTTGTAAATGTCATTGCAACTGGGAAAGTGCATGTGTGGAGATTACAAAAAGTGGTGGATATCATTAGGAGAAAACTAGGAGAATTTCAAAATTTCAAACATATACCGGGAGGGAAACACACTTGCTGATTCATTATCCAAGTTGGCCGCTGATGTGGCAGTGACATAATCGGAGTACAGTGACATTGTGGTGAATATTGCGTGGAGATTTAATGTGACACGATGAGTTGGTTGACACATCAATAAGCAGTGAAGGGCAGAAAGGGTAATAAATATTTTGTAAAGTGGCGCAAGCAAATTCACTTGTCCTACATCACACATTCCCATGTGTGCATCCAATGCAATGAATGTACCCTATATACCTTGCTTTTTGGCATTTTGATGGCATTTGTTTGGTAAAGAAAATGGCAAAGCGTGGTGAGGCAGAGTTGCAACAAGAAAATGGAGGCAAACTTTTCTTTTGGGGCTCTGAAGCAGCAGATGTCCTTCAAAGCATAGTTTAAATTCTTGCCGACTTATCGCCGATAAGTCAACTTATCGCAAGAAGTTGAAGGCGCCAAGAAATAACATGATTTCATTGTCAGATTTTGACGCCGAGAAATCCAACTTCTCATGGTGAGAAAAGGGCGATATACCAGCGATAAATCGCCAACTTCTAATGATATTTTAAAAACTTCTCGCAGGGAGTGCCAGTTTATACAGCGATTTGGAAAAAACGTCACTTCATTTTTGTTTGTTGCATTTGGCGTCTTGGGTGGGGAGGAGAAGGGTTTTGGAGCAGCACTTAGGTGTTTGACAGCGATTTGTAGCGATTTTCAACGCATTAGGAGCGGATTCGAAGCTCTTTCCAAGCAAATCCGGATCCACAAGTAAGTTTCTCAAAAAAAAATTCTTAAGTTAAACTTTTTTTTGTCTTCCCATACTTGCATATCTTGCATTTGTAATGTTCTCTAATACATTTTACGGTATTAGAGTGAATGAGTCATGACAAAGAGGCAAAGACCTAACACCATCTTTTTGCAATTTTCCCAAAAACAATCAAGTTTTTCTCAATAATTTCAAAACTTTAAGGCTAATACATTTTTTGTTTTATTCTCTGAATTTCCAGCAAATATGGCTTCCTCTGCATCTGGGGCAGCGGCATCTTCTAGTGGTCCCATAGCATGTCCATCTGGATTCATAGGCACGCGCCCTAAAGGGGCTAGAAACTTTGCATGGAAATATGCCTTTGAAGGAACAGAGTATAATAGTGTCATATGCATAAAATGTAAAAGACAAATCCGTAGAGGCATATCTCGTTTGAAGTACCACCTCGCTGGTATAGAAAAGCGTGACACAAGGATTTGTGATGCGACTACGGAGGAAATAAAAAGAGAGATGATTGCTTTGCTTAGTGCCCAAGAAGAGTAGAAGTTGAAAAGGGAAAGGACAAAATTGGCCATGAGGGCAGCCATTTATGAATCACAAGGTATGTTTCCTTTTAAGTTTTAACAATCATTTATTATTTTTTAATCACGACTAATGCTTGTGCTAAAACAATTATCAATTTATCATGATTCATAATGAGATGATGTGGGTTGTGTCATGTGACTAGGTATCCCAGCCACCCTTGATGAAGAAGAAGAAGCAATTGAGAGGATAGTGGGCTCTTTTTGTGGCCCAAGAATCCGCATACGGAACACACCTACTCATGGCAGGTCCTCAAGCTCAGCTTCCACTTCTGCTGGGTATAGTAGACCGCAAAGCTCTTCTATTGATGGTTATTTTGTGCATAGAAACACACCTGGAGCACAACCATCATTGGAGGGTACTGGATGCAACCGTGATGTGCATGCACAACTTGACATTCAATGTGCTGATTTTTGGTTTTTTAACAAGCTCTCCTTTAATGTTGCAGCAAGTCCATATTTTCTGAATTTTGTGACTAGTTGTACAGTAGCAGGGAAGGGCTACAAACCACCTACTCCTGCAACCTTGAGTGCAAAGTAATTCACTTGTTTCAAACTTTTATACTTTTAAAGTTTTACAATTCACTTGTTTTTGTTGAAAGTAATTTTTCTTAATCAAACTCGTGTACTTAAAGTGAATATCATTTTTTATGTTGTGCTTGTAGATTGTTGAAAGATGCTATTTGTAGGGGCAAAGAAGTGGTTGAAGAGCAAAGGTTAGAATGGAAACAGTATGGCTGCACCATACTTTCAGATGGATGGACGAATGGAAGAAACCATACCATCATCAATTGTTTAGTTTCTTGCAAGGATCAAGTGATCTTTCTTAAATCCTTGGATGCCTCGGACAAGATAAAAACGGTTGAGACTTTGGCTTGAATGCTAGAGAATATTGTGATAGAGGTTGGGGCTGAAAATGTGGTGCAAATCATAACGGACAATGCAGCGGCATATGTGGCAATGGGTAGGATCTTACAAGAAAAGCATAACACACTCTTTTGGTCTCCTTGTGCAACGCATGTTATTGACCTTCTTTTGGAGAATATAGGGAAATTGGATTGGGTGAAACCGGTTGTAGAGGAATCAAGGACGATAACAAAATATATCTACAATCACCCTTGGGTCCTTCACTTGATGAGAGACTACACGAACGATGAGGAGTTGGTTAGACCTGCAATCACAAGATTTGCAACGATTTTTTTAACGTTGCAAAGTGTTCTTAAACATATGAATCCTCTGAGGCAGATGTTTGTGTGTCCAAAATGGCTACAGTCAAGTTATTCAAAGAAGGTTGATGGGCAGAGTGTTGCACGCATTGTGTTTGACATCCAATTTTTTGAGCGAGCTTTAGAAATTGTGGATGTGAGTTGGAAACTTCAAAATTTGATTTTTTTTTGTACTTATTAATCAAGTCTTTCATTATTATTTTATAACCCTACTCTCTAATTAATAATTGTTTTCTACTTTTCAATTGTAGGTGGTGAAGCCCTTGGTTAGAGTTCTCCACTTGGTCAATGGGGAACAAACCCCAATGGGGTCCCTTTATGAGGCCATGGATAGGGCGAAAGAGGCTGTAAGAAATAAGTACAGTGGAGAGAGCCTAAAATTTCAGCCCTTATGGGATATTATTGATAGGAGGTGGAGCAATCAGCTCCACCAACCCATTGATGCAACAGGGTATTTCCTCAACCCTGGTTACCGCTTCTCTCCATCATATGCGGATCCCAATGGAGAGGTCATGGAGGGCTTTAGTGAATGCATGCAGAGGATGGTACTCGACATTGCAGTGAGAGACCTCATTGTGGCCGAGATGGAAGTGTATCAAAATGCAACGGGCAAACTATTCTCCTCAGCCTTGGCAAAGAGAGGCAGACAAACTCAGACACCAGGTACAATATTTGGAATTTCGAGTCTCTCACATGCATGTTAAGTAGATAAATAAGCTACATAAACTTGTCCTCATCTTGCTTTCTAACTCTTTAATGTTTATCTTGCAAATGCTTGGTGGCGAAATTGGGGTGGTAATGTCCCTAATCTACAAAAGCTTACTCTTTGCATCTTATGTCAGCCTTGTAGCTCATCTAGTTGTGAGCGTAATTGGAGCCTGTTTGAATCTATTCGCACAAAGAAGAGGAACAAATTGGCACAAAAATGCCTAAATGACCTTGTCTTTGTGCATTATAACCTCAAGTTGTGCATAAGAAAGGTAATGGCAGCAGCAACTGAACCACTTGATCTGGATGACATAGATCCTTTTGGCGATTGGACAGAAGAGGAGCAGCCTTCACTATTCACTAAGGA
Organism: Cupressus sempervirens; assembly: GCA_028749045.1. Classification (NCBI taxonomy): domain Eukaryota; kingdom Viridiplantae; phylum Streptophyta; class Pinopsida; order Cupressales; family Cupressaceae; genus Cupressus; species Cupressus sempervirens. The sequence goes on from CM053785.1 coordinate 579,801,382, forward strand.
TGAGATATATGAGTTGGAGAGGGAGGCTATGGAGGAGGGTGGTTTTGCAGTGGGACTAGACAACATTCAGGAGGAGGGCAATGAGAATGAGGAGTCTGAGGACAGTGACAGTGAGCATAGTGATAATGAGAATGAGGATGATGAGGAGTCCTTTCCAAGGCCAACACCAGCACCACCACAAACGACTGCTACGGCTAGAGCTGCTAGACCCCCTCCCTCTCCCATAATTTTTACTAGAGCTACTAGGATGGGGAAGAGGAAGAAGTAGACTAGTTTCATATTGAACTTGACATTTGTATTTGCTTATATTTTGAGTCTTTGACAAAGACAATTCGGTATTTACTATTTGTAGCTTGTTTCAAAGTTCAAAGTCTATAGACTATGACTACATCGGCATTCCACATGAGGATGCGATTTTGTTACTTATTGCATTTATATATATCTAGATCAGCTTGTTTGGTTTGTTTACTCATTTACTGACTCAATACATGCATCTACTTATTGAATTTTGTGAAAAAAATGCATTTTTAATTAAATTAAAGTCATTTTTATAATTCCCGATATTTTCTCGAGAAGTTGCCGATTTCTCTCCAATATTTGCCAAGAAAAAAAAATTTGGCCTCACCGAGAAGTGGCCGAGAACGAGAAGTTGAACTATGCTTCAAAGGGCCTATAACTGAAGAATAGTTGAGCAACATCTTCACCTTGACCCATTCATTCTTCGTTCGATATCATTTGGGCTTTACTGGGATCTACTAGGTAGATCATGTTGGATGTCCAATGTGTTTGCCACTTGGGACCAAGGGGGATGTTATATCTGCTCTTTGGCTTAGTGAAGACTATTTTGGGCTAACCTATCGTGCTCCGTCATTCAAAACCTATTGTGATAAATGTAGATGTGACATGACTTATCTAATGAACTATGATTATACATGTTTGTATTCATATATGTGATTACTAACCCTAATGGGAATAATTGACCTTGTGAATTATATTTCAAGTGTTATCTAACATGGTTACAGGATCTCAACCAAATTTATATTGATAAAAACATTTAATTGGTAAAGTTATGATTCAAACCTAAGTTGCGAATCCTGGTTTGGGTTCAGATTCATTCAATTGTTTGGGGGGAGGGTGGGTTGTTAGTGGGGGTGGGAGGGTTCGTTTTATCAATGTTTGAGTTCAACAATAATAATGTCAACATTAACAATCAGCCATCACTGATCAAATGTCATCATCATCCTGCTGTAATGAGATCTGTTTTATCTTTTTGGCCTTTTCAGTGGTCTATTTTAAGGTTGGAGGGTCAAAGTGACCGAAATAGATAATCAAAAAAAGTTTTTAAAATGACTGAAAATGGTCAAATTCCTCCCCAGTGCTTCTGCTCATGCACAAATTCACTCAAAAAAATTGTAATTCTGCCCAGAACCCACAGCGAATTTGCAGGACCCTTGGCAAATTTCGGAAGAACCACATCCAGACCAGAATTTTGACCATACCAAGAATCTGGTAACTTAGATTCTAACTATATCGTGTTCTTTATTTTTTTAATTTTGCTTGTGATTCTCGGGCAAGATCCAGGATCCTCCCAAAAAGGGGCCATAACATCCCCCTTCTCCTGCTGTCCCTGTCCTGATAAATTGGGGTAACATTGAGAAAATATCATTAGAAAAATATGTTTTTGACATCCAAAGTGTTTTTGTGTAATAGTGAACAGATGTGTTCACATAAAAGTCGCCAGGTTAACGCAGAGGACATGTCATGGAGATTAGGGAATAATGAAAATTGGTTACTTTCAAAGTGTTTCAAGGCTCAGCCCCGCTGAAGCACAAGGCAGAGCCCTCTGTATATAGAAATATCCTTGGGTTATAATATGTAAATTTCAAGTTTTGATAAATTTGCAACTGAAAATAGTCTGCTGCTTTTGGTTCCTCAGTGTTTTGATATTGCCATGACCTATGCCGGGTGAACAGTCAAGAGAAGCTGTTTATATCTTCCGTGACTGATTGTCTGAAAATCCATTAATGGCAGAATTAGTCTTGCCTGATTGAACATGGATTTCAAACATAGGGAAGCTTGTTTTCCTCCCATAAATAATCAAGTGTAAGTTGAAATTGTTAAGGATGGTTAACACTGAATCTTTGACAAGTCAGTTGATACAATTCTTTCCTTTTAGAAATTAAGCATAGCTATCTCATAGTTCATTAGATGAACACCACTCTTTAATTATAGTACTTGTTAGGGCACAGATGGTGTCCTGTATAAGGCCACCAGGATTTCTCTTCGATTTGGATTCTTTTAGTGAAATTGTTTTGGAGTCTGCAAATAAGCCATGTTAAGTTTCTAAGTTTGAATTATTTACTTAAAAAGTGGCATTCCAATTTTTTGACTGCTTCAAAAAAATATGGATACATGATTTTCAAACATACCATTTAGCTGTACAGGGGCAATCTGGCAACTTTTTGGCACTGTCAAGCTTATTTATTAGGATTAGCATCATGTAATGGATAAGCAATTTCAATATTTCAAAACAAACTCTTGTACGAACGTATCTAATATCGCTTTGAGATGCGAGGCATTACAGACTTCTGTTTCTTCTCGTTAAAAATGCGTAAAACCACAGCGGCTGTCTCTTCTATAGCTTTTCCTGTGACCTCTGCACTCTCATAATAGCACAAGTCAATACGAAATTGGCAATAAACTTCAAAATAAATTCAATTCCCATACATCAATATTGGGTCTAAAGATTGTAGCCAATAGAATGGGGTAATAATCAGAAGGAGGTAGCTCATAACTCCAGCAGAAATTATGAAATAGATTTGAGCGGGCGTACTATATATAATATAGCTCAAGTTCAAAGAAAAGAACGAAATGTGTATTACCTATAACAGGCCATCGAGGATTCTGGGCGAAGAGCTTTTTGGCGTAATTCAGTTCTCGACGAATATGATCCATTTCCGAATAGTTGGTTATGGAAGACTGCGGATGTAGCCCCAGAGTATTGGCCCTTGCCAGCCGTATTGCTTGCAAAATGGAAGGGCTAATGATGAGCCCAAAAATTTTGTCCTGATCAATTTCATAGAGCTCTTTAGGGGGATTGAGTCCAAGAACAAGGGGCACATTTGCAACTTTGTAGCCCTTCTGTGCTAAGTAGGTGGAAAGGGGTGTTTTGCTGGTCCGCGACACCCCAACGAATACCAAATCTGCTTTCTGGAGATTCTGAGGGAGAGCCCCATCGTCTTGCTTTATGGTAAATTCCACCGCCTCAATTGTCTTGAAATACTGTTTTGACAAGGGGGATTTCCCTCGAGGGACGCCGAGAGGGGCAACCCCTAAGTGCCTGGCAATTGCCTCTGTCGTAGGGCCCAGAATGTCCGTGTACGGCACTCCCCACAGCTCACATCCCCTTTTCGCTGCTTCTGCCATGCTTGCCTCTGCCAGTGTGTACAGAAGCAGCGCTTCCTCCTTTGCTGCTTGCATTATTATCTCCAGCAGCCGCTCCACATCATCAATCTGAACATCCCAATCAGTCACAGCACAAAACTATTATGTTTTGTTTTGCTTGAGAATAAAAAGGCTGAAAGAAAGAAAGCACAGATCACCCACCCCAGAAAACAAATGGGTATTCACGGCACAGCCCCTGTCGGCAAGGCAGTGATCGAATTGACCCAGAGCAGCGTTCACCGAGTGCTCTCCCGTCCATCCGGTCCCATCTGATACCACGAAAATTGCTTTTCCCAATGTCGAGTTTTCATCATCACTGTACTCTCCGTCGTCCCTAGAAATAGGGCAAGAAGGAATGATATCAGAATCGATAGTAGTAGTAGCAGTACGCGCCTTGTCGAACTTAGTCCTGGCAGAAGGAGAACGCAGAGCCCGTGCTCTGGACCATCGCTTCAGCTGTGTGCTGCCCTTCGATTTGGATTTCCAATCCTGTTTGCTGTTTGGCGGGGATGGCTTGTCGGCCTCTTGTGCTTGGGCCTCATTATCATTTGCCACAGGCAGGGAATTGCATGGGCGAAATGAGGGGTTAATTGCTGCTACTCTACCAACAAAAGTGGAACCTAGAAGACACACCATTCCTTGCCTCTCCTACTTCAAACTTTTGGAGGCTGGTAAATTTGACATTGTGATTCAATTTGCGCTCAAGGATAACGTGCAGGAGTATATTATAAGGTGACACATAAGATTCCAAAAAATTTGGATAATACTATACATTTGTGTGGAAAAGAAAATCATTCATATATTATTATTAGTCCTTATGCACGCAGGGAACTAATATTTTTCAGATTTTCAATGTTCTTTGTAATTAATTTTCATACCAAAAATTAGCAAATTTCAAAAGTTAAAAATTGTTTTATTTTGAATTAACTTTTAATTATCAATCTTTGAGTTTTGACTTGTGGATCTTAATTTTACCAGGGTTTAAACATTTTTCCAATGACAAAAAAATCAGTAATATTTTTTTTTCAAATATTTGGAAAGCTCTAGGAAAAATCTTCACACGTGGCATCAACCTGACAGTGGAAAGCCTTGCTCCGGAAGAAGTGACGAAAGTCGGTGCAAGCATTGATATTCTCTGCTGAATACTCTATATGGTACCATTGCTCATAATATTTATTTTACTTCATTGTAAAAAATTTACCTGTGCATGCTCAAAAGGATTCCTTTCACTTGATGCAACAAATCTGGAGGTTCTCGTCAGTGTAAGGGTTTTAAGTTTTGCATCACCTTTATTAGATGAAGAGCGTGCATTAGCAATAAATTGTTAAGAGCCTTCAGTCTTACTGGATTGCTTGATTTTTGCCTTGCAATTTTTGCTCTTACACAAGTTGTAATTTTTTCTGACTAATTTTTTTCATTTTCTTTCTCTGTTGTTTGATTCTTCCATTGTCATGTCCCCAATTTTTCTGGTGACAGATCGATTTAATTAATTTAATTAATCTGGTTGTCCAAGGACGACTAATTAATTATTTTAATTAAATAAATAAATATTAAAAGATAACCTTGTATTTAATAAAGTGACTTGGAAAATATTTAATAAAGTCACTTATGAGATAAGATCAAAATTGTTCTAGAAGTCTCTGGAGAAGGTGGAGAGAAAAGAATAAATAGGCACCCCGGGGCTCCATTCGAATCATGCAGTTGATTATCTCTCTTTGATTTTCAGATTGTGATTCAATCACAGGTGCATTGTGGAACCTAGGGTTTTCGCAATTGTCACAGTTGGCCATTGAGAACGATAACTCTCAATAGGTACACAATTTTGAGGGTGTGAAATATCATCTGAATTATTGCAGAAATCGGAGGTGATACTTCAGTCACTTCACTTGGACAGAGATCTGTGGCCTAAGGCCAATTTTTGTGATTCATGGACCATGGGAGGATCAGTTAGCAGGAATTAACTATTGCAGAATTGGAGGAGTTCGAAGGGAAAACGCAAGCACATTTGTAATCAGAAATTCTCCATACCTAAAGCAGAGCAGCAGAGACGCTCATAATGTTTGCAGGAACTCATATCAGCATATGAATTGTGACACTATATCCATAGGAGACAAGAATTTAGAATCGATTGAGAACTGTCATCGGGAAGGGCAGTAAATTCGTGATAATCTTTCCTAAATCGTTGCATGCGACTCAAGTACACAAGACGGATTCATCAACACTATTGAGCGAGGATTGCAGATTATTTGTAACCAAAAGATATCGCAAGCCTAGAAGAATACGTTTGAAAGTGATTGGGCATCAACCGTTTGTAGTGGCGTCGAGTTAAAACTTCAGAGATAATTGAGAGATAGTTCGGATCTACTCATCTTCACCGCAGGCCTTGAAACGGATTAACAGGACAAGAAGGTGCATAGGCATTGATTCATTTCACACCGCAGGGAAACATTGCATCCAAGATCGGCATCTCGGGAGATGAATTTAACAATCAGACTTTGGGTGATTTACGGATAGTGGGAAACAATCCTCAGATACCATTGCGACTCCAAGCTTCTGCCCCAGTAGTGGGAATCCGTCAGTGACACAAATCCATTACCATCAACTGCGAGCAGCTTCTCCCTTGCGTGAGATAGGAAGCAAGATTTCGGTCGGAATTAACTAGCCGCACAACCTGACATCAGGCAGATCCTGCGAGTTGCAACCATAAAGATTTGTATTAACTCGTGGCTAGGCAGACGGCGTCAATTTCGGCGGGTGTCGAAGGGAATTGTTGTGGTCAGCGTTCCATCCGCTGAGTATGAGATAATGCAGCACGGGTTAAAACAGTGACAGTAGCCTGTGAACGGAAACCAAACCGGACAGTCTCAAGCATAACTGAGGGACTTGGCATTTACTTTGAACTCGGCCCATCTATTGAAGATCAAATCGGCAGCAGAACAAGGCTTTGATGCTTCATGTCTTTTCAGGTTTCAAGCACTTCCTTATCTATTTTGCTATTGTAACATCCGAATTTCATATTTTTAATAAATGAAGAAGATATTATCGCCTGCCATTCTATATGCTTCGCCTTCAAGATCAGAATAGCACAAATTCAATTATTTAGTGCGTAACAGAAATTTCCCAGTGCCATATCAGTACAATATTGGGATTTAGTGACCTTTATAGCTAGGGCTATTTCAGTGGTATCAGAGCCGGTTTTCTTGCCATCCTGTGGGGTGAGAACCGAATTACATGAGTAATCAGCACTCGACTTCAACCAAGATGTACAGGTACAGCACAAAGTCTCCAAGGACACAAACTCGGACAAGTAATAGACATAGTATGCAGAGTCGAAAATGTGGAAAGGACTATTCAGGCATTCAGGATGAGCTCAGAAAAATCAAACATAACATGTCTGAACTGTTGGTTAAACACCACCATATGCTTGACAGGCTGTCCGTCCCAGCTAAGGTGAATAAATCAACTGGATTTCGTTTTGACAAATCTTCTCACAAAGCGTTGACTGATACAATGAGAGATGCTACTAGGAACCTTAATGAGGAGTTCGAGAAACAAGTGTACAACCAGTCAGAGGCTTCAGTTCGGTCACAGGAAGAAGTGGTGAAGGATATTACGCTGATGGATAGTAACTGTCAACTTGACACTCAAGTTGAGATAGTTGAATACGAGTTTCCCAAAGGTGATGTCTCATGTACTCAGGGTAGTTTGGTTCCGACAAGCAATGATTTCAGTGAAGTGAGTTCAGATGACGATGAAGATGTCATTGTGCATGATGATGAGATACCTAGTGGAAATGAGCAGACATCGAGCATTTATGATTTTGCTGACAGAGAGTACCAGGCTCAGTTAGATGCTTCGTCACATGAGGATGAGAATGGCAGTACTTCACATGATTTGTCCAGCCAGCTGAAGGTAAGCAAAGATAGTATTGTGGCTTCTTTATCTCATCATGACAGGATGCGGGAGATGTTAGAAGAGCACATCCAGATGATTCAGTTACAAGGAAAACATAAGGGAGTTCAGGCAAATTCTCCTTGTTGTGACTTACATGCAATTGGTGAAGGAATGGGAACGACGAAGTTGAGTTATTTACATCTTCTATCAGATCGTGACCATCTTCTAAGCCTTGCCAAAGACTATTCAGATGCCTTGAGGAGGAAGGAGGAGGAAGTTGTCAAGCTTTCTTGCGAGCTTGAGGACACTCGAGCAACTTTGGCATTACAGGACTGGGAGAGACATGGGAATGAGCACGACATGGAGCTGAGCTTAAGTTCATCTTGCACTCAATTTTTGATGGAAGAGGGATCATGTGAGGTTGCTGATAATGCTACGAGTTCATCTTGCTTTCACATCCAGGATACAAGGACAATGGTAGACAGGTATGTGAAGTTAGTTGGTATTGGTCACATTACTCAGGTAAGGAGTTTGCTTGAGTTACCAGCTGTTCCTTGTTTACGGATATGGACTCGAGAATGTTTCAGGGGCATTTGGGATTTAGTTGACTGGAAAGCACTTTATGGTAGCCGTGATTATTTGGATGCTATCATGGATTTGATCAGCAGAGTATACGGTGTTGTCTTTCCTTGTGCCAGCAGAACATCCGATGTTGGTATTAGTTTTTATACACCGGTATTGGGTCTGATTTATATATGTAGACGACCATTCTTGCTGAAGGGTGTTGAAGATTTTTCATATTTGGAAGCATGTACAGATGAGTCCCAGGATCGTTTTGACCTTGATGACATCCGGGAGAATGAAGTGAACAGTTTTGAAGATTCAACTTCCTTGATAGATTCTTTAGGTACAGAAGAGCTTGACAGCAGTACTACAATTTTTGACAATTTGGATATTGATATGGACCTTGGAGATGATTCGCGAGATATGGATGTTAATATTGAGGATACTCCTTTAAGAACTCCAGAAGAAGCTTGTAGGAGACAGTTCAGCCAGAGCCATCGTGTGACTAGCCAGTTGAAAGTTAGTGAGCGAGACATTGCTATCGCTTGTGAGCATTTTGATACTGCTCGCCAGTTGTTGGCTGTTACTGGTTGGGGTTCTTCTATGACAGATGAGTCCAGCGGTGGTTACTTTTCTTTGGCAGAGATTCATGCCTTGCATGAAGCTGTTCGGATTTTGAAGCAGGATTATTTACGATTGCTAGCCGACCGTGATCACTTGGTTGAGTGGGGGAGTACAGCATATGAGGCACTCTTGGATCATGAAGAGGAGGTGAGTGAGCTTTCCCAAGAGCTCATAGCGACTACTGAGGTGTTAGAGGACACACAGCGAGATCTACAGAAGTCGCAATTTCAATTGAAGGAGGTGACCGTGGAGTTGGAGCATTTGCGGTCAAAACCAGCCCCAGACCCAGTTCGTTTGACTATTGAGGTGGATGATGGTAAGTACACTTCCGCAGTTGCTACTAAGGAGCATATTGTTGAAGCTGACACACATATTCAGGATTTGGTAGTAGCTGGTTCTAATGAGTTCGGGATACCGGTAGAGTCAAGTTTCCAGATTGATTCTTCTCAGATAGTTGATAGTGTGGTACAGTTGAGTATGCCACCCTTACAGGAGGACCAGTTGTGGTGTAAAGGGGAGTATGTTAATGTTTCCTCGTATAATTTTTACTGCACTAAACCGTTCATGGAGTATTTGTTGGATAGTGCATGTGTTCATTTGGACCCGTATAAAGTGACAGAAGGTGTTCTCATCCATGATACTAGTGTTATTTGCAGATTGGTTGAGAAGATTATAGGGGTCCTTTCTACTATGCTACCTCACAGGGATCTCGAGGAAGGGTTTGTTGAGCAAAGGGCACAGGGACCTATCCGACCTACAGTCACTCGGAGTCAGAGATTGGAGCCATATGTTGATTACCAGTTCAGTGATGATGAGCTAGCAGCAGAATTTGGAGGTTCTTACCGGCATTATACGGTAGGATACGCTCATCATTTCTCTTTTGACACAGAGGTAGAAGATTTTATTTCACGCAGATGTAGATTGGCTCCAGTTTCTTATCATCCATTAGGGGATAGATTGGCACCATCTTTCGAAAATAAAATTGGTAGTAGCAAGTTACTCAGCCTGCAGCATCGACAGACCCGGAGTAGTTTTTCAGAGATTGAATTTGATGGCAGTAATTCAGGTATCTATGGTTGTTGTCATATCTACAATGCAGTTGGGTACAGGTGTCTTTTTGACAGGGGCTTGAGTTTTGATAGAGTTGATGTTTCAGTTGGCTTGAGTTCCGCAGAATGGGTTCTTCTACTGACATCTACAGTTGGTTTTCAGATGATTTCATCAGAGTTGTCAGTTGTTTGGATGTTGAGTACAGTTTCTCAGATACTGGTATTGATGATTTCTCCACGGGAGTATGATGAGGATTGGGATGATACACAGATTTACATTTGGGACCCAGGCATACTGATTGGTTCATGGTTCAGCCATTGCTTGGGGACAAGCAATTTCAGGAAGGGCGGACTGTCATGTCCCCAATTTTTCTGGTGACAGATCGATTTAATTAATTTAATTAATCTGGTTGTCCAAGGACGACTAATTAATTATTTTAATTAAATAAATAAATATTAAAAGATAACCTTGTATTTAATAAAGTGACTTGGAAAATATTTAATAAAGTCACTTATGAGATAAGATCAAAATTGTTCTAGAAGTCTCTGGAGAAGGTGGAGAGAAAAGAATAAATAGGCACCCCGGGGCTCCATTCGAATCATGCAGTTGATTATCTCTCTTTGATTTTCAGATTGTGATTCAATCACAGGTGCATTGTGGAACCTAGGGTTTTCGCAATTGTCACAGTTGGCCATTGAGAACGATAACTCTCAATAGGTACGCAATTTTGAGGGTGTGAAATATCATCTGAATTATTGCAGAAATCGGAGGTGATACTACAGTCACTTCACTTGGACAGAGATCTGTGGCCTAAGGCCAATTTTTGTGATTCATGGACCATGGGAGGATCAGTTAGCAGGAATTAACTATTGCAGAATTGGAGGAGTTCGAAGGGAAAACGCAAGCACATTTGTAATCAGAAATTCTCCATACCTAAAGCAGAGCAGCAGAGACGCTCATATTGTTTGCAGGAACTCATATCAGCATATGAATTGTGACACTATATCCGTAGGAGACAAGAATTTAGAATCGATTGAGAACTGTCATCGGGAAGGGCAGTAAATTCGTGATAATCTTTCCTAAATCGTTGCATGCGACTCAAGTATACCAGACGAATTCATCAACACTATTGAGCGAGGATTGCAGATTATTTGTAACCGAAAGATATCGCAAGCCTAGAAGAATACGTTTGAAAGTGATTGGGCATCAACCGTTTGTAGTGGCGTCGGGTTAAAACTTCAGAGATAATTGAGAGATAGTTCGGATCTACTCATCTTCACCGCAGGCCTTGAAACGGATTAACAGGACAAGAAGGTGCATAGGCGTTGATTCATTTCACACCGCAGGGAAACATTGCATCCAAGATCGGCATCTCGGGAGATGAATTTAACAATCAGACTTTGGGTGATTTACGGATAGTGGGAAACAATCCTCAGATACCATTGCGACTCCAGGCTTCTGCCCCAGTAGTGGGAATCCGTCAGTGACACAAATCCATTACCATCAACTGCGAGCAGCTTCTCCCTTGCGTGAGATAGGAAGCAAGATTTCGGTCGGAATTAACTAGCCGCACAACCTGACATCAGGCGGATCTTGCGGGTTGCAACCATAAAGATTTGTATTAACTCGTGGCTAGGCAGACGGCGTCAATTCCGGCGGGTGTCGAAGGGAATTGTTGTGGTCAGCGTTCCATCCGCTGAGTATGAGATAATGCAGCACGGGTTAAAACAGTGACAGTAGCCTGTGAACGGAAACCAAACCGGACAGTCTCAAGCATAATTGAGGGACTTGGCATTTACTTTGAACTCGGCCCATCTACTGAAGATCAAATCGGCAGCAGAACAAGGCTTTGATGCTTCATGTCTTTTCAGGTTTCAAGCACTTCCTTATCTATTTTGCTATTGTAACATCCGAATTTCATATTTTTAATAAATGAAGAAGATATTATCGCCTGCCATTCTATATGGTTCGCCTTCAAGATCAGAATAGCACAAATTCAATTATTTAGTGCGTAACAGAAATTTCCCAGTGCCATATCAGTACAATATTGGGATTTAGTGACCTTTATAGCTAGGGCTATTTCAGTGGTATCAGAGCCGGTTTTCTTGCCATCCTGTGGGGTGAGAACCGAATTACATGAGTAATCAGCACTCGACTTCAACCAAGATGTACAGGTACAGCACAAAGTCTCCAAGGACACAAACTCGGACAAGTAATAGACATAGTATGCAGAGTCGGAAATGTGGAAAGGACTATTCAGGCATTCAGGATGAGCTCAGAAAAATCAAACATAACATGTCTGAACTGTTGGTTAAACACCACCATATGCTTGACAGGTTGTCCGTCCCAGCTAAGGTGAATAAATCAACTGGATTTCGTTTTGACAAATCTTCTCACAAAGCGTTGACTGATACAATGAGAGATGCTACTAGGAACCTTAATGAGGAGTTCGAGAAACAAGTGTACAACCAGTCAGAGGCTTCAGTTCGGTCATAGGAAGAAGTGGTGAAGGATATTACGCTAATGGATAGTAACTGTCAACTTGACACTCAAGTTGAGACAGTTGAATACGAGTTTCCCAAAGGTGATGTCTCATGTACTCAGGGTAGTTTGGTTCCGACAAGCAATGATTTCAGTGAAGTGAGTTCAGATGACGATGAAGATGTCATTGTGCATGATGATGAGATACCTAGTGGAAATGAGCAGACATCGAGCATTTATGGTTTTGCTGACAGAGAGTACCAGGCTCAGTTAGATGCTTCGTCACATGAGGATGAGAATGGCAGTACTTCACATGATTTGTCCAGCCAGCTGAAGGTAAGCAAAGATAGTATTGTGGCTTCTTTATCTCATCATAACAGGATGCGGGAGATGTTAGAAGAGCACATCCAGATGATTCAGTTACAAGGAAAACATAAGGGAGTTCAGGCAAATTCTCCTTGTTGTGACTTACATGCAATTGGTGAAGGAATGGGAATGACGAAGTTGAGTTATTTACATCTTCTATCAGATCGTGACCATCTTCTAAGCCTTGCCAAATACTATTCAGATGCCTTGAGGAGGAAGGAGGAGGAAGTTGTCAAGCTTTCTTGCGAGCTTGAGGACACTCGAGCAACTTTGGCATTACAGGACTGGGAGAGACATGGGAATGAGCACGACATGGAGCTGAGCTTAAGTTCATCTTGCACTCAATTTTTGACGGAAGAGGGATCATGTGAGGTTGCTGATAATGCTACGAGTTCATCTTGCTTTCACATCCAGGATACAAGGACAATGGCAGACAGGTATGTGAAGTTAGTTGGTATTGGTCACATTACTCAGGTAAGGAGTTTGCTTGAGTTACCAGCTGTTCCTTGTTTACGGATATGGACTCGAGAATGTTTCAGGGGCATTTGGGATTTAGTTGACTGGAAAGCACTTTATGGTAGCCGTGATTATTTGGATGCTATCATGGATTTGATCAGCAGAGTATACGGTGTTGTCTTTCCTTGTGCCAGCAGAACATCCGATGTTGGTATTAGTTTTTATACACCGGTATTGGGTCTGGTTTATATATGTAGACGACCATTCTTGCTGAAGGGTGTTGAAGATTTTTCATATTTGGAAGCATGTACAGATGAGTCCCAGGATCGTTTTGACCTTGATGACATCCGGGAGAATGAAGTGAACAGTTTTGAAGATTCAACTTCCTTGATAGATTCTTTAGGTACAGAAGAGTTTGACAGCAGTACTACAATTTTTGACAATTTGGATATTGATATGGACCTTGGAGATGATTCGCGAGATATGGATGTTAATATTGAGGATACTCCTTTAAGAACTCCAGAAGAAGCTTGTAGGAGACAGTTCAGCCAGAGCCATCGTGTGACTAGCCAGTTGAAAGTTAGTGAGCGAGACATTGCTATCGCTTGTGAGCATTTTGATACTGCTCGCCAGTTGTTGGCTGTTATTGGTTGGGGTTCTTCTATGACAGATGAGTCCAGCGGTGGTTACTTTTCTTTGGCAAAGATTCATGCCTTGCATGAAGCTGTTCGGATTTTGAAGCAGGATTATTTACGATTGCTAGCCGACCGTGATCACTTGGTTGAGTGGGGGAGTACAGCATATGAGGCACTCTTGGATCGTGAAGAGGAGGTGAGTGAGCTTTCCCAAGAGCTCATAGCGACTACTGAGGTGTTAGAGGACACACAGCGAGATCTATAAAAGTCGCAGTTTCAGTTGAAGGAGGTGACCGTGGAGTTGGAGCATTTGCGGTCAAAACCAGCCCCAGACCCAGTTCGTTTGACTATTGAGGTGGATGATGGTAAGTACACTTCCGCAGTTGCTACTAAGGAGCATATTGTTGAAGCTGACACACATATTCAGGATTTGGTAGTAGCTGGTTCTAATGAGTTCGGGATACCGGTAGAGTCAAGTTTCCAGATTGATTCTTCTCAGATAGTTGATAGTGTGGTACAGTTGAGTATGCCACCCTTACAGGAGGACCAGTTGTGGTGTAAAGGGGAGTATGTTGATGTTTCCTCGTATAATTTTTACTGCACTAAACCGTTCATGGAGTATTTGTTGGATAGTGCATGTGTTCATTTGGACCCGTATAAAGTGACAGAAGGTGTTCTCATCCATGATACTAGTGTTATTTGCAGATTGGTTGAGAAGATTATAGGGGTCCTTTCTACTATGCTACCTCACAGGGATCTCGAGGAAGGGTTTGTTGAGCAAAGGGCACAGGGACCTATCCGACCTACAGTCACTCGGAGTCAGAGATTGGAGCCATATGCTGATTACCAGTTCAGTGATGATGAGCTAGCAGCAGAATTTGGAGGTTCTTACCGGCATTATACGGTAGGATACGCTCATCATTTCTCTTTTGACACAGAGGTAGAAGATTTTATTTCACGCAGATGTAGATTGGCTCCAGTTTCTTATCATCCATTAGGGGATAGATTGGCAGCATCTTTCGAAAATAAAATTGGTAGTAGCAAGTTACTCAGCTTGCAGCATCGACAGACCCGGAGTAGTTTTTCAGAGATTGAATTTGATGGCAGTAATTCAGGTATCTATGGCTGTTGTCATATCTACAATGCAGTTGGGTGCAGGTGTCTTTTTGACAGGGGCTTGAGTTTTGATAGAGTTGATGTTTCAGTTGGCTTGAGTTCCGCAGAATGGGTTCTTCTACTGACATCTACAGTTGGTTTTCAGATGATTTCATCAGAGTTGTCAGTTGTTTGGATGTTGAGTACAGTTTCTCAGATACTGGTATTGATGATTTCTCCACGGGAGTATGATGAGGATTGGGATGATACACAGATTTACATTTGGGACCCAGGCATACTGATTGGTTCATGGTTCAGCCATTGCTTGGGGACAAGCAATTTCAGGAAGGGCGGACTGTCATGTCCCCAATTTTTCTGGTGACAGGTCGATTTAATTAATTTAATTAATCTGGTTGTCCAAGGACGACTAATTAATTATTTTAATTAAATAAATAAATATTAAAAGATAACCTTGTATTTAATAAAGTGACTTGGAAAATATTTAATAAAGTCACTTATGAGATAAGATCAAAATTGTTCTAGAAGTCTCTGGAGAAGGTGGAGAGAAAAGAATAAATAGGCACCCCGGGGCTCCATTCGAATCATGCAGTTGATTATCTCTCTTTGATTTTCGATTGTGATTCAATCACAGGTGCATTGTGGAACCTAGGGTTTTCGCAATTGTCACAGTTGGCCATTGAGAACGATAACTCTCAATAGGTACGCAATTTTGAGGGTGTGAAATATCATCTGAATTATTGCAGAAATCGGAGGTGATACTACAGTCACTTCACTTGGACAGAGATCTATGGCCTAAGGCCAATTTTTGTGATTCATGGACCATGGGAGGATCAGTTAGCAGGAATTAACTATTGCAGAATTGGAGGAGTTCGAAGGGAAAACCCAAGCACATTTGTAATAAGAAATTCTCCATACCTAAAGCAGAGCAGCAGAGACGCTCATAATGTTTGCAGGAACTCATATCAGCATATGAATTGTGACACTATATCCGTAGGAGACAAGAATTTAGAATCGATTGAGAACTGTCATCGGGAAGGGCAGTAAATTCGTGATAATCTTTCCTAAATCGTTGCATGCGACTCAAGTACACCAGACGGATTCATCAACACTATTGAGCGAGGATTGCAGATTATTTGTAACCGAAAGATATCGCAAGCCTAGAAGAATACGTTTGAAAGTGATTGGGCATCAACCGTTTGTAGTGGCGTCGGGTTAAAACTTCAGAGATAATTGAGAGATAGTTCGGATCTACTCATCTTCACCGCAGGCCTTGAAACGGATTAACAGGACAAGAAGGTGCATAGGCGTTGATTCATTTCACACCGCAGGGAAACATTGCATCCAAGATCGGCATCTCGGGAGATGAATTTAACAATCAGACTTTGGGTGATTTACGGATAGTGGGAAACAATCCTCAGATACCATTGCGACTCCAGGCTTCTGCCCCAGTAGTGGGAATCCGTCAGTGACACAAATCCATTACCATCAACTGCGAGCAGCTTCTCCCTTGCGTGAGATAGGAAGCAAGATTTCGGTCGGAATTAACTAGTCGCACAACCTGACATCAGGCGGATCCTGCAGGTTGCAACCATAAAGATTTGTATTAACTCGTGGCTAGGCAGACGGCGTCAATTCCGGCGGGTGTCGAAGGGAATTGTTGTGGTCAGCGTTCCATCCGCTGAGTATGAGATAATGCAGCACGGGTTAAAACAGTGACAGTAGCTTGTGAACAGAAACCAAACCGGACAGTCTCAAGCATAACTGAGGGACTTGGCATTTACTTTGAACTCGGCCCATCTACTGAAGATCAAATCGGCAGCAGAACAAGGCTTTGATGCTTCATGTCTTTTCAGGTTTCAAGCACTTCCTTATCTATTTTGCTATTGTAACATCCGAATTTCATATTTTTAATAAATGAAGAAGATATTATCCCCTGCCATTCTATATGCTTCACCTTCAAGATCAGAATAGCACAAATTCAATTATTTAGTGCGTAACAGAAATTTCCCAGTGCCATATCAGTACAATATTGGGATTTAGTGACCTTTATAGCTAGGGCTATTTCATCCATAGTTGGTCTTGCTTGTCTAGAATCTCATGTTCATATCCTAGTTAAAAAGAAGTACGGGGCTGTTGACCCTTTGAAGCCTCTGTAAGCACGAGACTGCTCACGAACAGAAGATTATATCGTTCCCTATAAGACAAAAGCCTTATTAAGATTTATTACTTTACACATTTTTTTATTCTACACTGTAGTAACTGATTAAAACCAGACCACTCCAATCATCTATGAAAGACTTAATTTAAAGTATTTGATCGTTTTTACAAGTTTTCTCTTGATTTTAAAAACATAGTGAAAACCTAAGCCATTCAATCCATTTCAAAGCGACTTCCTCCCAAAAAACAAAATAAGTTTAATGTTACAGTTGCTCTCTTTTCGTAAAATTATGAACTTGGAACAATAGGACGACCCACTGGAGGAAATAATGGGCCTCAAGCACGACATCATCTTCAATATCAGACTGCAACCCGTCTCTCTACTTATCAAATTCCCTTCTCGCTGTCATTTGTCATTGATAAAGATTTTTCTCCTAGCTCAAAAGGAAATCTTCTCGCTGAACACCACAACTCGCTGCAATCCAAATTGGTTGCCATAGACCTAAGCCTCCCGCGGCCTTTCATCAGTGGGGTTGCAACTAGTCAAGCAGCTGCAAAACAGCAAGCCCTACACATAGCATAAACCTTGCACTGATCTTGAGGCTGAAGCCGAAACGTGGTCCATAACTGACACCCACATCAACAAGAGCTCCCTTGGTTTTTGTGACCAGCTGGCAGCTCTGCACTGTGAAACGGAGTTTCTTTGTAGGCAACAGTTTTCCTCTCAGATAATAATTTATTTGTTTGGACAGATATTAGATTTCTACTTTTTGGATTTGAGAGTGAGGATTCTAGATGTATGATAATTATTATTAAACTCTTATTAAATTCTGCCTTATATAAGGCAGGGAACATTACATCCTTCTAATTAAACATTAGATTCTTTTAATTAATTAATGTCCAACAAATCAATGTCATTTTCCAAACTTTCTAAGGTGTGATTTAAAAAATTAATTATTCTATATTAATTGCTATTTTCTGATTGGTCTGGCAATGAATTTTTTTTGGTGAGTAGACAATCTAAAAATTTAATTGAAGTGTTCGTAGGAAGTTTGAGAGCTCTCCATTTGCTTTCCATGGGCCAAAGTTTGTCTGTCCATTTGCGACAGGGCAGAGGAAATAAAAATTAATCGTCTTTTATTTTTAGTTTATGTCATGGGCAGGAATACTTATGCACTCATGTCAATGCCAATATGACATTAACATTGACCAATCAAATCAAAGAATAAAGATTATATGAAACTTCAAATGTTTATATCTTTTTCTAATTTTTCATTATTTTATAAATCACACTTTTCATTAATTCTATTGATTCATACTATTTTTGGTGGGGAGAAAATTAATTTTTTTCAACAAAAATACAAATATTTTCTAACAACTTCATCATGCAATACATTAATTACATTAATTTCAATATGTTATATCTTTGTATTTGAATTTTTTTTTTTTTTTTTTTAACTTTGATTTTCTAATAAAAGTAGTTAAATTATTACTATTATTTTACTCTTATAAAAATAAATTAAACAATATTAGTTTTTAATTATTTTTTATAATAGTGTTTGTAATATGTATAAATTATAAGTGTTACGATTTATAAATTATATCATTTATTATTATTAATATTTTTTATTTAAACAATTTATCATTTAGTTTAAATCTATTTAAAACTTAAATATATATTCTAGTATTAAATTAATAATTATATTTTACATCAAAAAAACATACTATAGGAAATAACCAAAAAAAAGAAATAATTCAATTCTAAAAGATGTATATATTATTATTAAGTTCTTATAAACTATGGATTAAAATTAAATAGTTATATTCTATTTATTATTTATTACATCATATTTATTCATCAATGTCAAATTTATATGTATTACATCTATTTATTATTTACAAATGTACATATTAAATTAGATAGATATTATTTCATAATTAAAAATTACTTAATTTTGGAAATACAAAAGATTAAATAGTAAACCTTCTCTAATTGTGTAAAATTACACAATTAGTGTTACTTATAAAATATTTTTATAATTCAATACATTTCATTTTTTCTTATACAAATGTGAGTTTTAATATAAAATTTAAATTCTTAGTTTCATTAATTAAAATATAATATATTTTTTATTTTTTATTATAACCATCATTTTATTTTGACTATTTGTTTTATTAAAAAAAATTATTATATTTAATTCTCTCTCTCACACATACAACTTACATTGGTATCACTCTATCTTACTATTTTGTCTCTCTTCCTCTTCCTTCTTTATATTATCTATCTTTTTTTCCTATGCATATATGTTTATTTTGTTATTGTTCTATACTGCTATTTATCTCTATGTAATGATTAAAAATAGTGTGACTTCCATTTGATAATCAAGATGAGAATAATACATGATAGTTGGGGGAGTTTTTCCAACTAAAACATATATAACATGCATAACCTGCATAAACATATAATGTCATACTCCAAATGCTTCATCACTTCTTCAAGTTCTATAATTCAAATATTGGTATGGATATCTTGCCTCATTACACATATTTTAAGCTGTCAATATAGAAGGTGCAAATTTGTCCAAAGCATATGTATTGATCGTAGTATGATATTAAGTACGTAGTGTCATATTGGGGACTTTGGCCTCTTATTCTTGGGCTTAAATGTCTAAAGATATAATAATATAACACAAGAACTTAACAACAAAATATGAGTCATCCTATCATATCACAAGTGTATTTCTAGGATGAGAATTTAACAACAAAATATGAACCATCCTATCAGATCACAAGTGCATTTCTAGGCAAAAATTAATGCATTCACAATATCAATTTAAAACTATTTAACCTTATTCTCACTCATTTATACCTCTACAACCATTATGCGTTAGGCAGGAACTATGACGCATTGTGTCTCTTGTTAATGCTTAGGTTTTATCATTTGATTTTTTTACATTTCATTTATTTATATTTTAAATCAATTTGTTTCATTAATTTTATATTTATATTATTGAAATAATAAATATATTATATTAAAGGCAAGAGCCTACAACACAACGGTAAATTGTGAGCCTCTTATTGGAGAGGTCTTGAGTTTGAGGAAGAGAGATAAAATAGTAAGATAGAGTGATAACAACATAAGGTGTGTGTGTGTGTGTGAGAGAGAGAGAGAGAGAGAGAAAGAGAGAGAGAGCGCTAAATATAATTATTTTTCTTAATAAAACAAATAGTCAAAATAAAATCATGGTTATAATAAAAAATTAAAATATATTATATTTTAATTAATGAAACTAAGAATTTAATTTTTATATTAAAACTCACATTTCTATAAGAAAAAATGATATGTATTGAAATATAAAAATATTTTATAAGTAAAACTAGTTGTTTAATTTTACACAATTAGAGAAGGTTTACTATTTAATGTTTTGTATTTCCAAACTTTTCATACAATTAAGTAATTTTTAATTATGAAATAATATCTATATAATTTAATATGTACATTTGTAAATAATAAATAAATGTAATATATATAAATTTGATGTTGATGAATAAATATGATGTAATAAATAAGAAATAAAATAAAACTATTTAATTTTAATACATAGTTTATAAAAACATAATAATAATTTATATATCTTTTAAAATTGAATTATTATTTTTTTGTGGTTATTTCTTTAATATGTTTTTTTGATATAAAATATAATTATTAATTTAATATTAAAATATATATTTAAGTTTTAAATGTATTTAAACTAAATGATAAATTGTTTAAATAAAAAATATTAATAATAATAAATGATATAATTTATAAATTGTAACACTTATCAATTATACATATTGCAAACACTATTATAAAATATAATTAAAAAATAATATTGTTTAATTTATTTTTATAAAAGTAAAATAATAGCAATAATTTAACTACTTTTATGATTAAAAAAAAAAAATTTAAAATTAGAAATTCGAATACAAAGATATAACATATTGAAATTATATTAAAAAAGACACTTTTATTAGTTATATATATAGAAGTATAATTTGAACTTATGCATTACATGAAGTTTTAGGAACAAGTTATATCAAATAGTCAAAAAATAAACATCAATGTAAAACTAATAATAAATATATTTAAAATAAAAAATAAAAAATATTTAATAGATTGTGATAATTAATATTGATTAGACATGTTGTGTGAGGCGGAAGATAAAATGATTGAAAAAATAAAATCTTATCAACTTGTCACAAATGTAGAAAAGATAAAGTTGTAATTAATACATTCATTAATACAAAATAAAGTTGTTAGAAAATATTTGTATTTTTTGTGAAAGAAAATTAATTTTCTCCCCCACCAAAAATAGTATTGACCAATAGAATGGATGAAAAATGTGATTTATAAAATAATGAAAAATTAGAAAAAGATATAAACATTAGAAATCTCATATAATCTTTTAAATTCTTTGATTTTATTGGTTAGTGTTAATGTCATATTTGCATTGACATGAATGCATAAGTATTAGGAACTAATAATAATGAATCTTGGCTTCGGCCTTTACCAATATATATATATATATATATATATATATGTTACTTTTAATATTTTTAATTTTATTAATTACTTTAAGCAACGAAAAGACTATTAAACATTGGTTGTTCCATTTGTCTTTATTTTGTATAGAATCATTTGATGTTTATAAATAATTTATCTAATAAAGATAAATAATATAGAATAAATAATATTTATTTATTTATTTATAAAAAAATAATTCATGTCAAACTATCCATTCATCCTACACACAGTCTATTATACAATACAAATGTTAGCTAATATACTTTTATTTCAAAGAAATTCATTCTTTTTCCTATAATTGCTTACAATTGTTTTTAAAAATTAGTTGAAATAATTATTTGTATAAATTTATGCCAAAGATTTGTATATATAAATTTAGCTAATTTTTTATTTTTTATGCTTTATGATTCAAAATAGTGTACTCATACATCAAAGAAACATTTTAATATATATGTCACACATGAAGGAAGATCCAATATCTTGAAGTTACACATTGTATAAAGATCTAAAACTTTGATGTCAACTTCATAAAATATTTTAACTCAATGGTTTTCAGCAAAAATCTATGCAACTAAGACCAAAAGATGTTCAAACAACAAAAATTGATTAAAATATTTCATAACATAAAAAAAATTACAATAGATGTAATAAATCAGGTAAAACAACAATGACCATTAATTCCTTTTTGGACAAAAGGCAAGGACTCCAGCTCAATAAGAAGTCTTGTTGATTTCAACTCCTCCTTGAAACCATAACATAGGTGGCATTGTTAACACTAATTAAGCTATGTTTAAACAATACATTAAAGTATATGTTTTTGTTAGTTATTTTCAAATAGGGAGAGGAGTAGAACATTTGAATCTTAATATTGCATTTTATGTGGGTTATCACATAGATTCCACACCTAAAAAATTGTCACTCCAATTGGCCTAGTTGACGATCTAAAATTGGAAGTTGAGCCCCATTTAGAAATGCATTGCCATGCGCTAAGATGCGATTGGTCGAAGGTAGGCAAAACTTGTCATTTTGGCCCATCTACTAGAATGTGTGTGCATGAGGTGGACATAGGAGTTTTGTGTTGCATGCAAAGTAGGGTGATTGTGTAGGATTTTGTTGCTTTGTTGCTTATCCACCACCCTTGTCACCAATACTTCTCATGGTCACCTCACATCGCAACGTGCAATTGTATTTATTACGCATCAAGTCTCCTTAATTTCTCTTTAGGGATGTCATTTATCATCACAAATGCATTTAATATGCATTCTTTTGTGTGGAACAAGATACCTAACATTTCTTTCATTCTCGTTCATTTTGGAGTCTTCCATTAGTTTGGAGTTGAAACGTGCTCAACAAAGAACCCTATAAACACGGAATGTTGTCATTATCCGCTCTCTGATAAATCACCTTCCACTTCAACTTTGCAAGTAGTTACTTGTTTGTTTCTTTTTTTTTCTCATTTTCTCACTTTGATCTTTTGACCTTTGTCTTCTTCCTGGATGCTCAAGATTTTGAGGTGAAGGATACGGTAGGTGACAACAATGGCGAGTTGTGGGATGAGTATGGGATATCATCTTAGTTTTTGATCAAGGTGAGGATATATCTACTCACTAAGGTCATCGCTCACTATTGGACCCAATTAAATTTGACTTATTTTTCATTTTTTGCATTTTTTGCAACATGAACCTCCATTACTTTTTTTTTTGCATGTCTTTGGTTCAAACAACTATTGTGTGTTGCTTTGTGTATTTGAACATAGTTTATTGTGTTCATAAACACTATTAACCTCAAGGGAACTAAACTCTTGTGTTATAGTATCGCAGGCATGTTCACAGTGAAGGAAACTTAAAAAATTTGGTTTTTAGGCATCCATGTTCATATTTTGCGTCGTACTATGTATATTTATATTTTTTTATTCATATTTTACAAGCTTTGTGGGTTTTTATTACAAAAATGATAGGGTTTAAGGGTTTAATAAGCTTTCTGCTTTATGGGTTGACGGTGAATTTAAATGGATTACACAAATTTTGGGGCTTAAGAGTTTAATAAGATATTTGCAACATGGTTTAACGAGGATCATGAATGCATTGTAGTTATTTTTCATTTTCGCTACTAAAGAGGTTCCGTTCACAATGTTTAAGGTTTTAGTAATGGCTTTTGAATTATTTATGTGTTATTTGTTCTATATGGAAATGAGATTTTGACTCTTACAAGTTACAAAATATTTGAGAAAATTGGGTTTTGTATAATTTTCTTTTATTTTGATCTACACGTTTTCATATTTTGCAAGTTAAGTTGTTTGTTTTTTTAGTTCTATTTTCCTACTACAATTTCAAATTAATATTAGGGGCTTTGAAATTCAATTCCAATGTTGGGGATTACAAGTTTAATAAGTTATTTGCTTGATGGTTTCAATGTGATTGTTAGTGCTTTTTTAATCTATTTTATTTTATTAGTTTGAGATTCTCAATTTTAGTGTGGAGGGTTTGCAATTTCATTTCCAGTATTAGGGATTGAGGCTTTGATATGTTGTAATATTTTTCTTAAATACATTTCACTCCTAAGGGATATTCAATTTATTTCTATTTATTTGTTGTGGAGTTTCAACATTATTTAAAGGATTATCAATTTCACTTCCAATGGTGAGTATGGAAGATTTAATAAGTTATTTAATGCTTTCAATGTAATTGTTAATGCATTCCAACTTCATTTTATTTTATTGTTGTTAGGATCTTAAATCTATCATAAAGGGTTTACAATTTTGTTTCCACTTTTATGGATTAAGACTTTTTAAAGATGTTTGTTTTTTAATCAATTTCACTTCTAAGGAATATACAAATCATTTCAAGTAATTTGTTGGAGGGCTTCAAATTTAGTATTAATAGTTTCTAGTTTCACTTTCAATGTTGGGAATTAAAGGTTTAATAAGTTAGTTTCTTAATGATTTTAATGTCATTATTAATGCTTACCGAAATAAATTCATTTAATCTATTTTAGATACTCATTATTACTATGAAGGGTTTTCAATTTCAATTTTACTTATAGGGATGAAAACTTTGATGATTGTCAAGTGTTTTTAGTTTTAGTTATAAGGTTTCAAATTTATTGTTAAGGATTTTCAATTCAAATTCCATTTTTGGAGGATAAGTTGAACTAGTTGTCCAGTGAAATGAAAATGATTTTCATTTCAACTCTAATGTTAGATCAAGATTTGAATAAGTTACATGCTTGGTGGTTTCCATGTGATTGTTGATTTTCTTTGAGTTCATCTCCTTTTATGGGTTTTAGGTTGTCAATTAGGGTTTAATAAGCTATTTTTAAAAAAAAATCATTTTGACTCCAAAGGGATATAGAATTAATTGTATCTAATTGGTTGGAGGGTTTGATATTTAGTGTTAAGGGTTTGTTTTTATCCAATGTTAAAGATCAAGGATTTAATGAGCTATATGCTCATTGGTTTCAATATGATTGTTAAGGCATTTTTAATTCATTTCAATTTATCTTTTAATTTAGTGGAGATAGATAATTTCAATTCCAATATTGGCAATTAAGGGTGCAATGTGATTGTTAATGCTTTCCAAATTCATTTTAATTTATAAATTTTAGGTTGTCAATTTGAGTATAGTAGATGAATTTCGATTTCAACTCCAATGTTGAGAATTAGCAGTTTAATAAGCTATCTATTTTTCTAAATCAATTTGACTCCAAAGGGATATAGATTTTATTTTATTTTATTTTATGGAAGGTTTTAGATTAAGCATTAAGGGTCCTTTATTGCATTTCCAATGTTGAAGATCAAGGGTTTAATAAGTTATATTCTTGTTGATTTCAATGTGATTGTGTGTTGTCCTCAATTTTGACATCAAAAAATTGAGGCAACCATATATAATTTTCTCATGGATCCGTATATGCATCCTCTTTGTTTTAATGGATTGATGAGGCATCATAAAAATAATTTATTATGTCTGAATTGTTATTTGTGTAAGCTTGTCTATGTGTTCCTTTCAAGTTTTTTTGTCAAGGTTATCCCCAATTGTTTGTTGGTAAGAGTTTTTTTTCTCACATTGCAAACACTCAATTTTTGGTAAACTTTTACTTCTTTTATTTTGTTTTCTTTATCTTGTAAATAGGTTTGGGTATTCATTTTGTCTTAGGTGAATAGCCCTTGGAATTCAGGTCGATTTGAGATAACTTAGGTCCAAATCAGAGTTGTCTAGCTCAAGTTATAAGGGAAAAAGTGGGGTTTTTCAAGATAACTGTATATTTTTATTTAAAACTTCATAAAAGTGGGCTTTTAGTGGCAATTGTACAATATAAAATTATATTTAATATTTAACATGGATTTTGTGGTCCATTTTAAAATTTCAACTCATTCCAAGTTGTTTTGACCATAGTCTTTTATGTTTTATGAAAATAGCCTATTTCAAGACTATTTTTCATGTTACTTTATTAAAAACTATAGTTAGATATTAAATATTAATACATGAGACAACTTAGGGGTAAAAGCACAGATCTGTGTCACCGTTTAGGATATCAAAACCTGTTTTGGTCAAATCTCATTTCTTTATCAAAACTCTTTTTAAAAAAAAAAATTAGAAATACCTTTTTATAGATCTCAGATTCAATATCATTATTATATAATTTTTTTAGTGTTTTGATTAGTTGTAATATGTTATAATTTCAAAATATTATAAGTCAACATTTCAACATTTCAGAAGATGATACCTCAAAGAAGGAAAAAAATATTAAATCATAACAATATATATATATATATATATATATATATATATATATATATATATATATATATATATATATATATATATATATATATATATATATATATATATATATATATATATATATATATATATATATATATATATATATATATATATATATATATATATATATATATATATATATATAGAGGAGAGAGTCCTCTTCACGAATATGTAATTTTTTTTCAAGAAGATATAGATTTGATAGGAAAGTTTTCATGGGAGGAAAAAACTGTTGGATTCTAATAAGGTCAAGTTTGAGTACTTATAACAAAGAAAATATACATCAAAAATAATTATTTCATTTTTTGTTCCCTAGCTATATATGTCATCTATAAGATATTTTCAAATTGGATCAAAAAAAATTATTTGCATATACTTGTTTGACGGGAACTACACCCTATATTTTTTATAATTAAAAAAGGGACTTCAAATTAAAAGAAGATGAATAAGTTCTTACTCAAAAAATTTATAAAAATTCTAGGCATAAAATTCATCCAATTCTGCACATTTCATTAGTTTACATCATCTTCAAATTCTATACACAAATACCATTTTTTTATCATTTGTTGAACTATCGAATTCTGATATCTCATTTCTTTATAAAAGGTGACACAGGTTTGTGCTTTTACCCTTAGGGTGCATAAAAGTGGGATTTTTATTACATATTGCATCCATCCACATGCAAAAAACTTCATGAAAATCCACTTCCAATAAATTATAAGTCTCAACATTAAATTAAATGAACTTTTTATATGTAATAAAAAGTTCATTTGGTTCATTCTGCCAAAAAAAAAAAAGTTTCAGCATCATTCTAAATTTATCAATCTGGAGATAATGGGTGACAATAAGCTCTGCATTGAGCCTAACAGGATCGACAGTGCCTTTAGGAAAAATGTGAAGGTCATGTTTGTTTATGAGGAAGGGGGCATGTTGCAATTCATGGAATGTATGTATGATAACCATGATGAGAATATTTTGAAGCAATTTGTCTTGTCCTGGAATAACAAGAGGGTAATGGTGGGAGGCCTGATGTTCGAGGTCAATGAAGAGGTTACTTAAAAGCCACGAGCCTGGCCATTGAGGGGAGAAAGTGGAAAAAGACTAGTAAGACTTCTGACTATGATGCCCTCAATCAATTCTTCAACCCCCTCGAGAAGCTAATGGAAAAATGAGGTGAGTTCAGTAGGGAGGACTTGTCGGGCATTTGGAAAGACATCTACCACATTATAAAAATGTACCTCAGTCTCGAAGGTAAGTTCATTGTTTACTACTTCTACCACTTGCCTTTTATGAACTACTTATGCCACAAAGCCTTAATTTCCATTTTGTTTTACCTGCTCCATTCCATAGAAGGCAACATAGAGGCTAACTAAAGACAAGGATGATATCATTTTGCATTAGGGGTTAATGTTTAGGCTTTATAATTTTCATCGTCTTCTTTGTCCACTGGTTAGAGAACCCATTGTTACTCACACAGCTACCCCTCTTGGGTCCCTTGAGGTTGGTCCTTCCCATACTAGCATGAAAAGACACAAAAAAGAATCTCCTCCTGAAGAGAAATCTAGTGAGCTCACCAGGTCTAACAAAAAATTCAAGTGTGAGGTTTTTACTATTGAGTCGGGGGATGTTATAGAAACCCCCAGAGCCCACAGGTTTAACCGCCTGGCTAAGGAAAAGCATAAATGTGCCCTAAAAATTGCTAGTGGGTCAGATTTTGATTCTATGACTAACTCTACTAAGGAATTTTCTTAGAATTCCTTGAGCAAATCCTTGCAATCCCCCCTCCCTCAAATGTCAAAAATACCCCTACTTCCTCCCCCTCGAAGACCTAGAGAAAAAACCCCATCCCGAATCTCGCCCCCAACCCCTTTGTTGTGCAAGTTTTACAGGAGACCAAGGGTGTTGGTGGCTCAGCTGCTAGTGGGTTGATTGGTAGAATGAAGAACAAAATTGACAAGCAAGACGCAATGATCCAAGAGATGAGAAGGGAGATTGACAGCTTCAACATCCATCTTGAGGACTCCAACAAATTCACTATCAAGGTCATGCATGCTTCTCGCTGACTACTTGTGCCCTCCACAAGAATTTCACTGGTAATATGCCAAAGCTTGGCGAGGATTACAGGGATGTCTTCCAATTCCTTAAGGAAGAACGGACCTCCACACTATTGTCTAAGCGGTTGGGGAAATATTAGTTTCTTTTTATGATTTTTAATAGTTTTTGTTCATCTTGGTTGGCTTTAGTACTCTCACCCACCCTATGTGGCATATATACTTTGTTTTTATTTTACTATATGACACTATTAGTATCAGGATTACTTTGAACCTTATGTTTTTGGTTTTGATAAAGGCAAGTAGTTTTTATTCTCTATGTGTTGAATTCTACCAGTGCTATTAATGTGTTGTTAATTTTTAGAATGTTTTGAATAACTGAGAGGGGGGTTGAATCAGTTACTCAAGGTCCATAAGTACCATTTGAACAATTAAACATTAACCATTCACTATTATGCTTATCATCTTGTAGCTCAGTCCCTATTGAATACCGATAAACAAAATTACTAGTAGTTCATTGTCCTATTATAACATAGTTTTCTAAATGTAAAACATGTAAACAAAAAACACCATAAAACATTCAACACAAGTTTGACACTAGGAATTTTACATGGAAACCCAATTTGGGAAAAACCACCAGCAACATGTCACCACTTTTTCACTCTTTCAAAGTGAGCTCTGTTAGGAGCCAACCCTATTAAAGGTTACAATACACATTTTTTTATGTGACCTGGTTAGAGGATTTAATCACCCTATTAGGAGTGACCTTGTTAGAGGACTTTGATTATTCCATTTAGAATGCCACCTTGCTAGAGGATTTACATAAACTATTAAGTCCTTCAATGATTGTTAGGTCAACCTTTGATTAAAAGGATTTCACTACAAATTGTTTACAATGATTAGAAAGAAAATAATAGGGTTTTGATATGTATGACTACAACTCACTTTTGCAAGTTCAGATCACTGTTCGGTTCATGTATTGATTCTCTAATAAGTCTCCATTGTCAACTATGTCTCTTATTCACTTGGAAACCTGTCAAGCAATCATCCTTCTTCACTTCAAACTTAAGCCTTCTACTCACATTCACTTATCAACCTTAGCAATTTCTGCGCAAGCATTTTCTTTCTCTCGCTTCACTCTCACACACTTGTGTATTCATCATTATGCACCTCTAGTCTACCTTTCTCTATGTGTGTCTCTCTCGCTCTCTCTAAATTTTGGCTCTATACCTCCTTAAATAGGTAATTTTGGCTTTGCCATTTTTCATAATCACCATAGATCTTAGGGTTTACAATCAAGTTCATCAGATTCATTGTATCTGTCTATCTTCTTTCTTTTCTAGAACCTTCTCATCCATCAAATTTGATGTTAGGTATGATACCTAATCTTCACCTTGAATTAAATGATCAAACTCATCAATCTTATCTTCAACACGGTTTCCATATCCCAAGAAACCAACTGAGTCGGCAAGAAATCACATTTCTTCTTACGCATTCAAAATATTTTTACTTGGTCATTACTAAGTTCTAGTACTCGGACATCACTTAATCACTCGATCACTGTAAAGCTCAACACCAACTATCACTTGATCGATACTAATGCTTGGTCAACGTTGAATTTTCTCGGCACTTATTGTGGCTCAGTTGACACTAGTATCACTCGAAATTCCTTAATCTTGTACTATATTGCTCAATTAAGCTTTACATCAATGATATATCTTGATTTATACCATAAAGACTTGAACATCAATATAATGTAAACAATCACTCTAGTTTATCAAAATCTAACTAATCAAATGTCCATTTTAACTTCCTCTTCATAACTCAACCATTCCTCTAGGTGCTTTTTTAATGAGAAAATTCTCAAACCTCTTCATCAATCAAAATAGATATGACATTTAGATCAGATAGCAACATGTATCATCAATGACAAAACAACAATTGTTCCAATTGTAGTTTCCAACAATCTCCCTCTTTGGCATTGATGACAACACCTCATTACATATCTTTGTAGGAATACAGTCTCCCTCTTTGCTACCATGCAATCCAAAAAGATTTCACTATCATGAGTGACCAATATCCTTAGTTTCATTTTGATTCTCATCTATGCAATTTCAAAAAACCCCCTCTATAGTATATCTCTCTTTCATGATTCTCTCCCTCTTTGACATAAGTTTATGGTAATTCTCTCTCTCTTTGACAACAATGCCAAATGCACTCAATTACTCCATGCATCTGAATTATGTAGATATTTGCATGTATAGCTTAATTATGTCCTTTGATTGATTTGTTACGTTGGTCTCCTTCTTACTAAACTTCACTACCTTAGGCATCTCCTAGAGTAGAATTATTTTGCATCAATGTATAAGGTATTTTGATTAGCACATTTGATGCAATGCAAATTTTCTTCTTAAGTTGCTTTGCTTAGGGGAGTCATCCCTAATTTACCTCTAAGATATTCATGAGCATCTTTAGGTAAGGCTTTAGTGAATATATCAGCAATTTGTTCTTTGGTGTGCACATATTCTAACTTCACTTCTTTGTTTTGAACTAGTTATCTTAAGTAGTGATACTTGATAGCAATGTGCTTGGTCTTAGTGTGCATAACTGGATTCGTTGATATGTTGATAGAACTTGTATTATCACAATAAATAACCACTAGATCTGTAATTTCTTCTTTCATTCCTTTAAGAAATTTCTTGATTCACGTAATGTTTGAGTAGTTCACTACAATAGCCACATATATAGCTTCAGCTGTTGATTGGGAAATACAATTATATTTCTTGGTTGTCCCTGAAACCAGTCTCTTTCCTAAAAAGAATGCACCTCCACTACTATTTTTTTTGTCATCAATATTTCCTGCCCAATCAGACTCAATGAATACCTTCAGTTCAAACCTATCACTTCTCTTGTAGTATAATCCATAATCTTTTGTACCTTTCAAGTATCTCAATATCATTTTCACTGCCATCATATGATTCTCTTTAGGATTTGCTAAAAATATAGCACCTATCCCAATTGCTAATATAATATCTAGTCTACTATGAACAACATATTACAATTTTCCAATCATTAATATGTATAGTGTCTGGTTCACATTAGTAAATTCATGATTTTTAGATAACTTATGTCTGGTAGGCATAGGTGTGCTCACTAGTCTTGGTTCTTCCATTGCAAAAGTCTTTAGTATCTCCTTGATATATTTGAACTGAGTAATAAAAATACCAAACTTCATTTGATATACTTGCAATCCAACACAGAATTTGATTTTGCCAAACATTGACATTTCAAATTCCTTCTTCATTTCATCAGCAAGTGATTTGTAAAGTTCTTATTTTCCTTCAAATATAATGTCATCAACAAAAATTTTAGATAGCATTGCTTCATTGTTATTAACAGTTTGCAAATATAGGTTATTGTTCTCATGTGTCCTTTCAAAACCAATCTTCACCAAATAAGTGTGTAGTCTTTCATACCATGTTCTTGGGGTTGTTTCAATCCATAAAGTGCTTAATTTAGTTTACAGGCCATATTCCTCATGTCTGGTTCCACATATCCTTTAGGTTGTTCAATGTACACTTCTTCCTCAAGTATACCATTTAGAAATACAGATTTGACATCCATATGATATACCTTGAATTTTTTGTAGGATGAATATGCAAGTAGAGTTTTGACTCCTTCTAGTCTTGCCACAAGAGCAAAATTTTCTCCATAATAAGTTCCTTCTTCTTGAGCATATCCTTTGCATACCGGTCCTACCTTGTTCCTTGTAACATCACCATTTTCATTTAGTTTATTCCTAAAAACCCATTTTGTTCCAATAATTTTTTTTTTCTTTTGGTCTTGGTACTAGGGTTCAAGTATTGTTCTTCTCAATTTGTTCAATTTTTCCATTCATTGTATGGATCCAATCTTCATTATCTAGAGCATCCTTCATTGATTTGGGCTCAAATTCACAAAGTAAGCATGTATTATCTTTGAATCTTTTTGTTGTCATAACACTTGATCTAGCATCACCAATAATTTGTTTAGGTTTGTGGTGTCTTCTTACAAACTTTTCTAGCACAGGTGGTTTCCTTTTTTGTTTCTCAATAGGTTCATCTTGAAAAATAATATCAAGCTCATTTTCTCTTTCTTGTTCAGGTTCTGGTCTAGGTTATGCATGTTGGACATTATCTTTCTAATGGTTAGCATTGCCTGTCTATGACTCGACATCTTCATTTTGTTGCTTGGCACCCATTGTCTGTTGCTTTGCAACCTGTTGTTACACCTTAGTATTCCCCATCTGCTAGGGAACTGCAACTTTATTTGGTTATTTAGTAAGAGTGATTGTAGCATCTTCATCCATATAGATCAATGAGCTTTAATCTTCAAGTTCTTCCTTACATGTGAGATCATTTCTTTCTACAAACTCATTAACACCCACATTTGCACTTTCCACAACTTTGTTAGTGTCAGAGTTCTGTTAGTTCATGTTTTTCAGAGTCTCCATTTTTGCTCATTGCTTTTGTTTTGCTCCTTTCTTTGGCATTTTAGTTTGAACCATTGGTTTTGTCAATTTGTCAAACCCAAAAATGAAGTTGTGTTTGTTTTCTTATATTTATCCGACTTCATTTCTGGCCACATTACCCTCCCTCTTTTTTCAAGCTAATTTGTTGACCAAGTCTCCCTTTTATAACTAGCTTGAACCAAATGTGTTTTATTTCAAACCATTGTTTTGTTTCAGTTCGCAAGGTGCCTTAGTATAATGAACAAGTTCCTTGTACCCCTTGAACCTTGTGTACCTCTTGTACCAAGTTCAAAGGGCATTAATATGCATTGAACCTCTTGTACCGAAGGAACTAGTTTGCAGGTTTAATACTTCTTGCATTTCATCGAGACAGCTTCCCTTGAAGGACCCACTTGATGTGTTACACGACCATGTGGCACATGGAGCACACAACAGTTGGTTGCCTCGTCATGATTATCATGGTTGTGGGCAGTGTTATGATTCGAAAGGTAAGTATAAGCATTTAATGACCAAGTGAGATTGTCATTAATAGACACACCAGAGTTTTGATTCAAGGTGCAAAAGAAAAGATTTGGCATGTGTAAAGAGGGATAATCATTTAAAATACTTGGCTCCTGCTTTAATGCTAGTACCTAATCCGCCCTATCATCTTTCCTTCATGGCATGTTAAAAATCACTTATGTCCTCTATGCCATTAATGGCCACGTCCTTCCTTACAAAATGCATTTAAAGGAAAGCTTTCTTGTTTAAAAGGAAGGTATTACATTTCTTTTTCTACTCAAAACAAATAGTCGTAGGATACAAACGGAAGAAACTAGCATTCTTTCATAATTGAGATGGTCGTTGTCTTTCAAGTAATTCTTTGATCCTCTAGTTATTTCTTCCTCTCCCTTCTGGGATAAATCATATTTGAGGTTGTTTCCTTGCTTTGTATTCAAATATAAGAACTCTTAAAAATCATGAAGTCTACTTTAGATATATTTGGGAACACCTGTAGCCTGCAATGCAGGTCCTCCATTATAGCTGACACAAACTTATTAGGGGTTGATTTGGGAAGAATTTCAGAAAGATTGTGTAAAAGGCTAGCCTGACCTTTTTCCACTAAGGTATTAGACACGAACCTGCTCATGGCTTCCACTTTCCCTCTAGCTTACCCATGCCCAAAGCTAATTCAAGAATGTATACACATGTATAATGCGTCCAAAGGCCATATAGTAAAGAAGGATTGAAGTGTCTTGTTGGATATCAATAGAGAGACCGTGTCTAGTTTATTTCACTTGGAAGAGCAACCATTTTCTAATCTCACCCCAGCCTTGTCTGTGGCTAGATTGGCCGAGAAAGTCAGTAATTATAAAAATGTCATAGCAAAAATTTGGACAGAGGCTTTCTACAAGGGTGGTTCGAGGTTACCCAAAACCTTGAAGAAAAGCCTGATGATTGTTAAGGTTCAAGACATAATGCTTCTATTGCACAGAATTTTTGGTTCCCCTAATGTTTCTATTTTAAAAAATTGGATGTATCTTTATGTTCAAATTGTGTTAGAAGGTTCACAATTTTTAGATTGGGTGGAACTAATTGCCAGCTCCCTCAAAGACCAGTTGAAAGGTGCCCTAAATTTGAAGAAAGATTTCTTCATGTTGTCCTACTTGATATTCATGTTAGCTACTACTCAAGATTTGCAACAATTGCCACATGAACCCTGGACTGAGGAGACCACCATATATAGCTATTGCCCCCTATTGCATAAAGAAAAAGCTTTAAATGATTTTAAGAGAGTTCATGATGTTTCCTTTGGAAAATTGTGTTTTGAAATGAGGAATTCTTTGCAGCACAGAGTTTCACCTGAGTCCCAAAGACTTGTGCAATCTTTTGGTAGCCTATATGTTCAATTCCAAAGGTTCACATATTTGAGAGTAGGAGGTTTTGATGAAGAACCTATGCATCTCCCTAGGTTTTCCTTTGATTGTTTCATTTTAGCAAAAGTAGCACGGAAACTAATTTCTGTGATAAATAAATTCTTAGTGGAGGAAGCCTGTGACATTATTTTTCCACTTGAACTGGGCAAGCTAACATGTGGAAGCATGGAAGATGCCAAATGTATAAGTTCTGATCTCGTTAAATTTTGTTTTGGTATGTATCAAGCTAGAATGAATTTTGATAGCAAAGGCATCATCCATAGTCTATTTGATAGCTAGGTTAAAATCACACACGTTCCTGCTATGGAAGATTTTTGGGAAGACTGTACAGATGAACTCAAAGTAAAAAGGAGAGGTTTATCGTCTCTCAAATTATCTTGTTTCAATTGAAATTGGGAATAGACATCACAGATATAGAAGATGATGGAACAAATATTCTAACCTCTTGGGAAATTGAACCTGTAAATCGTACCATAAATTGGGATTCTATGGAAGAAGATGATATCCTTGAAATAACAGCTAATGTGTTTAAAAGGACAAAATCTTGGTTGAAATTGAAAAAAGACACCCTTGCTAATGTCAGGGTTGATTCTATTTCTAATACTAATCTCCCCATTGCAGGTAGCAGAAGGTCCTCCAGAATTTATGAGAAAAAAGCTCATAATCCCCCCCTTGTGTAAAAAAACCTTTCCAATAGGAGACCTAAAATGTCATCTCCAGTAAGCCCTCACTAGGTTATTCAAGTTGACAACGAGCAAGGCAAGGACTGAGGTGGAGAACTCATTGATAATAGCCAGAGAGTTCAGATGACAATTTGTTCATCTCCTTTGAGGGTACAGGCCGTAACTACTCCAGAAGGGGTTGTTGGATCGTGACGGGATGCTGCCACTCCAAATTGGCTTGTGGCCTCAGTAAATAGGAAAAGGAGTATGGTTTCAATTTCTTTTCTTATGGATGACATTGTAAGCAAGGCTTACAATGTATACTAACAAGGCTTCCAAACCCAAGAGGACCAAAAGCACTACAAGGATAAATTTTGATAGTGCAACTGGGAGAAGCATTATTGAGGTGGCTACTTATAATCATAAGGAGGGAGCGGGCAAATTGGATTTGAGCAATTTCGAGGTTACACACACCAACCTAGGGGTAATGAATCGTGAAACAAAGGAGCACTGAGTAGAAGCCTTCAGTAAACAAATTGTGGTGCAATCACAAAAGGATGGAATCAAAAAGAAAAGGTTAAAAGTTGAAAACAATGCGATGGCAGAATACATAAACTCCTTAAAAGAACAAAATTATGTTCTTGGTAATCAGTTGCAAGTTGCCTTCAATTCCAATGCTCCTGAAAACCAACAATTGTTAGTAGATCTAAAAGAAGGAAAAATGACAATGTTCACCGTGTCTAATTGGATTAGTTTGGTAACAAATTAAGTTGCCAAAATTATGCAAAATTTACATGAGATTGTTTCCCTAGTAGGAGCTGCTCTAAATGAATCTCATGCTCAATCTGGGACATGGAAAACTGGAGTTGAAAAATTGTCAGCGATGGTGTCTCAGCTAGTGGAAATAGAGGAATTTGAGCCAAAAAACTTCCTTCAAGAAAACCTGCTACAACATGTAGATGCAAGTTTAATTCAAGTTCTAAGGCAAAATATTGCCTAGAGAGTGTCAAACTACACTTCTGCTATATCAAGAATGCAATCTTGTGAAAGATATTTTGAGACATTACTAGAGCAGGTGGAAAGGGACTTCCAGTCTATCGGTTCACCCTTGCCTAGCCCTCTTAAAGAAGGAAGCTTTGATGTAGAGGTAGTTGTCAAACAACATGAGGAACGTAAGAAGTCTGTTAAAGAAAAAATAGACCTCACATCATTCAACTTCTCCAGAGTGGCAAAAAGTGAAGTAATGGCCAAAACTTGTACCTTGAGTTTACCAGGCTACCTAGACATAGTAAACAAAATGAAACTGGATAGAGACATCTGGAGGAATTGACTTCAAAGCATCAAGAATCCAAACACGACTACCATGACTGAGTTCATGAATGCATTTAGAATGTAGAAACTGGCACATGGTCAAAGAATTGTTGAAGATGCTAGAGAAGAAGAGGAGAAATTGCTTGATCAGAATTTGCTCAAACTTTTTAGTTATGGTTCTTATCAATTGAACTCTGGGTCTATGTACCTGTTTCTAATGTTGGCTTTTATAACTACTTTTAACTGTCTAAGAATTCGATTTTTAGGGAGATTCTCAGACAACTTATTATTTAAGCTTAAGACTCATCAGTATTAAGGGTTGGCATTTTTTTATGTATATCATATTGTGACCGTTCTCTTTGGACATATATTTTCATGCAACTTTTAGTTTTTCCAATGATATATATATATATATATATATATAGATAGATTGATAGATAGATAGATAGATAGATAGAGATATGAGCAGTATTATTCTCAAAAAGAAAATATTTGGATGTTCAAATATGTATGCTTTGAAATATTTCATTATTGATTTAGTATTGAACCAATATTGAATGATTTGAATGTTTTCTCATATGTTGGATGTTTCTTCCCTCGTGGTGTTTTTACCTTAATTTTTGTTCAATTTCTAGAATGTGATTAATAGAGAAACTATGTGTTCTCTTTCTTGTGTATATGCATCTTTATTTCATCATTATCGTTTAGATTGTTCCCCCTATCCAAGAATAGAAGGGAAGCCTTATTACTTTTAGGTTAAAAGTAATCTTCTTTTAAAAAAGTGGTTTTGATTGAAATTTCAATAAGGGAGTTGAACCTTACTAAAATTCAGAGAGGAATTGTGAATGCTAAAATTCCTTAATTGTTGGGAAGTGGTATTTGTCTTATGAACTTGGGCATAGAATCTTTTACTCCTTTTCTATGATTTAAAATACAAATTTGTTCACCGACAAGTTCAAACACTTGTAAGCTTTACTCTTAGTGGAATATCCTAAGAATATACCTTCATCACTTTTTTCCATCAAGTTTTACATTCCTACTATCTTTGAATATATAGCATTTACTCCCAAAGATCTTGAAATATTTTACATTAGGAGCATATTCGTACCATAGTTCAAAAGGTGTAGCATTTGTATGTTTCTTGAGTTGTACTCTATTTAGGGTATAGACAGCAGTACTGATAGCTTCTCTCCAATAATTTGGTGATACATTCTTTTCCATCATCAATGCTCTTGCATAGTCCATTATTGTTCTATTTCTTCTTTCAGTTATCCCATTCTGAGGAGGGGGTCCTTGGTGCTGACATCTGTCTTTTAATTCCTTTGTCATTGCAAAATGTATTGA
This sequence comes from Cupressus sempervirens, assembly GCA_028749045.1. Lineage (NCBI taxonomy): Eukaryota > Viridiplantae > Streptophyta > Pinopsida > Cupressales > Cupressaceae > Cupressus > Cupressus sempervirens. The sequence continues at coordinate 579,839,311 of CM053785.1, forward strand.
ACTCATTGGAAATGAATTCACCACCTCTGTCAGATCTCAAGCACTTTAAAGTCTTCCTTGTTTCTTTTTCAACTCTGGCCAAAAACTACTTGAATAACTAAAAGGCATCAAATTTAGCTTTGAGAAACATCATAATCATCATCCTAGAATAGTCATCAACAAATAAAATGAAATACTTATCTCCACAATAACTTTGAACATCAATAGCTCCACATAGGTCAATATGAACCAATTCTAGAATATCACTACATGTGTATGTTTTTCTCTTGAAACTAGACTTTGTCATTTTTTCCAATTCACATTATTTACACATAGCATTGTCAGGATTCTTTAGTTTTGGCAACCCTCTTACTTTCTTCATTTTACTAATGTTTACCAAATTGCCAAAATTCACATGACGTAACCTTTTGTGCCATAATCAAACATCTTTTTGTACAAATAAACATGTCTCATTAGATAAGCTAGATAGAACAAGTTACCTCTTGTCTGATCACCACTTCCAATGAACTCTCCATTAACATCATATATCTTTGCCTTCTTGTGATGGAATTCAACTTTGCATCCTGATTTGTTCAATTGTGAAACACTCAAAAAATTATAGTTAAGTCCTTCCACTCAGTAAACATTGTCACACTTGATCTTTTCAGTCAATTGAATTGTTCCTTTACCTTTCACAACACATGGAGCAACATTACCAAATGTAACACATCTACCTTTTTATAGTCCAATATCCTCAAATTTATTTTTATCACAAGTCATATGGTTAGAGAAACCACTATCAATTATCCATCTATCACTCTTATTCACATAAGAGATTAATGCAATTTTCTCATCTTCATCAGATTCTTCTTTCATAGAAACATAGACAACTTCATCATCATTATTTTCAGATTCAATGTCAATTTCTTCTTCAGCAATATAACAAGACTTCTTACCTTTTTCATCCTTGTTCTTCTTGTAATCTTGGTCATCTCTTCTTCCTTTGCACTTGCTTTCCTTTCTTTTATCCTTGTCTTCCCTGTTAGGACATCTAGCAACAATATGAACAACCTTGTTGCATGAAATATATATATATATAATTTACCTTTGTTTTACCTCTGCCTCTTCCAAACCTTTTTGCAATAAGTGCTTCAAGTTCATCAAGCTCATCATCAGAACTATCACTATCACTCTTCACATTTTTTTCTTTTTCTTTTACTAATAACCTTTGTGACTTGAAAGAAGATTCAATAGTAGAACATGTGTAGTTATCAAAGTTAGGCATCTCAAAAGAAGTAAGTCTACCAATTACACCTTCCAAAGTCAATGTGTTACCTAGAGTGCATCTCAATTATTGTATTGTAGAAATTCTAATGGCATATATAGGGAGTAGAGTCCTTAATACCTTGCTTATCATTGTTTCATATTTGATTTCTCCATTTGCACCTCGAATAGAATTGACTCTTGAGCAGTATTATACTATATTCTCACCTTCCATCATTCTCATTTCACCAAATTTACCTCTTAGGTTCTCTGATTTGGCTCTAAAGACATTTTCATCTCCTCTATATATGGTTTTCATTTTGTCACACATCTTCTTTGTACTATCACATTCTTTTATATCATCAAAATTGGCATAGCTTAGGGCCGAGGCAATCTCCAACATTGTTTAGTTGTGCTCTTTATTTTGCTTTAGTTGTTCAACTATCAAAGAATTGGTCATTATTTTCACATACTCATTATCCACAAAGTTTATAGTAGCATCACTAATACTGGATATATGTAGCGTCATCAAAGTTTTCCATGTAGGAAAGGTCTCCTTGTTTAGCTTTGGTACCTCTCTTTTGTGATTAATGATCTTTAACATTAAGTACCTTCAAACTTCTCTCTGTAAGCACTAAAGCTCTCATACCAATGGTTAGAATGTTTAGAATAACTAGGGGGGTGGATGGGGTTGAATTAGTTACTCAAGGTCCATAAGTATCATTTGAAAGATTAAACATTAACCATTCACTGTCCTACTTATCATGTTGTAGCTTAGTCTCTACTGAACATTAATTAAAAAATTACTAGTAGTTCATTGTCCAATTATAACATACTTTGTTGAATGTGAAATATGTAAATACAAAACACTATAAAACATTCAAAACAAGTTTGACACTATAATTTTTATGTGAAAACCCAATTTGGGAAAAACCAACAACAACATGTCACCACTTTTTCATTCTTTCAAAGTGAGCTCTAGTAGGAGCCAATCCTGTTAAAGGTAATCACCTCAAAATGGTCATCTAGACTATTAGCCCCCTTCTTAGCATTTTGGCTGAAATAATTGATTACCTAGACCAAATTGCTAAAAATAAATTAATTTGATTATAACCTATAGTTTGAATATGATATCCTAAGTTCATTATTTGATTAAAAGAACATGTCTCCTTTTAATTAAATAAAAGCCCCCATTCTTCTATCCCATTTAATGTGCACACATAAAGCCCTTTCTCTATTTTACAAATTAAAAGAAAAGGCTTTGTGACTTTTGTCTTATATGGAAAGTCAACTTCTATTTTATTGGTTGACTTGTGAATGCACATGGATCACTCCTATTTTCAAACTCCACCCTTGATTCTCCATCATCTTGATCTTAATCTCTATCATCTGTACGACTTTAAAAGAAAGAGCTCTCCCTTTGTCAAAGGATCCACACTCTTGAGTACTGTTATGTTGCAGGTTTACCATTCAAATTCTTGAGAGCCTATTGTGGAGAACTTCCATTTCTTGTCTACATTCTCTAATACCATAGAATTTTAGTTTAGAATCATCTTGCATGTTATTTTAGCTTCTATTTTGCAATAATCTATCTCACATAGCATAACTAGGTTGGTTTGTAACACACTCATTCTTATTAACATAGTTGCATTTTGCATATTCATACTAGTTTAGTCTACATTTACATTGCATTCTTGAGGCATTCTTTGTGGACATTTGCATTCTTGCATCTTGTATCTAAAAGAACCTCTTGTTTCATGGTTTAATAGTGAGAAATGTATTTCCAAGGCTCAGTTGAGAGCCCTCGCACATTCAAATATATTTTCTTACACTCCATGGATAGGGAGCTCTAAGTCGGCATCCAAGCATTCCAAACTCATGGAATCACTTGGATAGAAGGGTTTAGAGTGTGACTCATTTCAAGTGTACATTTTTGGGGCCCATCGTGAGGTAGAACATCTTAGTTTTGCTCTTCATCTTGTTGTATTTTTGCCCTTTGTCCACAAAATTTCTTTCTTTACAGTCACAGATTTCAGGCGATATTTTCCTATATCATGCGACATTTGTTAGTACTATAGTGCAACACTTTTTCAATAAAAGTATCACACACCAATATTGCATTCTATCGCTCTGATATATAATTTTTTGTCACTTGAATTAGGCAAAAATATCACATAAGGAAGTTATGTTGCACAAATATATTGCGATGTATCATATGACAAAATTCTAGCAAAAATTGTCTCTTGGCTTGAATTTTCTTGTTGATTGAGTTGTTTGGTCAATTTCTTGGTCGTTACTTGTTGGTTGCTAGATTTTACAGGTCTTCAATTGTTTGATAGTAGACCATTTCTAGATTTCATGCTATTTTCAAACTAACTTATGGGGCTGATGATTGTGTTTTTATGTTGTTGCCTTGAGATGCTTGCATGATTACCTTGAAAAGAATGCATGTAAAAGCTTCAAATGCACAAGGGCTACTAGCAATTGTTTGCAGAGCTGCCTAAAGCATAAAAACCAAACTGGCTTATATTTTCCTTTATTTCATGTGTGGAAATACTACTAGTTGTTTCATTTCATAGGAAAATTAAACTTGTGATTGGGGTTCTTTGGTGATAGGAGAGTATGCTCTTCACCCTTGTGGTGAATCAGAAATCTTGAATTTTCTTTGGATTTTGAAAGCAAGAGGATAATTGATTCTTCTTGGCATGTTTGGGGAAACAATCAAGATAGGAGAGTATACTCTTCACCCTTGTAGTGAATAAGAAATCTTAACTATTGAAAGTGGATCCAATCTATTTTAGTTAGCAACCTTTAGAGGGCCTGCTCTTGGGCAACCAAGAGGAACCACCAAAGTGGGGACAAGAGAACCTGGCTATTCCAACCCACTATAAACTAAAGGCTATCAAGGATGCAAAACCATGGTAGACATATTATTTTTCTTCACTTAGTGCAATTATTTGTGGGATTGGGACCATGAGGAAAATGCTAAGCAAGAACACTTAAGGTGCTCTTGTGGCCGCGAGGTCTGTTACCCACCACAATGGTGGGTGTCCCATAATTGGGTGCAAGAGGAACATTATGAATGCAAGCCCTTTCTAAACACTATAAGTTAGTAGCTACCCTATTTTTCCACTCAACTTCTTGGTGCAAGGATTGATCCTAGTGGATTACCGGAATCACCCCAAGATTTTACACTCACCATTTGTGTTCTCTTGGTTATGCTTATGGCATTTCCATGACAAAGCCAATATCTTTTGTGGGAAACCACTTGGTGTGAGGCAAAGGAGCACTTAGCATAGGCCAAATTGTTGAGTAATGAATTGTGACTTCTAGGTAGATTGCTTGGCAAGTGTTCTTGAATGTGTTGACTTGTTTAAATGTTCTCACAAATCAAATATCTTGGTAAAATTGGTAGGAAGGTTGTTTTGATATCACAAATACATATTGGCAAGGTCATTTTGACTCTTGTTCAATTGTTTGAGACATGCTAAAAACCTTGTTGTTATTCGACACGAACTGAAATTTGAAATTGTCTAGTCTAAAAACTATCTGATTGTCAAACTGAAACACAACAATTTGGAGTTGAAACTGTCCTTTTTACACAAAATTGGCACTTTATCGCACACTCTTTAGAGAAATATCGCGCGACACTTTTTTTCAAAAAATGTGTCGCCTTGTTGTTTTAAGTTCTATCACTTTTCTATACTGAACTTTGTCAACCCGCCTTAAGCAAACTATCGCCCAAGAGAAAAGTGTTGCCCTAGTATTACAAACTTTGTTGTACGATATAATTTGTTGTCTCATTATTTCTTGGCTTCTGGATAAATATTGCCTGGTTCTTTGTCCTTCCAAATTTGAGTTTTTAGTATGTTTTAACTATTCTAGGGTCTTGTCACCTCATTCCTTCCTATGTCTGATTTTAAATTTGTATGTTAGGTGTTGTCCAAAGTTGAAAAGATGAGTCTTGTCTATTAGATGTAAGTTTGAAAATGTCATTGATGATCACTTGTCAAAATCTAGTTACCATTCTATGCTAGCTATTCACTATTGAGCTTCTTGCTCACTCACTTGGCTCAAGCCACTAGTGTTGTAAATTCTTGAGCACTTTTGACATGCCATCTATTCTACTTTATCGATTGTAAGAGCTTCAAACCTAAAATACTTTTCTTGTCTGATTAAAAAAAGACATATCCTTACATGTCGATTACAACTATATTTCAAGTTGGTAATAGTAGTCATCCCTCTTTCATTTTTGCACAGTTAGAGACTCCACCTAGGCACTCTCACGAGCAACCTTGTGTGGAAGATCCCAATTCTAGTCAAACGTAGATAACCAACATCTGGCACAATCTGCTTTATAGTTTTGAGAACCCATTTGGAACACCCTTTGATACACCCATGGGTGAAAACATTATGACCAACATGCATCCTGAAGAAATCAAATGCTGCTTAGAAGAGCAAGCACATGAAAATGAAAGACTCATGGAAGTCATTCACACTAGAGGAAGAGTTGATCAATAAGATGAGCCTAACACTCATACACATAATGAGGAAACTAGAAGAGAGTATTATCACAATCCATTTGCTCACATTCCCATCGGTGGCAATGATGGCTATCATACACCTCCAAGGACTCCTAGAGTCAACGTGGGAGCATGCCCATTACCACCTAAACAATCACAATCACATCACGAAAGTGATGATGAGATCACTAGTGAAGATGTCATAAGATTTCAACAAGATGAGCTTGCTCAAAAATTGATGCTAAAATCTTTAGAGCAAAATGGGGACCAATACTTCTAGTATATGACAATGAAAGGATGGAAAATCCCCCAAGATTTTGATGTAGAATGAATAATCAAAAAATGAGAGCCCACTGAGGCTAAAATCTTGAGAGAAGAAATGCAAGAATTGAGGAAACAAATTACACAATTACAAACTTCCAAAGAAGCACCTAAAACTTCATTTGTTGAATAAATATGTGCTCTTCCAATTTATAGGAGGTTATGCATGCCTCCATTTCCTAAGGATATAGAGGTTCCTAAGTATGACAAATACGATGGAAATGGTGACCCTCACGATCATGTGAGGCATTTCTGTGCTATTAGCATGGATTTCATGCATGAAGACTCCTATCTTATGCATTTGTTTCTTAGGAGTCTAAGAGGACAAGCTATGCCCCTCTCAAAACATTTGATGAGCTTGCACAACACTTTATCCAACAATACTCTTATAAAATTCAACATCCTATAATTGTGTTGGACTTGTACCAAATCAAACAAAAATATGGAGAATTTTTGCAACATACCTTCAGAGATGGAGGTCCCTATACTCTAGGTACCCTCGACAAGTTCCTGAAGCTGAGAAAATTGACATCTTTGTCAACACACTTGTACCAAAGCTATACTTTGACTTAAGAAAATAGTTGTTCACATCCTTCAATGCAATGGTTGAGAATGCATATTGCATTGAGGATGTTGCTATTAAGAAGGGTGACATTATTTTGAACAAAGAGAAAAATGACAACAGAAATGGAAAAGACAAAATCAAACCTTGGAACAAGAACAAATATGTCGTCAATGATGGAGTAGTGGATGATCCTAAACCAAGGAATCTTTGTTTAGTCTTTCCAATTCCATCTATGCTACAAAACAACAAGAAGGTTCAAAACCACAAACATATGACACGAATGCCAAGTTTATAAAGAAAAGACGTGTTTATACACCAATGGTTGAACCTTACAAAGTGGTCTTAAAGACCTTAATTGCAAATAAACTGGTGACATTACTAGATAATTCCTACCCCTATGACCAACCCATTAGACCTCCTTGGTGGCGAGAGAATCATATTTGAAGTTATCACAGAAGCAAAGGTCATAACATTGAACATTGTTTTAAACTCAAAGACATTATTCAAGATCTCATAGAGGCTAGTAAAGTTGTCATGGATGGTCTTGTTAAAAATGATGTCCACAAATCTTTCAAGTAACCCTTTCCCAAATATGAGAAAGGTGAAACTTCCAAGGCTCCTAAGAAGAACCATGATGCTAAGATCAACTATGCCTATGCTAACACAAATAATGTTATCAACATGATTAAACCTATTAAGTATCTTTGCATGATGAATTCTAAATTTGACAATCAACCCAACTACGATGCTAAGGATGAAAGACCCAAAGTTGTCCTTAGAATACAAAATGTTCCCCACCACCATAAAGATGCTAGACCTAAGGTGGTACTTTGAGTGGCCGAATCTTCCTCTTCACAGAGTGAACCACTTAATGTTGTCACTAGGGGGCAATCTAAAGTTGTTCTAAAATTTGCTCATGATCCTAAAAATGCACCATCATCTAAAGAAGAAACTACCTTAGAAATCTCCAATTATGACCTTGTCATCCAGCTGCAACATACCTCAACTCAAATTTCCATCTTTGAGTTGTTATAATTATCCCCTTTGCACAAGGACATACTTGAAAAAGCTTTATGTTCTGCCATCGTTTCCACTAATATCGAATCGAAATGATTCCAAGCTATGGTGGACCATATTTCTTCACCTCTCTACCTCACCTTTTCTGAAGAAGATGACAGAGCTCTTGATCATCCCCGTAACCTTTCCCTCCATGTCAAAGTCCAAATCTTCCATACCTGTGTTCGATGAGTCCTAATAGACAATGGTGTAGGGTTGAACATCATCTCATTCAATGTGATCCAACAATTAGGCATGTCTAAATTTTCCATTGACCCTAGGCGCAAGATCACTATAAAAGCCTATGAAGAGGTTGAAAGACCTTCCAAAGGTCTAATTGTGCTTCCAATCAGAGTTGATCTGGTTGAGAAAGATGTCATTTTCCATGTCCTAGACATACCACTTTCATACAATTTTTTTTTGGGATGACCTTGGATCCATGACATGTAAGTAATATCTTCCACATATCATCAGTGTATCAAGTTCCCCTTTAATGGTATTGAGATAGTTGTCCTCGGTGACAACTTAATGTCTATCAATACACCATCTTCTATAGAAACATTGATTCCACATAATTGCTCTTCTCATGAGTTGACATCGTCCTTTACAGAGTGTGAACAGAAATTGAAAATGATGAACCTAGGCATGGGTGAGTACACTCTTGACTCTATTGTATCTTTCCTTGTTTCCACTCGATCTTATGGGAACCCTTCTACCACAAAGAAGCCTTCAGCTTCTGCAATGACTCTTTTTGGCACCTGTGTTCAATCCTTAATTCCCCCAAAAGCAGAAAAAAAAACAACAACCAATCAAAGATTGGATATATAGGGAAGAGGAAGATGAGAAGGAATTCATAGTCACTACTCCCATCTCTCCAAAAATTTATAGAAAAAGATATAAACTTCTCACAAACATGGGCTATCAGGGCCATAGGTCCTTAACTGTAGTGCCTGCCCCAATTTACATCTTCCTAGTTACATTTATGTTATCATTGCCAAACTCTTTTAGGCCAGTTTTATGCTTGATGTTTAGTAGCATTATCTTGAGATTATTAGATATTGTTTTATATTCAGTTGATTAAATGATGAGATTACTTGGTACTCTATATTTCATGTATGCATAATGATTATTTAGTATTTTTAGTTATTGATGATGATTAGTTAGATGGTTTATTATCATGTGTTTTTTTATGAATACTTACCCCATACTGCATGTGTATGGTGCGTGTGTTTGTTTTCTTTATGTATGGCATTTCTGATGTGGTTAAAGAAGGTGGTTATAGTCACCTACTAGTCGGGATCTGCACGATGCACCACTTCCTGCCATTGACTGGTTAGCTTAGAATATTGTCTCTGTACATGCATGAATTTTATGTAGGTTGCAGGTATCAAGTATCAACTTCCCTGAATTGCAAGGATGAGCTTACCCTATCGCATTATCTCAATGGTAAGAGAGGGGACATAAATTCTTGAGTCCAAATCCTAAACCTTTAAGCCATTGTCCTAAATGAAAATTAGGACAAGTATGTGAGTTAAGTACCCTCTAAATGTGTTGAATGACTTTAATTCATGATTATAACCATTTAGTTTGATTTTGTATGTGTTTTTCTTTGATGGGTTTTGGTATGTTGTTTTATGAGTCTTTGGTGTATTTTCTATTAATTAAGTCAAATTAAAAGATTAAATTAATGATTTAATTTAATGAAAAATTATTATGACACTTTAATATTTAATTATATTTAATTAATTGAGAAATTAATTAAATAAAACAAATTAAATTTGGAGATAAAAGTTATAAGTTTAAATTTAGAATGTGATCATATTTATTTAATTTAATAATAATATATTTAGAGTTCATTTTTAAATAAATGCTAAATATTATTATTATTTAAGTTAATTAATATTTTATCAATTAAGTTTCAAAAATAAATTAAGAAGTGAAAAGATATTAAATTATTAAAATGTTTCAAGATTGCATGATGCGTGCATGAGATTAAAATATAAGAAATTAATTAAAAAGATAAACAATGAATTTAATTAGAGTTGCATAATGTGTGCATGAGATTAAGTTAATAAATTATTTGAAAGCAAAGTCAAGTGAAAACTAAATTAAGTAATTTAATAATTCAATTAAACGTGCATGGGTAAAGATAAAGAAAAGATAATAAAGTTAATATTGAGTTAAGGGTTGTGAGCGAGGAGTTCTCCAGAGTGAATGCACAATTAGTGCCCCGATTTAAGGAGAGAACTTTTTATCACAATTGAAGGGTTCATTTTTTAGAGAGGAATTTGGATGCAAATTTTTGGGAAGCAAATTTGGAAGCAAATTTTGGAAAGGAAATTTTGGGAAGATTGTTAGAGAGGAGTTCTTGGATAGAAGCAAATTTTCTCACAATTCTTTTTGGCATTGCGATTTTACCATCAAAACTAGGTAGGTTCTTGAGTCTTATACACCCAGATAAAATTATGTTATTTAGATAATCTTGTCTTCTTTGTGATTATTGAGATCGAATTCTCCAGATTTCATTGTATGATTCTTTCGTTCTCTTGTCTAAATCTTATGATATTCGTATTGTATCTCATCTATATACAATTTGAAAACATCATTGATAGGTAAAAAGAAATTGTAATTAAAATGGAAAGGGTTTGACATTTAAAAGATATATGTTGTGATTTTCCAATAGATTTTAGGAACAAAAATTAATCCAAGAAGGGGTTTGAAATAAAAGAAATTTTTTTAATTAGAATTTAAATGGTTCAATTTATTTTTCCTATTAGACTAATATAGTAAATGTTATTAAAATATATATATACTTTTTTAAAAATTATATATTAAATCTGTTATAAAATTTTTTTTTTAAAAAAACATTTAAAAAAAAAATATATATATATATATATATATATATATATATATATATATATATATATATATATAATATGGTAGGGAGGGTGGGACATGCCACACCCCCCTTTTTCTTTAACGCTGGTGGACCTATGTCAGCAGGGGGCCGCACTATATATATATATATATATATATATATATATATATATATATATATATATATATATATATATATATATATATATATATATATATATATATATATATATATATATATATATATAATATGGTAGGGAGGGTGGGACATGCCACACCCCCCTTTTTCTTTAACGCTGGTGGACCTATGTCAGCAGGGGGCCGCACGACCAAAAAAAAAGCCTGCGACACCCTGTGACGAAGTCGCACGACTGTTTAAAATAAGGCTGCCAACTTTAATAAGTTGGTATTAAAATTTGTTAGTAAATTTTTTAAAATTTATAACTTTGTTATAGTTTTATTTATAATATTAATTTTTAATTATTATTTTAATTAATAATATTTATTAAAAAAATTTAATATCATTATTAATAAGATTTTAATATTATTTATTCTTATTTGATAACATTTAATAAGTTTTTATTATATATTAATTTGAATATTCATGCATTTAATATAATATTTTTTATTTAATAAAATTATTGATAAATTTATTAAGTATTAATGACTAATAATTATGGGGATATTAATGTAGGTATTTATTAATTAATTTAATTAATTATAGATTAATTAACTTAATTGTTAATTAAAGTTATTCAATTGGGTTTGAATTTATTTAACTATCGATAATATTGATTTAATAAAATTGTAATTATTTTATTTAAAACCAATAATTGTTACATTTATAACTTAGATAAATAAATGATTATCCTTAGATTATTTATAGGGTAATTGTACAATCATTTAAATATAGAAATGGGTTAATTGTAAGGGTTAATTGCAAAAACTTATTACTTGAAACATAGATGAAACTAGAACTTAAACCTTGCATTAATATGAACAATACTTTCCCAAATCAAACCCAACTGAGAGATTATCTTGTTTCTATGTGTTGTCTATGCTTTGGGGGTTTTGGGGTTGATTAGATGTTGACCAATTTAGGTTGTTACCAAAGGCTTGGGGGTTCTGTGATTGTGATATTATGATATTTTGGTCTCAATCTTTTTAAAACCCAACCATGGTAATGTAATGGCATGCTCTATGATGTGTGTGGTTAATGATTGTTATTGCTTTCCAGTCTTCTTGTGTGAAGCTGAGGTGTATGTATATGAGATACCTAACTTAACCATTTTTGAGTCCTTGATCACTTATATTTGATTTTCTTTCCAGTCACTTTGAGAGGACTGAGGTGTTTTGAATGATTTATTCTTGATTATGTCATGTTGTGACATGTTTGACTTGACCATTTTGGAGTCTTCGATCGATATTACTATTGGGATACTTCCTAGTTGCTCGTTGAGAACTGATGGATCTTGTGATTTATCTTTGATGCTTTTCAGTTGCTCTTTGAGAATTGTTATGATTATTATGATTATCTTTTGGTGCTTTCCAGTTGCTCGTGGAGAACTAATGTGAATATTGTGGATTATCTTTTGATGTTTTTTAGTCACTTGTATAGGGATAAGGTGATTTTTATATGATTATTGATTTGTGCTTTTATTGAGCCTAGAGTAGGTTATCTATATGTAGTGTCGAGAAGTGGCTTGCAATGGGGGACGAGGGCCCTAAGTGGCTCTGGGGATAACCCATTGTAAGTTGCTTAATAAGTGATAACATTACTCTAAATACTAACTTAAATGAACTTAATAAGAGTTAATTGTATGTTCTCGCCCATGCCTCTAGTGCTAGTATAGACTAGGATGGGAGTAGAGAGAATGCTTGGTTATGACCTTGCATTTCGTAGTATGCCTTGTCAATATGAGAGGATACTAGTGGCCGCAGCGGGATCACTAGGGACCCGAGAGTCCTAAGGGACTACTCGGGCAACTCCAAGCATGATTTGTGTGATAACACTTGCCCCCTTGCATAGTAGGTTTCCTACATATCTTGTGTGCCTCTGGGTCTAGATGTTGATCTATGTTGGAACCTTTGAGTTAGTATACTTTTAGGATTTCTTGGACTTAGAGAGTATTTGTGTTATGTGATTTGATATCCTATTTGGGACTTGAGACTATCTCCTCAGCATGGTGGGAGTGGGCCATTTAGGTTCCACGTGGTCGACTAGTAGTGCTTTTTACTCTTACCATTGAGATCCGTCCGTAGTCACTGTGGCTGGAGCTTCTTGGTATGTTTGTTTATCAAGTTTAGATGATATTGTTTACTGATGTTCCTTATATTCTTGATTAGCATGTAATAGATGATGTTATCTACATTGTAGGATCATCTTATGCTTTATTCTAGCATGTTAGATTTCTTTATGCATATGTTGTAGCATGTTTTAGTAGTGACATCCCTATTATGATAGTACTGATGATTTGATTGGTGACTTGAGATGTTATGCATGGGGGATGGCTAGGGCCCACGGTGGTCTTACGATGCTATTGACGGTTGGGAGGTACCGCGCACTTAGTTGCATTTTCTGGTGGATAGTTGTGTTTTATGATGGATGGATGTATCATGTATGGTGGATGATTTCATTTATTTTACTGTACTTTGTATCATGGATCCAAAGGGAATGATGTATTCTATTTTCACATATGTATATTCTTTTAACCTTTCATACCCTATGACATGTACAATGGATGATTGAGCATTCCAAATTTCATTTGCCAAGAAGCATTCAAAACAAATGTATATTATTTAAATGGACATTGGACTTTCTAATTATTCTTTCATGTGAATGTGGTACTTGTTAGACTTAGTATTAATTAAATTTAAATGTGACTCAACATCTTGGGATCCTTAAGGAATGTAACCTGTTATATATGTTTTTAGTTGATTGTATGTTATTGCTTCCGCTACTATGTGTTTGATGTGTATGTTATTCTTTCTTGTTCAAAAAAAAATGTTTTGGAAAACTTAGTGAAACTTTAGGTTAATTCTTTTGGATCGCTTGGCGAGGCGTTACATTCACTGGTACCAAAAAATCTCTATTCGAACCTTTAAGTCATATTCAGTGTCATGACACTCGAGATACTGTTGGCCTAGGTTTTGGGCTAAAAGATGAAATGCCAATGTTTAATAGAAGAGCACCCATGTCTAGCAAATCAGCAGATGATGATCCTCCCTCTATTGCTACCACTTTGAAAGATGAGGATTTCATACCTCTCATCTCTCTCCTTTGGGAAGAAGAAACACTAACTACCTACAATGATGTTGAAGATTCCACTACTCAACAACAGGAACAAGATGAATCCGACCATGAAGACCTAAATAGAGGATGGATAAGACAAAATATTGTTTTCTTATTTGCTAGAGATTAGAGTACAAACTCTCACGAGTATGAATGGGAAAGCCTATTAGACGCATCTTGTGAATTAGAGGTGGATGTCATCCACACTTATGCAACCTAGCCAAATGTAGTCGAACAGTCTAGTATAGGGTCAGATGAGTTTGGCTCACAAATTGCTTTAGTGGATCACGTTGGTCCCTCTAGTTCTATTCCTAATCTAGTTTCCTTTGCAACATTCACTATAGGTTCGACTTTGCATGTCACTAGAGACAACTCTTGTTGTATTAACAACCTTGAAGCTTCCACATCTCTTTCCTTGATTTACCCTGATCTCATAGGCTGGTCAGTTCAACATCAAAGACCCAAAATACCATTTTTTAAAATAACTATGAGATCACCTACTACCTAAATACCATTGAACCCGTCACTTCTTCCACTTGTGAACCCGTGGTTAACAACAAAATCAAATAACAAGTACCTTAGTCATAAAATTAAAAGAAAAATAAATGGTCAGATGGAAAAAACCACTTTGTAGTGGTATCTAAACTTTAAAAAAGTAAAAACAAAGATGTATCCAATGATGAAAACCTCCTTGAGGCACCTACAAATGAGGTACTTGGTAGTCTGCCAAGCTATTTTTGAGACAGATCTTTGATTCTCATCGAACCTACATAGCCTATCAACTTAGGGATAGATGAATCTCCTAAAATTATCCATGTGGTTCAATCATTGTCGACTAAACAAGAGGAGATTTTTGCCAAATTCTTTCAAGACAAGAAGATCAATTTTGCATGGACATACTCAAATATGCCAAGACTTGACACAAATCTTATCATGCATCATTTATCTATCTCTCCTAGTGTAAAACATGTTAAACAAAACTGAGAAAGATGCATCCACATGTATCCCTCTTGATCAAAGCAAAGTTGGGAAAACTCCTGAGTGCAAACTTTATCAAAGCTATTGATCATGTGGAGTGGATTTCCAACATTATACTTGTGTTTGAACATAATAAATCCATTTGAGTTTGTAGTGATTTCGAATATCTAAACAAAGCATTCCCCAAGGATGACTTTTTGCTACCAAACATAGACATGATAGTGGATATGACAGCAGGTAATTAAATATACTACTCCCTAATGGATGGCTTTTTAGAGTATAACCAAATTAAGATTGCTCCATCTGATCAAGAAAGGGTGACCTTTACATGTGCTTGGGGCATCTTCTACTGGAATGTCATGCCCTTTGGGCTCAAAAATGTCGGTGCTACATATCAACAAGAAATGACCACCATCTTCCATGATATCATGCATAAAAATATGGAAGATTATGTTGATGTCACACTAGAAAAATCTAAAAAATGAGACACACACCTTGATGACCTTAGTTTGATCTTAGACAGTATGGAAAATTTCAACTTTGGCTGAACCCAAAAATGTGTGCTTTTGGTGTCACATATGTAAAACTATTAGGCTACATTATATGAACAAAAGGCATTGAAGTTGATCCTAAAAAGGTACAAGAAATCATGGAAATTCCTCCTCTAAGAAATATTAGTCAACTCAGAAGTCTACAAGGACGTCTGCAATCCATTAGAAGATGCATTTCTCAGTTGGCTGATAAAGCTCAATCTTTTAACAAGAATTTGCATAAAGGCTATACTAATATTTGGAATGAAGATTGCCAATAAAGTCTGGACCAAATCAAATGATACTTGGCTAAACCTCCTATATTAATACCACCCATACCGAGAAAACCTTTGATTTTGTACATCTTAGCTACACCTTCCTCTCTAGGAGCATTATTAGCACAAAGTGATGAGACTGGTAAAGAACGTGATCTATACTACATCAGTCACACTTTGGTGGCTTTTGAGATGAGCTATAGTGACATTGAGAAAGCTTTCCTGATAGTAGTCTTTGCTTCTCAAGAACTTAGACATTACATGTTGGCACATATAGTTCACTTGATTGCTAAAATTGATCCCTTCAAAGATTTTTTGAGCAAAGTTGTGCTTACCGATCATATGGGTAAATGGATGATGATTCTTTCATAATTTGACATTCAGTATGTCGAACATAAAGCTATCAAGGGGCAAGCCATAACTAACCAATTGGCTGATTTTCTGCTAGAGGATACAACACTTATGTAAATTGAGTTTCTAGATGTCTCAATCGTGTACATCACTGAGAGAACTTGGAAAATGTTCTTTGACGATTCTCATACACAAAATGGGGCTGGAGTAGGTGTCTTGTTTATTTCTCCTCATGGTTATATAATCCCAAAATCCTACAAGCTCTTATTCCCTTGCACAAAGAACATTGCAGAATATGAGGCATTAACAAATGGGATCAAAATGGATATCGAATAGAGAATCACTGAATTGCACATCTATGGAGATTCCCAACTTGTTATAAATCAAGTGAATGGTGAATATCAAACAAAGGATGACAAGTTGATACCTTACAAGAAGTTGATTGATGCTCTAAGGAATTATTTCACTTTTGTGACATTCCAACAAAAATTCCTAGAGCATAAAGCAAGGTTGTTGATGCTATGGCTACTCTAGCATCTATCCTCTAGTTGTAAGAACGTAAATCACGATTTGAGTTCCTGGTGGAAGAACTATTATTCCTGCCTATGATTCCTTAGATAACCAAGTGATTTGCACTATTGTAGGTCACGATTCCTCCCACTATGTGGCTATCTTCTCATACTTATGTGATCAAGTTATTCCTAAAACCCTCATGCGCAACCAAAAATACCAAATCCTTTGCGATGCTTCACATTACACTTTGGTCTCTGGTGACTTGTATAGGAAGAGTCTATATAGAATGTTGCTTAGGTGTTTAGAGCTAGAAGAGTCTACAAAGGCACTAGCCAAAGTCTGCGATGATGTTTGTGGGGCACATTCTAATGCCCTCGCACTTGCTCGATAATTGCTTAGGGTGGGTTATTACTGGCCAACCATGCAAGTTGATGTTGTTCATTATGTTAAGTCCTATAAGAAATGTCAACTTCATGGTAATTTAATTCATGCTCTTGGTCATGAGCTGATTCCCTCTATGACATATTGGCCATTTCAACAATGGGCCTTTAACTTGGTAGGAAAAATTCATCCAAGTTCATCTAGTGGCCACAAGTTCATCATTGTGGCAACTAAGTATTTAACCAAATGGGTTGAGGTTGTGCCACTATTTGCTGCTATAGGCAAACATGTTGCCCTGTTAATACTTAATCACATCATTTATCATTATGGCATTCCTTTCGACAATTCAAGAACAAGGACCTCAAACATTTGTGTAAGAAATTTAGAATCAAACAACATTGGTCCTCCATCTACTACCCTCAAGCAGCCAAGCTAAGGCCTCCAACAAAACATTGCTGAAATTCTTGCACCAAATGGTTCACAAATCTGGGAAGGAGTAGCACTTATAGATAAATCTGACACTTTGGGCCTACAGAACTACCATCTATACTCCTACTAAGGCCACACCTTTTTCTTTAGTCTATGGTTCTGAGGATGTCCTCCCCTTAGTAGTAGAGATCCCTTAATTGCGAGTCTCCTTACAAGGGTTGATAATTGATGAAGACCATAGGGCTATGAGAGTACAAGAACCGAAAATTCTTGATGAATGTTGCAAGGCTTCTTTTGATCATATGAGGGATTATTAAAAGTGCATGTCTACTTAGTATAACAAGAAAGTTCATCCTCTTGAGTTTGAAGTGGGTGAACTTGTGCTTAGAGAAAAACCTAAAAATAAGTAGAACTAGGAACAGAAACAGAAGTTTGAACTTAAGTAATTGGGCTCGTACATTATCACATCAGCATTTGGGTCTAGTGCTTATCAGCTTTCTACTCCAAAAGGGGAACAACTGGTGGATCCTATCAATGTCCACATCTGAAGAAGTTCTATGCTTAGAGGCTTACCACCCAGTTCTTTTGTATTTACTTATTGATCCTGCAAAAAACCTTAAAAAGTAGAAAATATCTTGAAAAAATGATCATCTTAGTGAAAACCTAGCAATAAGCACTTTGATGTATCACCAAACAAATCAAAAAAAAATTTAAAAATTTGAAAAATGTCCTGAAAACAATTGCCAAGTGGTGAAAACTTGGAAATAGGTACTACTTGAGACCCTTGCACCTATGGCTATCAATCTCAATCACTCACTCTATAACACATTTCCTAGTGTGGAACTGTTTCTTGTCCTCATCTTGGGGGCATAGCTACTTAGCCTATTAAGGTGTCCTTGTGCATTAAAGTTTCTGTGAAAACTCACAAAATAGTGTTTTTCAACACTACACCCTGACTTCACATCAAGTGTTTCTCAACACTTTTCAAATAACTTACCTACAATCTTCGATGTCACGATATTTATCACTATTAGAATCAAGTCTTGAAGAAGTGACCAAGTGACTTAAACACACACACTTAAACATTTAAATGACTGAGCTATGATGACCTTTATCTTCTTTGTGTGTTGTCTGATTTCTTTGCTACATGTTCCCTCCCTAATAGTCTTTCAAGGATGTCATAGACTAGAGGACTGGGGGCATGGAGCATGTTTACTTGCTTTCTACTTGTGGGTATACTTTGTTCTAAGGTGTTTTCAAGCATTCATGCTTGTCATACTTAACAATTTGACTTACAACTCTATCATCATTTAATGTTTTTGCAAGACCGCATTTGGGGGTTATCCTAGTGCTTATGCCTTGGTACAAGTGTAATCTTGCTATATCAAACCTAGGGAATCTAATTGCGTAGCCATCTTGACTTACATGTCTTTGATGATTAGATTAGATTTCCACATTCCTATCTGATATTATTCATATTCATATTCATATCCTCATAGTTATACTATTGATGGTTGTATGATCTCATGATGTCCCTAATAAATGCTCAATGGTGAATTAAGAGTCTAAATGTTATGTGTTTCTTGCTAGTAAACCACTTTGCATATTAGCTTGCATTATAGGTTCACTATCTAGCTTAGTCTTGCAATTTTGCATCTAGGGAGAGCTCTCTCTTCATCTTTTCGTGAACATATCAGCTAACTGCTTGATAACTTTCTTTGCTTTCTTCTTGATCATGTCTTTTCATCTTCTGGATCTTTCGCTTCACCTTTTTGCTATTCTATCATCACAAGGGGTTAATCTAAAAATCACATTTGATCTATCCATGTGTTACATGTTTCAAAAACATAAGTCTATATCATACACATGAGAGCTAAACATCATAAATGAGAGAGATCCATCAACACATTAACATGAGCATATCAACATAAGCATAAAAGTAACACATACATGAGAAAGAAACTAAAACGTCACATGAAAACTTAAAATGTTGAAATGTCCATCAAAATGAGATAAGTACACAAAATATGTTGATCAAATCCAAAATCTCATAAATATCAATGTGTCACAAGACATATACAAATGTGAGATCTAAGATATGGATATCCATCTCAAAATACATGGAGTACAATCAAAAAAATTGTCAAAACTGTCAGCCTAGGCCTAAGACTGACTCCCGCACTTTGTAGTTGGTTGTGGCCCTGGTGGAGGAGCCTATCTCCTATATGTGCCTATACTACACCCTCTGATCTACCAACACTCTTTGAGTACATAGGAGCTTGTCAGTCTGTAGGGACTACAATAATGTATACCCCATGATAGTAGGCTACCCTAGCTGTCTGTCACTCCATTTCTCATCGAGCCTTTGCTAAATCATCTCTAAGAGATCACTCTCATTTGTCAACCTCTGCCCATGCATCCACTAGATATTGGTCCTGCACAACAATGGTCACTCAAGCTTCTTGTAGCTCTACCTCTAGGGTCTAGCTCCTAGCATCATAGTCATCATCCGCCCTTGCTAGTTGCTTTGCATGTGCCTCCACCCACTCCACTCTCTTGCACCTTAGTGGATGCTCCTCTTCCTCCTCCTCCTCTACCTCCCTTACAACCTATGCCTATGTCCATATCCTCCTTGATTGAGTACCACTCCCAACCTCCTTCTGTCTCCCCCCCTACCTCTGCCATCATCCCCTTCATCTCCTCCATGTCCTACTACTGTGGGTAGAGAATTTGGCTATGTGAATTGAGGGAATGGATGCCTCTGCATCTTGTACAAGTATGTTGGGTTTTCCCCTACATTTGCTACATCCAGACGATAATCCCAAGGTGTTTGTGCCAAATTTTTTGTCTCCCAAATGATTGTCTAATAATCTAGTATGGGCAGCCAACCTCATGGCTCATCTTTATGGAATCGAGCATAAGTCATTGTCTCTACTAAGACTACCTACTTCTCTACAAACTATTACCATACTCGACTAATTATGAATTGTTCCACTATCTCTCCATGCCTGTCCACCAGTGGTCTATTGTACCACATATAGTCCAGCTCCCAAGAGTCGGACCATCTATGGCACTCTTGGCATGGTTGCTACATGAATGTTGTCAGCTCATCCAAAATCCATTGATAATACATGATATCTCTACTATGGGTCTGTGGTATAAACCCTATATATCTGAAGATGTAGAGCTGACTACGCTCTCATGGCTGAACCTGTGGTCAGATGACATCAATGTGCTCCCACACCCATATCTATGCTAGCACTACTCCACATGCCCAAGAGTGACCCCCATGGTATACCACCTCATGTAGCTCATGATACATATCTACGAGTATGGCTAGTCCCCATGCCATCCTATGAGACTGCGTAATCAGATTTGCCACCAATTTTCCCCATCCTAGTGGGAAGCCCTTCTAGCTCCTATCAGTCACCAAAGCCTTAGCAACTAGCGAACATAGCAAACATGGTAGTGGGTAATCATCACCATACTCATCAATGAGTTCTCCCAACTTAGATGGCAGTCTAAAATGGTGATTTCAGAACATCTCATGCATCACTACTCTCCCCTCTATCGGAGTTTGATCATAATATACCTATGACATATAACCAAACCTTGCATTAGTATACCTCCCATCAGTATCAAAACATAAAAATGTAAAAAAGAAATCAAACATAAAAATCACTAGATTACCATAGCATGGAGCTCGAAGGATGCAATATACATCCTCCAACACAATCGCTATCTCTCCAGTAGGCAAGTGAAAGGTGTTGTGTTTGTTATGTCATCGCTTAGGTAGCACAATTAGCAACCTATGGTTCGCCTGTATGTGGGGCATTTGCGTGACCCACCCCAATCCCATGCTTGATATAGTAGCCTTCTCACCATTAGTAGGGCACCCTAAAACCCATAACCCCACCACTTGGGGGCCTTGATAAGTAAAGTGAGAAACACTATCTGCAAAACAATGACAAAGTAACATCAATAACATTACCGAACAATGCTCAAACATGCAAAAATCAACAAAAAAATGCAAAAAATAGACTGTGCAACATTTCTTACTATATGTAGGTGACACAATATGCTGATCAAATATTGTGCAACATTTTTTAATATACCTATGCAATACATTATTCTTGGGCAATTTTTCACACTAGCTCATGCGATATTTGGGTATGGCTCATAAGATAAACTTTAAATAAGCGGTGCGATACAATTTTGAATGTGAAGTATCACATGATAAATTTTTTAAGTACCTATTACTTAATTTTAACTCATCTTAAAATTTAGTTTTGAAAATTCAAATTTGTATTTAAATTTGCTAAAAAACACTTTTCATTTGATATTTACAAAGGAATAGATATGTCTTTGTATTATTCATTTTTTCAATATACAATTGATATTTACAAAAGAATGAAATGAATTGAAATATTGAAAGGGAAAGATCTCACACAAGCCATGAGTTTAACTAATACCTTTCATACATATTCAGAATATGAAAAAATAAGACATGAAAGTAAGGTTAGAGGAATTAGTCATTGCCTTTTGATCTTTTTACTGGTTAAATGATCCTTGGTGTTGCTCCTGGTTCGGCTTCTGATATGCTAAGTTCCAGTCTTCATTTCCTTGCATAAGGAAAAGAGTAGGGTTAGATCTTGAAAGATCCAAGCAATGATTGAATACCTATAACTAGTCATCCTTGGATATATACTATCTTTCCCAATTCTGAATATATATCAAAGACAATGAAGTGCATTCTCAGTGCCCAAGTGAGAAAATAGAAAAATATAATGTTAAAGGGACATATTATTGTTGATATGAAACCTTTCATTGTAATCAAATACAGGCATGTTAATTTCACAAGGAATAGGTGCTTAAAACTATGGATGCAAATTCATAAAGAGTAGTTTATGGGTGTCATGAGTCTGTGCTCGAACCTCATAAATAATCTTTTAAGTAGGAGAATTTGAGGTAATGTGAAATCCAAAGTGTTTTTATTCAAGATATGGAACCTAGTGTTTCCCAACTAAGTTTACAACTAGCTAAAGACCTTGTCAATCCTAAAACATCTATGACAACTTCAAATGTTCCAAGAACAAACTGTACAAGTTGGTCATGTAAGTGTTATGGATAATATGAGAGGGGTTGAAACATGAATAACTACTGGTGGGAATGGGATACATGAAAAGATAGATGAGGTAAGTTCTGTAACAAAAGATGCTTCCTCTTCCTTTAAAGATGTGAAGGTGAATGACAATAATGAGAAATCTCTAAAGTCTAGAATAGATTTGCCATTTGTTGATGTGAAGAACATTTGTGCTCATAAAGAAGGTAAGAATTTTGATGCCAATATTGAATTTGTGAATGAAGACACATGTAAGGATTTAGATGCCTACATAAAATCTAGTCAAACTTCTCAAGTTGAGGTGACTATAGCTAATGATAATTGTAAGGAAAATGTTGAAAATGGACCTTTGAGTGCCACTTTACCTACTAGTGAAAATTATGATTATGAGACAAATACTATACACACAATTATGGGCAACTCTACATTTGATAATGTCCAAGTTCAAAGTCTGGTTGCTGAGCATAAGAAAAGTTTCAATAATGTTCAAGATGCATGTGCCAATGTGATGATGCCAATCAGTTGCTCTATACAGGATATCTCTATCGCAATTGAAAATATAGATGAACCATCTATCAAAAACCATTAGAACAATTATCTCTTGGTGAAACTAGAGGAGAACATTTTAGAGGAGGCAATAGGAATTCAACTAAATAGGGATATATTGGTTAATGGTTCCCAAGAAGAAAATAGTGGCATCAAGATATATGACAAGGAGTATAATTTTTCAGTTGAGCCATTAAACAACATATAGAATCAATTTGCAACTTGAATGCCTTCTCACAACAACATACTAGATTTGTAAAGAAAAGATAAATATCAGACATGATACCTGAAGATAGTAAATTTTCTATGCATCTTGATTCATTCATAAAGCACTAATAGTAAGAAGAAATGGTTGTATCTTGCAGTAAAGAAAGCTCCAAAAACCCTCACAAGTAGAATAAATATACAAAATGACGGCAAGAAAACCCCAGTTTTAGAACTAAAATGTAATAATAGTTTGCCACCACATTCACAACTGTGAGTTAAAAAAATAAAATGCATGGAAAGAGGGAAAATGACAGTGAAATTGTATTGAAAAGCTTATCTTCTCGCAAGTAGAATAGATGATCAAGAATAGCTTCGAAACGCCAATAGCAAAAAAATCAACAAGGGAATATGCTTTGTGTAGTCATGACTACAGTAGAGGATGAACACAATGAGGAAAGGTGCAAATTCCTTTCATTTCCTCATAGTGACTACCAGCAAACAAATCCCACATCTTTTCCTTATCCACAATACCCAAGCTCTCCAACAATATATCTCATAACAGCTAAGCAAGTATGGATAAAAATGAATCTTCAAAACCTCACTATGTTGGATGATAGTGTGAGAATTGAGCATGAAGATATTGCATTTCATCTTCATGGCAGCTGTCATTTTTTCTTGAAACCCTTATTTCTTTCTTGCTCTCAAAACTTCCTAATATGCAAAATGGATGAATTTTAGGGTTGCGGTGAGGAAATATTATTGCCCCAAATTAGGTTTCATAAGTTTTAAAATTTGAGTAATTTAAGATGGGATTTTTATTTGCTAAGTTCAAATTGAAAGTGTGTTGTGGGATTTTGAAGTAATGATTTAGGTTCTAAGTGTTTTAACACTTGTTTTGCTAATGCTAAAATATTTGCATTTTATATTGTAAAAGAATTATTAATTGGTATTTTTATAAGCCATTTTCTAATTTGATTAATTAAGTGCAAATATTTCGATGTCTTCGAAGTATTATCCTATATTCAACCTTATGCTTATAAGTTTTGATGACTTTCAAGTCAGATTCAACTTGTGTCAAAAAAAATTTGTTTGAGGAAAAGGACTTGGTATCATGAGTTGTTAAGTCTTTTGGGGGGTTCAGTTTGAGTCTTTTTAGGGACTATAAAGGTCGAATTTAGACTTTGACCAAGTGTTTGAGTGTCTTTATGACCCTTTTATGAGAATTTTTAGGGTAGTTAAACATGAGTCATTGGTTTCATTATGACCTAGTGGAGTTCATGGGGTAGTGAATCATCATTTTTAGTAGTTATGACTCCTATTTCAAAGGCACTTTTCATGAATTTGACCCTAAAGATTTAGTATTTAGTATTTTGAACTCTATTTTTAGAGGTAGTTCTAAATATGCAAAAAAGAGATTTTGTGACATTTTTTCTAGTGTCCTTAAGAATTTTTTTTGCATCTTTTGTAACTCTATTTTTTGAACAAGATATATGAATTGAAGCATTTTGGAGTAATTTTCTTCAGATTGATTACAAGCCTTTTCTTTTCTCTGCAGTTCTGCATAAAAGTTTCATTGATAAGATAAATCTGTGAAGTTTTAGGACTCCTTTGTTTCTGTCTCAACCCTTACCAAATTATAGGAGTGTAAGTCTTTTTTCAAGTTACTTTGTGTGTCATTTCTCAAGACTGTTAAGTGAGATAATATTGTTTCCTTAGCTTTTCTTTCAAAATACCTCATTGTGAAATACTTATGCAAAAATTTACAAAGTAGAAGTGTTTAGGTCATGGAGAGAATATTGAAAGTAAACTTGTTCATGCATTTCCTATCAATATTTTTCTAGTGCATCAACTGTTAGCGTAGGTTTAGTTAAATTTCTTCCATTTAGAGGGTTATTAGTTCAATATTTTTCTTCCTTTTTCCCAAAATCCTTTCATCGATTGTTCTTGAAGAGTATCAAGTGATAATATAATAGGAACTAGCCTAGAACCCGAAGGTTTCATTTCTAGTTATGTATTTCCCACATGCAAAAATGAATCCCATGTTAGGCAACATTGTTAAACTTATTTAAGTTAGCAAGGCACAAATTTTTGCCTTAACAATATTCATGCAATAATTTTTAAAATATCACACAATATTCCATATTAAACCCCAAAAACATGTGAAATAAGGTCATAAATGTTCAAAAAAGTGGCAACAAGTCGAAAACTTACCGACGCATCGTAGTGGGCTAGCCGGTTGTGCAACCGCCTGCACTCGAAATAATGTCGGCGAGTCAGAATATTCACTAAAGCCATGATGCTCTCTTTCAACCACTTACAAGCTCTCAAAAATCACAAAAGGAAAAATGATTTGAAAATGACACTTGGACCCCTTATATAGCCTTTCGACCTAATTTTGACCCATTTTTCAAACTCCTCTAAATTCTGCAAAAATTGCACCCCTAGCTAATTTCAAAGTCTTGGATCCATTTTTGGGATTGAAATTGAAATTTGAGTTCATCTTGATAGTCAAAATCACATTTTAAAATTCCACCTTCTTCTCTGTAGTTAGTTGACCTCTTGAGGTCTAATCTTTGAATCTTCACTAGGGCATCGTCATTTCTTCATGGCTTCATCATTTCTACACTTCATATCTTCTTCAATTCACTTTTTCATGTCTAAAATCACCTTTCTACTTGATTTGACCTAATTTTCATACGTTATCCTTTGTGGTCAACTCTAGTCAAATTGGGGCATTCCATCATTCCTTAATGGTCATTCTTTGGTTCTCAATCATATATCTATCATCTCTCACTCATTTCTACATCCCCTTACCTCATTTTGATTTTGATCTCGAGGGGGCAAAAATACTCTATCATTCGTTGCTACAATTATCTATTTCTTAGGAGCATATGTTTGATCTTTTTATTTTCTCTCGACCTGTTTGCTTTTCTTGGTGTTAACATTCTTCTTGAGTGCTGACACCATCTCTTACCTAGTGTCTAGTACTATTGCTATCAATCTTTACATTTAGGATTTTCTATCTCTTCCTACATTTCGTTCTTTAGAATCAGATATATCTATCTATTGCTACCTACTTGGCTTCTATTTTCTTTGACATAATGTGTTCCTAGATCGATCACACATTAGTCAAAGAGGGAAAATTTCAATCACCTAAAAATGGTCATCTAGACTATTAGCCCCCTTCTCATAATTTTGGCTAAATTATTTAATTGATTACTTAGAACAAATTTCTAAAAATTAATTAATTTGATTATAACATATAGTTTGACTATGTTATCCTAAGTTCATTATTTGATTAAAAGAACATGTCCCCTTTTAATTCAATAAAAGCTCCCATTCTTCTAATTCACTTAATGTGCACACATAAAGCCATTTTACTATTTCAAAAATTAAAAGAAAAGGCTTTGTGACTTTTGTCTTATATGGGAAGTCAACTTCTATTTTATTGGTTGACTTGTGAATGCACATGGATCACTCCTATTTTCAAACTCCACCCTTGATCCTATCATCTTGATCCTGATCTCTACCATCCGTATGAATTTAAAAGAAAGGGCTCTCCCCTTGTCAAAGGATCCATACTCTTGAGTACTGTTATGCTGCAGGTTTACCATTCAAATTCTTGAGAGCCTTTTATGGAGAACTTCCATTTCTTGTCTACATTCTCTCATACCATATTAATTTAGTTTAGAATCATGCTGCATGTTAGTTTAGCTTCTATTTTGCAATAATCTATCTCACATAGCATAACTAGGTTGGTTTGTAACACTCATTCTTGTTAACATAGCTACATTTTGCATATTCATACTAGTTTAGTCTACATTTACATTTCATTCTTGAGGCATTCTTTGTGGACATTTGCATTCTTGCATCTTGTCTCTAAAAGAACCTCTCGTTGCATGGTTTACTACTAAAAAACGTATTTCCAAGGCTCAATTGAGAGCCCTCACACATTCAAATGTACTTTCTTGCACTCTTTGGATAGGGAGCTGTAAGATGGCATCCAAGCATTCCAAACTCATGGAATCACTTGGATAGAAGGGTTTAGAGTGTGACTCATTTCGAGTGTACAACTAGTATGTAATAACCCCGACAGGTTATAACTTTTTCCGACACCCAAAATCTTGATACTTCAGGGGTTTAACATTTCATCAAATAGTTTGCAAACGAGCTCTGATACCACTGAAATGACCCTGTCTTAAAGAGCTACTTAATTATACCAAAAACTGTTCTACGACAATTTGTCAAACACTCTTAAGCCAACTTATTTGCTAATAGGAACTTGCAAATATTTACAATTGCAGATGTACTATGCTATAATTAATTAGATGAACCTGGAAAAGAGGAGAATCAATATTGAGTCTTCAATTGCTAAAAATTGGTCTCCGAGCACAAGCCTGCATTTCCCAATATTGAAATACTGACCAGACTTTGATCCCTGCTTCAACTTCTAGGATTTGCTCACGGGGGATCCAACCATCACTGTTCATCCAATCCAACCAGTGGCCCATGATATCTAAACATATCTATATGTCCCAACGACAAACCAAAAGCTGATGAAATCCTTCAGCCCACAAAAGGCCCGTGGAAAGAAGGAACGACTAGGAACAGCAGTATAAAGTATTGTCGGCCAATACAATGCAATATTACTACAAAATATGCCCTATCTGGAAATGTAGACTGATGCTACCAATTTACTACCACTCTTCTGTCCAGTTGGTACGCAATTTCTCCAATGTAAGTGCCGATACTAGCCGATTCTAAATCGGGTTGAGCTCTGTAGATGTTCAAGCAAATCGATCTGCAGTTTATACTTCGCCAGGTCTCTGATGTGCACTCATTCCTTTGTTTGGTGATTCCGACCTGAGCCCGCCTAGAATGGCCAGAAAAGAATAGGAACAATAACATTCACCGACCGATATCATAATCAAATCGTGCGGCTATTTAACTCCCCCAACCTGAACAAAAGCCGCCAACAAGGTGTGAAACCCGTGTGAAACTCGCAGTCGAAGACAATGGGAATTGTATCGTTGTTTAACTGAGTCATTGAATGCGAACCAACCTGCAGTCACCAATCATTGTATATTTCGAGCCCGCGATTTAATCCAAGACACTTCAATCACTGATGTTGCGAGTCATGACTGGTGCACGAGTTTGAACCAGAATTTGACACAGTTCGTGCGGACTATAGTTTCTCGCCCTGTCTTCGCGACTTGCGATTAATATTTTATGGACGCCCAGATTTTATAGTTACCACCACCGAATTCAAGTGTATGAAATCTTGTTGTCGGGTTTACCAATATTGGAGTGGAGGTCAAACGCGATGTGTAATCAGTGTGAAGAGCGCTTGTCTGGAAACGCTTATAAAAATGCATCTTAACATCCGCTATCTGCCCTTGGATGTTGTCGTAGATGGGTTCCAAGTATGAGCCGAAAAAGATTCTAAAGAAATTGCTAGCTCATTCAACCGCATAAAACTTCTACTGTGACTGGCCCAGTTTCTAGATTTCGCATATCATAACTCTGAACCATCCAACTCGAATTTTGCTTGCTTGTGAAATAAATCAATGTCTATAATGTCCTTCAAAAATTGCACCCTTTTATCCTGTTGATCTGGATCGAATCCTTACTTGAGGTTAATTCCTTCCGAAATTCTCTTCACTCTGCAATAATTTGTGAAAACGTCGACTAACTCTATCCTTGTTGATCCTTCAATGAATAGTGATGCAAAAACCATAAAGTTGGCCTTAAGCCACCGACAATCGCCCTGATGAAATGACTGAATGTCACCTCCAATCTGCAATAATTCAGATGATATTTCACACCCTCAAAATTGCGTACCTATTGAGAGTTTTCGTTCTCAATGGCCAGTTGTGACAATTGCAGAAACCCTAGGTTCCACAATGCACATGTGATTGAATCACAATCTGATATCAAAAGAGAAGTAAACAACTACCTGATTGGAATGGAGCCCCGGGGTACCTATTTATTCTTTCTCTCCATCTTCTCCAGAAACTTCTAGAACATTTTTGATTTTATCTATTAAGTGACTTTATAAAATATTTAATAATTCAAGTCTCTTTATTAAATTAATTAAATATAAAGTTACCTTTTAATATTTACTTATTTGATAACTTTATAAATAATTAACTTAATATCACTTATTTATTTAATTAAAATGATTAATTAGTCATCCTCATAAACTATTCATTATTTTGGACAACCAAGCTAATCAAATTAATTAAATCAGACTGCCTCCGAAAAATGGGGACATAACAGTCCGCCCTTCCTGAAATTGCTTGTCCCCAAGCAATGGCTGAACCTTAAACCAACCAGTCTGCCTGGATCCCAAATGTAAATCTATCTATCATCCCAATCCTCACCATACTCCCATGGAGAAATCATCATCATCAACAACGCAAAAATCAGCAACTGAGAAACTGCACTCAACACCCAAACAACTGACAACTCTAATGAAATCATCTGGAGACCAATTGTAGATGCTGATAGACGAAACCATTTTGCGGAACTTAAGCCAACTGAAACATCGACTCTATCAAAGCTCAAGTCCCTATCTAATTGACACTTGCACCCAACTGTACTGTGAATATGACAACAGCCATAGGTACCTGAGTCACTGCCAACAAATCCAATCTCTGCTAAATTGTTCTGGGTGTGCCGATACTGCAGGTTGTGTAACTTGCAACTACCAATTCTATTTTCAAAAGATGGTTCCCATCCATCCCATAATGGATGGTAAGAAACTGGAGCCAATCTACACCTGCGTGAAATCAAATCTTCTATCTCTAGGTCAAAAGAAAAATGATGAGCGTATCCCACTGTATAATGCCGGTAAGAACCCCCAAACTCTGCTACTGGCTCACCATCACTGAACTGGAAATCAACAGATGGCTCCAATCTCTAACTCTGAGTGACTGTAGGCTGGATAGGATCCTGTGCACTCTGCTCAACAAGCCCCACCTCAAAATCCCTGTGAGGTAGCATAGTAGAAAGGATCACTATAATCTTCTCAACCAATCTGCAAATAACACTAATACCTTGGATGAGAACACCTTCTGTCACTTTATGCGAATCCAGTTGAACACATGCACTATCCAGTAAATACTCCATGAATGGTTAAGTGCAGTAAAAATTATATGAGGAAGCATCAACATACTCCCCTGCACACCACAACTGATCCTCCTGTAAGGGTGGCATACTCAACTGCATCACACTATCATCTATCTGAGAAAAAATTAATCTGGAGACTTGTCTCTACTGGTATCCCAAACCCATTAGGACTAGCTACTTCCAAATCCTGAACATGTGCATCAGCCCCAATATCTTGTTCCTCAGTAACAACTGCAGGAGTGTACTTACCACCAACCACCTCAATAGAAAGATGAACTGGGTCTAGGGCTGGTTTTGATCGTAAATGCTCCAACTCCACGGTTACCTCCTTTAACTAAAACTGTGTCTCCTGTAGATCTCGCTGTGTGTCCTCTAAAGCCTCAGTAGTCACTATGAGCTCCTGGGAAAGCTCACTCACCTCCTCTTCACGATCCAAGAGTGCCTCATAGGATGTACTCCCTGACTCAACTAGGTGATCACGGTCGACTACCAATCGTAAGTAATCTTGCTTCAAAATCCGGACAGCTTCACGCAAGGCATGAATCTCTGCCAAAGAAAAGTAACCACCGCTAGACTCATCTGTCATAGTACCCCAACTAGTAACAGCCAACAACTGACGAGCAGTATCAAAATGCTCGTAAGCGATAGCAATGTCTCACTCACTAACTTTCAACTGGCTAGACACATGATGGCACTGGCTAGACTGTCTTCTATAAACCCTCTCTGGCGCATTGTCTAAAGGAGTATCTTCAAAGTTACAGGTCTCTGGATTATTACCATCCATATTTTGCGAATCAACTCCAAAACTCATATCAACATCCAGAGTGTCAAAATCTGTAGTACTGTTGTCTAACGCCTCTGTACCCAAAGAAAATGTCAAGGAAGCTAAATCTTCAAAACTGTTCACTACATCCTCCTGGATGTCATCAAGGCCAATATGATCCTGGGACTCATCTGTACACACTGGCAAATATGAAAAATCTTCAACACCTTCCAGCAAGAATGGTCGACTGGATATACGAACCAAGCCCAACACCAGTGTATAAAAACTAATACCAATATCGGACAAGCTGCTGGCACAAGAGAAGACAACACCGTGTAATCTGCTAATCAAATCCATGATAGCACCCAAACAATCATTGCTACCATAAAGTGTTAAAGATCTCCGGTCAATTGAATCCCAAACATTGCTGAAACATTCTCGAGACCATGTCCGTAAATAAGAAACAGCTGGTAACTCAAGCAAACTCCTTACCTGAGTAATGTGACCAATACCAACTAACTCCACATACCTGTCTGACATTGTCCTTGTATCCTGGATGTGAATGCAAGATGAACTCGTAACATTATTAGCGACCACATATGATCCGCCTACTGTAGAAAGCTGAGTGTTAGGCGTGCAAGATGAAACTAAGATTAGCTCCATGCCATGCTCATTCCCATGTCTTTCCCAGTCTTGTAATGCCAATGGAGCATTCACCAAAGTTGCTCGAATGTCCTCAAGCTCGCGAGAAAGCTTGGCAACTTTCTCCCCCTTCCTCCTCAAGGCATTTGAATGGTCTTTGACAAGGCTAAGAAGATGGTCACGATCTGATAGAAGATGTAAATAGCTCAACTTTATCGTTCCCATTCCTTCTCTAATCGCCTGTAAGTCAACACAAGAGGACTTTGCCTGAACTCCCTTATGTCTTCTCTATAACTGAATCATCTGGATGTGATCCTCTATCATATCTCGCATCCTGTCATGATGAGATAATGAAGTTACAATACTATCTTCGCTTACCTTTAGCTGGCTAGTCAACTTAAGTGAAGTACTACCAGCCTCTACCTCCTGTGATGAAGCATCTATCTGAGCCTGGTACTCTTTCTCAGCAAGGTCATGAATACTCAATGTTTGCTCAACTCTACCAGGTGTCTCACCATCAACATCATCTGAACCCACTGCACTGTAGTCTTTGCCAGTTGGAACCAAACCATCCTGAGTACCTGAGACATCACCCTTTGGCAGCCTGTATACAACTGTCTCAACTTGTGTACCAAGTTGACAGTTACTATCCATTAGTGTAATATCCTTTTCCACCTGAGGCTGAACTGAAACCTCTGACTGGTTGCACACTTGTTTCTCGAACTCTTCATTAAGGTTCCTGGTAACATCCCTCACTGAATCAGTTAGTGCTTTGCAAGAAGATCTGCCAGTCGACTTATCGACCTTGACTGGGTCGGACAACCTGTCATTTATATAGTGGTGCTTAACCAACAGTTCAAACATGTTATGCCTTATTTTCCTGAGTTTATCCTGAATGTCTGAATAGCCCTCCTTTCCACAATTCCGACTCTGGATACTGTGTCTATCAAATGTCCAGGATTGTGTCCTCGGAGACTTTGTGCTGTACCTATCCATCTTGGTTGAAGTAGAGTGCTGATCACTCATGTAATTCGGTTCTCACCCCACAGGATGGCAAGAAAACCGCTCTAATACCACTGTAATAACCCCAACAGGTTATAACTTTTTTCGACACCCAAAATCTTGATACTTCAATGGTTTAACATTTCGTCAAATAGTTTGCAAAAGAGCTCTGATACCACTGAAATGACCCTGTCTTAAAGAGCTACTTAATTATACCAAAAACTGTTCTACGACAATTTGTCAAACACTCTTAAACCAACTTATTTGCTAATAAGAACTTGTAAATATTTACAATTGCAGATGTACTATGCTATAATTAATTAGATGAACCTAGCAAAGAGGAGAATCAATATTGAGTCTTCAATTTCTAAAAATTGGTCTCCGAGCACAAGCCTGCATTTCCCAATATTGAAATACTGATTAGACTTTGATCCCTGCTTCAACTTCTAGGATTTGCTCACGGGGGATCCAACCATCACTGTTCATCAAATCCAACTAGTGGCCCATGATATCTAAACATATCTGTATGTCCCAACAACAAATCAAAAGCTGATGAAATCCTTCAGCCCACAAAAGGCCTGTGGAACGAAGGAACGACTAGGAACAGCAGTATAAAGTGCTGCCGGCCAATACAATGCAATATTACTACCAAATATGCCCTATCTGGAAACGTAGACTGATGCCGCCAATTTACTACCACTCTTCTGTCCAGTTGGTATGCAATTTCTCCAATGTTGGTGCCGATACTAGTCGATTCTGAATCGGGTTGAGCTCTGTAGACATTCAAGCAAATCGATCTGCAGTTTATACTCCGCCAGGTCTCTGATGTGCACTCATTCCTTTGTTTGGTGATTCTGACTTGAGCCCGCCTGGAATGGCCAGAAAAGAATAGGAACAATAACATTCACCGGCCGATATCATAATCAAATCGTGCGGCTATTTAACTCCCCCAACCTGAACAGAAGCCGCCAACAAGGTGTGAAACCCGTGTGAAACTTGTAGTCGAAGACAATGGGAATTGTATCACTGTTTAACTGAGTCGTTGAATGCGAACCAACCCATAGTCGCCGATCACTGTATATTTCAAGCCCGCAATTTAATCCAAGACACTTCAATCACCGATGTTGCGAGTCATGATTGGTGCACGAGTTTGAACCAGAATTTGACACAGTTCGTGCGAACTATAGTTTCCCGCCCGGTCTTCATGACTTGCGATTAATATTTTATGGACGCCCAGATTTTATAGTTACCACCACCGAATTCAAGTGTATGAAATCTTGCTGTCGGGTTTACCAATATTGGAGCGAAGGCCGAACGCGATGTGTAATCAGTGTGAAGAGCGCTTGTCTGGAAACGCTTATAAAAATGCGTCTTAACATCCACTATCTGCCCTTGGATGTTGCCGTAGATGGGTTCCAAGTTTGAGCCGAAAAAGATTCTAAAGAAACTGCTAGCTCATTCAACCGCATAAAACTTCTACTGTGACTGGCCCAGTTTCCAGATTTCGCATATCATAACTCTGAACCATCCAACTCGAATTTTGCTTACTTGTGAAATAAATCGATGTCTATAATATCCTTCAAAAATTGCACCCTCTTATCCTGTTGATCTGGATCGAATCCTTACTTGAGGTTAATTCCTTCCAAAATTCTCTTCACTCTGCAATAATTTGTGAAGACGCCGACTAACTCTATCCTTGATGATCCTTCAATGAATAGTGATGCAAAAACCATAAAGTTGGCCTTAAGCCACCGACAATTGCCCTGATGAAATGACTGAATGTCACCTCCAATCTGCAATAATTCAAATGATATTTCACACCCTCAAAATTGCGTACCTATTGAGAGTTTTCGTTCTCAATGGCCAGTTGTGACAATTGCAGAAACCCTAGGTTCCACAATGCACATGTGATTGAATCATAATCTGATATCAAAAGAGAAGTAAACAACTGCTTGATTAGAATGGAGCCCCGGGGTACCTATTTATTCTTTCTCTCCATCTTCTCCAGAAACTTCTAGAACATTTTTGATTTTATCTATTAAGTGACTTTATAAAATATTTAATAATTCAAGTCACTTTATTAAATTAATTAAATATAAAGTTACCTTTTAATATTTACTTATTTGATAACTTTATAAATAATTAACTTAATATCACTTATTTATTTAATTAAAATGATTAATTAGTCGTCCTCATAAAATATTCATTATTTTGGACAACCAAGCTAATCAAATTAATTAAATCAGACTGCCTCCGAAAAATGGGGACATGACATAGTAGTTCACTGTCCTATTATAAAAAACTTTGTGGAATGTAAAATATGTAAATCTAAAACACCATAAAACATTCAACACAATTTTGATACTAGAATTTTTGTGTAGAAACCAAATTTGAGAAAAACCAACAACAACTCGTTACCACTTTTTCACTCTTTCAAAGTGAGCTTTGTTAAAAGCGAACGATGTTAAAGGTTGCAATACACACTGTTAAATGTGACCTGGTTAGAGGATTTAATCACCCTATTAGGAGTGGCTTTGTTAAAGGAATTTGATCATTCCATTTAGAATGTTGCCTTGATAAAGTATTTACACATTGTTAAGTCCTTCAATGACTATTAGGTCAATCCTTGATTAAAAGGATTTCAATACAAACTGTTTATAATGATTAGCAAGAAAACAATAGGGTTTTGATCTATATGATTACAACTCACTTTTGCAGCTTCATATCACTTTTTAGTTCATGTGTTGATTCTCTGATAAGTCTCCCTTGTCAACTCTATCTCTTATTCGCTTGGCAACCCTTCAAG
The DNA here is from genome assembly GCA_028749045.1 of Cupressus sempervirens. Lineage (NCBI taxonomy): Eukaryota > Viridiplantae > Streptophyta > Pinopsida > Cupressales > Cupressaceae > Cupressus > Cupressus sempervirens. The sequence goes on from CM053785.1 coordinate 579,874,863, forward strand.
CAATCATCCTTCTTCACTTCAAACTTAAGCCTTCTTCTCGTATTCACTTATGGAACATCTACACAAGCGTTTCCTTTTTCTTGCTTCACTCTCACACACTTGTATATTCACCCCTGTGCACCTCTGTTCCAACTTTCTCTATGTGTGTGTCTCTCACTCTCTCTAAAATTTGGCTCTATACCTCCTTAAATAGGTAATTCTGACTTTGTCATTTTTCATAATCATTGTAGATCTTAGGTTTTATGATCTGGTTCATCGAGTTTATTGTATATGTCCATATTCTTTCTTTTCTAGTAACTTCTCATCCATCAAATTCGATCTTAGTTATGATACATATTCTTCACCTTAAATTAAATGATCCAACTCATCAATCTTATCTTCAATATAGTTTCCATATCCCAAGAAATGAACTGAGTTGGTTAGAAATCATGATCCTTCTTATGCATTTAAAATATTGTTACTAGGCCATTACTAAGTTCTGGCACTCAATCATCACTTAATCACTTGGTCATTGTAAAGCTCGGCACCAGCTATCACTCGGTCGATACTGATGCTTGGGCAACACTTAATTTTCTCAGCACTTTCTATGGCTCAATTGACACTAGTATCACTCAACATTCCTTAATCTTGTACTCTATTACTCGATTAAGCTTTACATCAATGATATATCTTGATTTATATTGTAAAGACTTGAACATCGACATGATATTAAAAATCACTTTGGTTTGTCAAAGTCTAACTAATCTAATGTCCATTTTAACTTCCTCTTCATAACTCAGCCATTCCTCTACGTGCTTTTGTTATGAGAAAAATCTCAAATCCTCTTCATCAATCAAAATAGATCTGACATTTAGATTAGATAGCAACATTTCTCTTCAGTAGATATTACATCAATGACAAAACAACAATTATTCCCATTGAAGTTTCGAACATTTAATATTCTAGTTTGTTCCATGGACCAACACCCTCTTGTTGCTTTTAATGTTCAAAAACATATTTTACTATGTTAAGTTGGGTTTTAATATGTATTTGCATATTTTATGCTTATTCAATTAATTTAAGTGAGAAAATCTAACTCTTTTATATATGTTGTTACATATATATTTTATGTTAATTATTGTAATGCATTTCAATGGGGGTCTTCTAACCCATTGAATATAAATCTTTAAAAATTGCCATTTAATTGACTTTTTAAATCAAATAACATGTTTTATAACATGTAACTGCATGTTTAAAGTGAGTTTTCACTTAACTTAGACAAAAGTGGTGATTTTGAACCTAATTATATATGTATGTAATATTTAAAAACCCATTTCACTTAGCCTAAGCCAAAGTGGCATTTTTTGGCCCAACTACATGCATTTTAAAATGTGTTCTCATGTTTTAAAAACCCCACCAAGATAAAGTAGTGATTTTTAGGCCAATTAAATGTCTTTTAAAACATGTAAATGCAAAAGAAAGTGTGTTCTACTTCATAATACGAGACTTTTTTAACAAACACCTCAAAGTGGTGACTTTTAGCCCAAAAGCACATATTTTTGGCTCTCAAAACTTCACTTTTTTGGGCATGTTTCTCCAAAAATGGGTTTTCTAGCCTTCAAATGCTCATATCTTGAGCATTTCTTGGTCATTTGTGATGATCTATGGGTCTTTTTTCCCCTAAAATCACCCAAAGAAAATATTGGGATACTCAAAAAGGAATTTTGTTGAGTGTTTTTGTCATTTCTCAACCCATCTAGGGCACATTTTTGCTATAAAAAAGCCCTAGTTTTGAGCAATTTGCACTATTAAAACAAGAGGTGTTTGGATCAAGATAAGTTTGAAAGCATTTCCTATCCTTCCTAGCTTGCATTCAAGTCTCTTAAATCACTTGATATGCTTTGGATGTCATTTTCCAAATTCTTTGCATGTTGCACATTGCTTGGTCAAAGCAATTGCTAAAATAATGTAATTTTTTGTTCTAGCTTCCTACACTTGGCAAACTACAAATTTTGACTCATCTCTTGCAAGGATCGAGTCAAGATTCAAAGTCTATTTAAAACTTCATTTATAATATTTCTAAATCCAAGAAATCTCTTTGATTGCTTTTTCAAAATTTTCACAAGTGTTTTAAACGACTTCTTCTCTTGCATCTCGATAAAGGGGTATGATTCCTTGTTACTTTTTCTTAAGGCATTTCAGTCTTGTTTTTTTTCTTATTGCAATTCTTTCAATTTACATTTCAGATTTGCATTTTTTGTATATATGTTGTCTCTTATTTTTCTTTTGTCTTCTTCAAGTTGCATATGCAAGGTCCCATTTACTTGCATATGCAGTCGGGGATAAAATATCATTCTAATATAAAAGGAAATCCCTCTTTTCCCCTCATGAGGATGCAAGTGCAAGTTCCACTAATATGTATTCCATGAACCTCTATATGGCTGTCCTATGGTTGAAAAAGAATTTCCCATATGCTTGTCGAATACATAACATGACTTATGCTTATTAAAGCATGCTATGTTTCCATTTCATTACACATTACTACTCATTTTCATATTTTAAATTTGATTGTCTACATATTCAATCCACTCCAAAAAATCCATTTTTGGCTATTTTAGTCATTCTGAGCTTGACCCATTTGCTCATTCGCTATCGCTAACCATTCCATGTCCCTTCCCTATACATACCTTTTTGAAATTTATGTTTTTCCACACCCAAATTTTCTATAGACACTTTATATGATGATGTTCATACACTATGGAACTTTCATGTGATAGTTGTGCATGCACATTGTTCGGTAATATCATAAGAAGTTATACTAGCGAAAATGAAAGAGAATATTGTTGGATTAAATGAAATTCTCAAATCACTCAATCATCAACTTGAGTTGTTGGATGAGGATCTTGCTGTCTAGAATAACATGACAGAGACTTATTTGGAGGTCATGTGTTAGTATGAAGTCATCACATCTGTTGAGATATACTATAATTACGCACATATGATGACCAACAAAGAGAAAGTTTTACAAGGACTCGTAAAAGATGCAAAGGAAGCAATAGCCAAGATAACTAACCAAGAAAGCACAATCAAGGAGGCATTCAGAGGGCTATCATGAAAAATCATCATTGAAGATAACCAACTCAAGAAGGTGTTCTCATAGAGTTCACAGAGGTCATTTGCTTATAGCTTGAAGTGGATGACTTCAACATTAGCGTGCTAGATACATTTGCAAGTTGGAAGTATTCATTGAAGAATCTACAAAGTCAAATGGAGATTTTTAACAAAGAGATATATGGAGCAACAAGCATACTCATGAAGGTTACAATGATCTCACAACACAATGATGACTTAGATGCTCTAGTTGTACACAAGTCCCTGCAGAAGTTTGGAGAGATGGTTGATACCATGTGAATACTTCAAATTAGATTTTCATATGCTTTAAGTAGAATAACAATAGGAGGATTACATGCCAAAGAGAAACTATGTTGCAAGTATAGGTAACATGTCCTTGTACAATCAACTCATGTAGTCAAGTTGCAACTACATTAGGCATGCAACTTTGAATAAGTCAATTTTGTTAGTTAGAAGTTTGTAGGAGAAAAAGTCAAGGTGTTTGAGAGTTTCCCCTTTTCCCTCCAACGTTATCTCTCCTATTTTCCTATATAAAGGAGGGAGGTCATTGTAAATGATCATCTTTGACAAGGTAAGAAAATTATATTGGTTTATATGTGCACACTAAGACTTTATGCTTGGATGTAAATCTAAATTATTATCAATAAAAGAGGCAACTTACTTTAAAATTTTGTGTTGATTCAATGTATTATGTGACAACATTTTTTCGATATTGCTTATGATTTTTGGATTTTTAATCAAAATGGATTTGAATTTAAGCATGCAAACTTTGAGCTACCTATTACATTCAGAGCCAATTTGAACTTTTGAAGACTTTGTGTTGTAGGATGATGAATTGTAATAGATAGTAGTGGTTGTGATCACTTAGATTTGAAGACTTTGGACTTCAATTTTAAGTGTTTTTATTGAATTTGAGAGTATCCAATAAGATACTTTGTGCCTTGCTAGTTATTTTGCTTGAATCTTCATTTGAGATAAATGCAGGAGACTTTGGGTTCTTGTTTGTTTCACAGAATATAAAAACTAATTTGCTGCCCCTGGTGTTGTTCTTACTCCAATTCCAGGGTCACCAGTATTATCGTAGCAATAAGGCACTTTTTTTAAGTTGGAAAGTTAGAGTTGTACGCAAATCATTCTTGAAAAAGGAGGAATTGATCAAGCGAACCATATTTTTGTAATATCAATTAAGTTCTTGTTGAAGCCACATACGATAAGAAGGGGGCCTCCTCTATGATTGAGAGGAGAGATAAATCTCATGAAATTTTTCCTATAGTCATAATTTTGTACTTCATACTTAGTGACATACAAAAAATTTAGCCAACAGTTTTTGGCGACTCTACTGGAGACATGACACACATTCGAAAGCCTCAATTTTTTTTAAAAAAGTATGCATGCATCCTTTTTCATTATAAATATTCATTGTAGTTATATTTCTTGTATTTTTTTAAAGTTTTTTCTAAGGACATGTAAATGGCTCAAGGTCCTTGGGGAAATGCCTTTGGACCATTGAATCTAGTGTTGCCTCTACATGCTTTTCCTAATGGTTTGCGAAAGAATTTTCCCAAGTTCTTAGGTGATGGACAACAACATCTTGATGAACATATTGCTTCTTTCTACTTCATGTGTGATATTCATGGTGTTGAATATGAGGACGTGTCTGTAAGGTTGTTCATTGAAACTCTCCAAAGTGTGGCGGTTGATTGGTTTTACCATTTACCACCATGTAGTATCACAAGTTGGGGTACTCTCATATCCAAGTTTGAACAAAGATTCAAACATCTTGAAGATGCTCATGTGATGTTGGCTCAACTCGCTCAGCTAAAGAAGACATCTCACGTGCCTATGTGTGATTTTTTTGCTTATTTTAATAAATTGACACAAAGAATCTCAGATGTTGTTGAACCTACATCTACAAATTTGAAGTGTTTCTTTGTTAATACTATAATTCTTGAAGTCAATTTTCTAATAAGAAGAGCAGCCTTGTCCACTCTTGCAGCTATACAATTACTGGCAATTGAAATTAAAGATGATCTTATTCTTGCCGAGAAGCATTGAGACAAGTGCGTTTGAGGAAAGTTATCTTCCTTGTAATTCATTTTCTTCCATCACAAGGATAGATCCCACAGTGCAGAGATTAGAAAATGAGTTACTTGCCCTCAAATTTCCAAATAACTCAAGGCATGTTCTTCATTCCTCGTAAAGACGTACAAAGGAGGCCTTTTCCAATTTTTACTAGTAGTTCTATTATTGGGAATCAACAAAAGTTAGTTTCACCATTGAAAAGCTTACAATTGAGGCTCTATCAATAAAGGTAGCAACACAACATCCTATATCTAAAGCTAGTGGTCTAGTTGTTCTCTTTCAAGAAAATGAAGATGTGATGACCCCTTTTTTCAAAATTTTAACCTGATATACAATTTAGGTATAAATTAGGAAATCATCAAATTTTTAAACAAACAACCTAAGATCCTTTCTTCTATTAGTTATGCGAGGAGTTTGAGCATTATCATTAATTTATTGATTTTCAAGGAATATTTCTCCTCATAGTGTTAGGTCATCTTTCATCCCGAATATGATCATTCCGAGATGGTAGAATGACAGTGCAGAGAGCGCATGAAACAAGGTCCAAGCGTATCTAACAAGTCCTCGAAATTACTCCGCCTTTCCCCCCACCAACTCCCAATCTCAGGATTTCATAATTCAGGTGAAGATACAACCTTCTACACTATAATTCAAAATGCTCCTTGATTTGAATTTCTAGGATATATATATGTTTATTGTACTAATATCCTTTGATTTCAATATCTATTAATATATTATGTGTTAATATTAATTTGATGTAATGTATCAATATTATTCAATTGTGTAATTATATTTTACAACTATATATATATATATATATATATATATATATATATATATATATATATATACACATACTTTATATTAAATATTTTATAGTATGGATTAAAATTTAATGTTATTGCTTAATTACTCCTTCATGATTCTCAATGGATTTCAAATACCGTGAATGACTAATTTATAAACTATTATATTTGTATCATAAATGTGTGTAGTGGTTTTCAATAGAATTTAATGCCATTGGATGTTCGCAACTTATATCAACATTCATGATGCTCTGCGTGTTTATACAAATAGGGTATTAAATGGAGAATAGACGGTACCTGTCAGACCTTGTACCCGGTGTGCGCAAGTTGCAATGATAGACCTGCGATTGTAGGATGTAATTAGTTTTTCGCCCTTCGTACCTTCGATCTCCGGTGTTATTGTTTAGTTCTTCTTTTTGAATTTCGATCTTATTGTTTTGTTATATCCTGTGTCCACGGAAGTGACTGTTTGCAATGTTGTCAGCCTGGTCTCGTCCGTACTCTAGCACGAAAGTTGGATCAGTACAGCGTGACAGTAGAATCGTGGAGAATGGTCAAATGCCCAGGCAAATGATGATTCGCAGATTATAATATACTTCGCACTTATTGATTTTTGTTATATTCTCCTCTCTTTTTTCTATTACGGACTACGTTTAGGGCTATTAATATATTTTAGGTTGATAGCCTTGGAAGGTCGTGTCCAATGTTAGGTTTAGGTTTAGGGTTACTCTTTAATTAATTTAATAAGTTGGTACATATTAAACTTCATAATAATTTGATATTAATGTATTTTAAGATAAATCCTATGTTTATAATTATAAATGTTTATATGGGTTTTAATGATTATAAATTTAACATTAATATATCAATATATAAATATCTTTAATAAATTTAATCATTGATACGTTAATACAATACATTAATACCTTTAATAAATTTAACATTGATACATTAATATTTGTAATTATGCTTTGCACATTATTGGTTGACAAATTTTGACAATAATGCTATCATGGTACTAAATAATTTTAAACATTTAAATTAATATATTACATGTTTGAGAAAGAAAGAACATATTAATTCTGGTTCATGACAGAAGAAGACATAGTTGGCGACTCTCATATATGGCTCATGCAGTCTTAGAAGGTCAATGATGAAAAGTTGAGGAAGAAAAGTTTATATTCCAATGTTCAAAATGATTATGCCATTAAAGTGGAAATTCAAGCCAATTTTTATCAAGTTGAAAATGATGTATTTATGTCTCAAAGCCATGAACTTGGGCGCACTTAGCATGAATTCCCTACCCCGAATCTTGAAAAGGAATTTATCACACACAATAAAGACTTTCCCAAGTTAGAAGTTTGTGAGAAACATGATGAAGTGCATAGTGTGGTCATGCCATTACTAGAAACACATGAGCAAGGTTTTCCCAATCATGCAGAGGTACAAGTGATCGATGAACCAATCAAGAATATTCGAGTTGGCAAGAAGAGTCCAAAATTTGTTCGATCAAGGGAATTTCCAATCTGAGATCTAGTTTGGTGGGAGGCCAACGAAAAGTTAGACTTGCATGAACAAGAAGATACAATTGAAGAAGAAGTCAAAGAAGCATGTTTGGTTCAACAAGTGCACATTGAATTAATGGACCTATCTTGGAGCAACAATACACATGATTCATCTCAAAAAGGTGAATTTGTTCATCATCAAGCATTGACACCATTGCTCCAATTGTTCATGTTGCATCTATATGAAGTTGGTTGTGAACATGCTAGGTATTACAAGTTTTTGAAAAAAGATAACTATTTTGTTGAGCCAGTAAATGGTTTCATCTAAAAAAATTGTATTATCAACTTAGTTTTAATGAGGTAGGTTTTTCTTTGTTTTCAATAAGTGTGCTTCCACAAGTTTGTTTTAAACTAGATTTGCTTTGTGTTAATTGTGTGTGATATCCCTACCTTGACATATGATTTAATAAATTTGTATTATATATAAAGTTTATAATATTAAAATGATCAATAATGTATATAAAATAATATAATTATACTAAGATGAAAATATAAATAATTATCATAAAACTATACATACATATGTGTGTGTGTGTGTGTGTACACACACACACACACACACACACACACACACACACACATATATATATATATATAAAGTAGATATTTAAATACTTTACTAGTGAATAAAAAAAATTAATATACATATACATATATCTACTATTTTAAATGATAATAGTAATATTAAAATATACAAATGAATCAAATGATAATATTATCATATAAAATAATATAGATACAATAATATTTTAATATTAATAAATGATAAACATATTAATAATGTATAATAACATTAATATGAAGGGACACATCCCTTTTGAAAGTGAAATATATAGAGGAATGGTGACACAAAGAAGAGACATCCAAAATTTTATATCAAAAACCTATAAAAAAATAAATGATTAGAGGACAAGACATTACAAATGGTATCAGAGCGATGATTCTGCCATTCTGTGAGAATTATCAAAAAATGTGAACTATGAAGACACAAATATTATGGAATGGAAGATACCTATTCTTATGTAAAATTATATCCTTTATCCATTAAGATTACTAATTGGGATACATGATAGAAATAAATAATTTAATATAAAAGGAAAGATACCAGAGTTTTATAGTGAGCTGGGTATAATATATCTCATCTAAGCTTAAGCATTCAAACATAATTAGTATCCAACTTGATTACTAGGCATTAGGAAGAACATGAATAATAGATATTTTAAGTAATAAAAAACATCAATAATTGCATCAGAAAATTTTCATTCTATTGTTCAATAAGACATTGAATGAGGCAGCGAAACAAAGGGGCATGAAATGATAATCAATTTAGATCCATATTCTTTAGGCATCGATTCCTATGCATTTATCGGCATGATCATGAGGAAGTGAGCTAGAGAACGAGAATCAAATCATTACTAACACCAAGACCTTTACACAACAAATTTTGCATATATTTCACTATGTAATTACTCTACAAATCAGAATTAACAAATAGACAGGAATGAGATTATATCAGTGCTTCACAGCGACAAATTTTAATCAATGTCACCTTCATTTAATTACAAGAGGGAATTAAATTCCTATTGCAAAATACAAACGTGACTACTAAAACTTGGTTATTGTTAAAATCATTTTAAAAATAAAAAACACATTTTAATTCACCACAAAACAAGGAGAATAATTGAAGAAAACAAGATCCAAACAAATGAATCTTCATTGGCAAGTTTGTACACAAATAACAAAGAAGAAAATAAATTTGTATCAAAGAGTTTAGCAACATTGAACAAGGTTTGCAAGGCAGCTTAGTTCTTGCCAAGTGCGGGCAGGGCGGGCTTTGGGCATGCTTTGTCTTAAGGAATAGATATAAAATGTTTACAAACTTGAGCCTTGCCAAGTGTAGAAAAGGTTATCAAATAATAATATTAATCATGAGAGAAACCTAATACAGAGCAATATTGGCATTATGATATGTGATAGTAGAAAGGATAATACAACTAATCACATGATAGCCTTCCAAAAAAACCCTAGATCTGTGTGAGAAATATTATAAACTTAAATTACAACTCACAACCCTAAACCTAAAATCTTTACTCGGCACTTGAAAAAAGTGCTCAGCACATGAAGGTGTTGAGTGCCAGTTTTTCTCGGCACAGGAAGGTGCGGAGTGATAGATTGCTCAACACTTGATGTGCCGAGTGATAGGCAACAGGTGCCAAGTAAACTCGACACACAAAGGAGAAAGCTCAACACCAATGGATGCTGAGTGAGCTCGGCTCACAAAGAAAATGCTCGACACTTGAAGAGCTCGGCACAAAAATGTAGTAGGTGTCGAGTGTTCTGTTTCAACTAAAATATTATAACTTAGAGAAATTCAACGTGAATGCTTTCACCATTAAAACTAAAAATGCCAAAGCTTTGACTTTTCAAAAAAACTTGTCAAATGCAATGAATAGAAGAGGAAGATAGATTCAAGTATGCATGCTTGCTTTCTATTCAATCTTTCATTAAACTATTACAAAATCTAGGAGCATTCGGCTTCAACCAGAAAACCCTAAAATAACCCTAAACTGATAATACTTCAAACTTCAATAAACTTTTAAACTTGCAGCTCTAATGGCTGCATACAAAGGTGCTTGGAGCAATCACTGCTTCAACATGACAAAACAAAATAATAACCAACTCATAGAATGAAAAAAGGAGTCATGTGCAACTAGAGACACTGAACATACTTCCTTCTGTCTCTGCAACAAGTGGATTTGCTGACCACTTTCTTCTTCTTCCTTTTCTCTGCTCTGCTAAACTGAAACTCTGAATAATCTGACCAAAAAAAAAATGAATGAATAAACATTCCCTTTTGTCACATTCCATTTCCCCCCTCTTTTCAGAATTTGAAAACCTCACCTACTTGTATTAATTTTTCTATCTATTCTGGACGTCAGGGGGGTAGGTGAGCATTTGGCTCAAGGGTCAAACGTACGCTTTGTTTAATATTCCAACACTCCCCCTTTGTCTCGAGCCAAATAAACAAGGATCAGTGCTAATCCAAATCAATTACACCAAGACTCTTTCTTAGGTGTACAAAAGTTCCAATGCCTAATGGCTTGGTGAAAATGTCTGCTAGTTGCTGCTTAGACTTGCAAAATTCCATCTTGATATCCCCATTCTCCACCAACTCTCTAATGAAGTGATATCTTATCTCTATATGTTTGCTTCTCCCATGGAAGACTAGATTCTTGGACAATGCAATTGATAAGATGTTGTCACAATAAATTGTGGTTCCATCCTCTTGCCTTTCATTCAAATATGTCAAGATCCTCCTTAGCCAAATTGCTTGACATGCTACTGCATTTGCTGCTATGTATTTAGCCTCTGCTATAGATTGAGCAACAATAGGTTGCTTCTTGGATGCCCATGAAATTGCACCCAATCCCATATGAAACATGTATCCGGAAGTGCTCTTCCTATCATCTATACTTCTAGCTCAATCACTATCTGTGTAACCAACCAACTTGAAATCATCATTTGCAGTATACAAAATCCCAAATCCCTTGGTACCTTTCACATACCTTAGGATCCTTTTTCCCGCTTTCCAATGGGAATCCTTTGGTGTTTCCATAAATCTGGAAATCAGACTTACTGCATGCATTAAGTCTGGCCGAGTTGCAGTCAAATACATTAAACTTCCAACCATACTCTTGTATAGTGTTGGATCCACTCTCTTGCTAGAGTCTTCCTTGCTCAACTTCAGACCTACTACTGTTGGTGTGGGGGCTATCTTACTGTTCTGCATTTTAAATCTTTCCAAGATTTGCCCTACATACTTTTCTTGAGAGATGAATATGCCATCATGCATTTTTTTTACTTCTATGCCTAGAAAGTACTTCAAGAGACCTAAGTTTGTCATTTCAAATTCACTTTTCATGGCCTCTTTAAACTCATCGATTAGAGCCTTATCATTACTAGTAAAAATCAAGTTGTCTACATACAAGACAACAATCAACACGTTACCATCTGTTGCCTTGATGTAAAGAGTGGGCTCACCATTGCTTTTGCTAAAGCCATTGCTCATCAAATATGAGTCAATCCTACTATACCATGCCCTTGGAGCTTGCTTGAGCCCATAAAGAGCTCTCTTTAATCTACATACTTTGTTCTCTTCACCTGCAACTTCATAACCAGGTGGCTGCTCCACATACACTTCTTCTTTGAATACACCATTTAGGAAGGCATACGTCACATCCATTTGAAATACCTTCCACTTGTGCTGGGCTGCAATTACTATGACAGCACGCACAGTTTCCATTCTTGCAACAGGGGCATATGTCTCATCATAGTCTCTTCCATACTGTTGTTTGTAGCCCTTGACTACCAACCTTGCCTTATGCCTATCAATCTTGCCTTCCGCATTGCATTTGGTCTTGTAGACCCATTTCACTCCAATCACATGCTTCTTTGGAGGCAATTCAGTTAGCTCCCATGTCTCATTTCTTTTTATAGCATCTATTTCCTCATCCATGGCATTACACCATTTCTTCTCCTTAATAGCTTCCTCAAAATATACTGGATCACTATGAGAAAATAATGCAAAATTAACACTCTCATAATAATCTTCATACCTTTCATCTTGGTATAACTCCCTAAGACTCTTAGTCTTTCTTGGTAATAGGGAGGAGAGTGTGGGATCAGAATCTTCACTATTGCTGCATTGCCGACTAGCTCGGTCTTCACTGGTACTCGACACTAACACTCGGTCATGCCTAGAGGAGCTCGGCATTGTCTGAACTTGCTTGCCTTTTCTTTTATTTGCTCCTTCTTGCTGTTCATCGGCATCTTATTCACTCATAATTGGCACTTTACTTGAAGTGCTCGGTGACTCATCAATTGAACTATACCAAGATTGATTTTCAAGAAATTCCACATCTCTTGAAAGAGTCATCTTGTTGTTCAATGGGTCATACAATCTGTATGCCTTAGATTCTGGGTTGTACCCTATGAAAATACATTTCACACCTTTGTCATCCAATTTTTGCCTTTTCTCTTTAGGCACATGTGCATATGCAACACATCCAAACACCCTTAGGTGTTCAACTATCCATCTTCCTCGTGACCATGCTTCCATTGGAATTTTGTCACGTACTGCCTTTGTAGGACACCTATTAATTAGGTAAACTGTTGTTGCCACAGCCTCTCCCCAAAATTCAGTTGGGAGACTTTTCTCTTTCATCATGCTCCTTGCCATTTCAACAATGGTCCTATTCTTTCTTTCAGCCACTCCATTCTGCTGTGGTGTATAGCTGGCTGTGAGTTCTTTCTTTATGCCATGTTTCCTGCAAAAATTTACAAAAGAATTGGAGGTATACTCCCCTCCTCTATCTAATCTTAGGACCTTGATATAGTGTCCACATTCTTTTTTAGCCTGGGCTTTAAATTCTACAAATTTATCAAATTCTTCAGATTTATTCTTTAAGAAATACACCCATGTCCTACGACTGAAATCATCAATGAATGTCATGAAATAAGTACTCCCCCCAATGGAAGTAACTTGCATAGGACCGACTAGGTTAGTATGCACTAACTCTAATGGATATCTAGCCCTCCTAGAATTTTCAGAATTAAAGAGAAGCCTATGTTGCTTACCCAAAATACAAGCCTCACACTTGCCACAAAAATTTCTTACACGTGGCAAACCATCTACCATTCTTTTATTTGACAATAAATTTAAACCAGCATAGCCAAGATGACCATACTTGAGATGCCACAACCGTGAAGGGTCTTCAATCACACTCCTTAGAGCTGATTGTGTGTGAGGTGTAGCACAAACTTGAGATGAAAACATGTCTCATTCCTCAAGGGAAACATTCTGTTCTTTGTCATTTGAACTGCTGCAAGTAAGTTCTTGCTCCCATCTTTTTCATAGATGACACACTTGTCATTCTCCATTAGCACCTTGTATCCATTTTGAATGAGCTGACCAATGCTCATCAAATTGTGCTTCATACCAGGGGCGAAATACACATTTTGTATTTCTTTCTTCTCACCTTTCTTGGTGCGGACCATAATTGATCCTTTGCCCACTGCTGGTAGGGTTCCATTGTTACCCATCTTAATTTTTGATTTAAAACTCTTGTCAATGAATGAAAACAAGGTTTCATTACCACTCATGTGGTTGCTACATCCACTATCAAGGTACCAAACCTCAGGGCTTCCTTCTTCACCAACATTACACATGATGAAGGCAGTATTTTCACTTCCCATATTCACGTCAGCCACATTTGCTTGTCCTGATTGATCTTTCTGCTTCTTCCAACATTCATTTGCATAATGCCCATATTTATGACAGTAGTAGCATTCTACATTACTCTTATTTGAGTTGTAATTTTTCTTATCTCCTTTTGAGGTATTTTTTGAGCTACTTGCTCCATCTGCTCTTCCTGAGCTTTCTCCTGTAGCATTTCTTTGTCCTCCATTACCTCGGCCTCTGCCTTTGGAGTTTCTGCTTGAGCCATTTCTTCCTCTCCCCCTTCCTCTTGGATTTGATTGGGCCTTGAATGCTTTCTCTTGGGAAGATGAAGAAGTAAATCTGTTGATCCTATGCTCATGGGTTTGAAGTGTACCCATCAACTCATCCATTGTCAAAACAATGAGGTCTTTTTCCTCTTCTATGGTCATGACCAAATTGTCATATTTATAAGGTAAAATCCTCAATATTTTTTCCACTATCCTCTACTCTTGATAGTCTTCTCCATTTGACTTCAGTTGGTTAATCACATTGGAGGTCCTTGAACTGAAGTCTACAACTGATTCATTTTCCTTCATCTGAAGGTTCTCAAACTCCCTCCTTATGTTCTGTAGCTTTACAGTACGGACTTTATCAGTCCCCTTGAAGTTCGTCTCAAGGATATCCCAAGCTTCCTTTGCATAATTTAGTGCTGCAATCTTTGGGAATATTGTCTTTGTCATTGCTGCTTCAATAAGGCTTAATGCCTTAGCATCCTTCCTCCTTGACCCCTTCAAATGAGTCTTTTGTGCATTTGTGAGGGCAGCATACTAAGTTGGATCAGTCACATCATTGAATCCATTTACCACAAACTCCCATAAATCATTTGCAACCATTATGGTTTTCATCTTCTTTGCCCATGTATCATAATTTTGTCCATTAAAGGATGGTGGCTACTGCCATATCTTTCCTGCATCTCGTACCATGTCAAATATCCCAAGAAAATCAAATGCCCTAACTCACTGTGGATGTGGGGCCTCAAAGCTTTGATACCATGTGAGAAATATTATAAACTTAAATTACAACTCACAACCCTAAGCCTAAAATCTTTACTCAGCACTTGAAAAAAGTGCTCAGCACATGAAGGTGCTGAGTGCCAGTTTTTCTCGGCACTTGCTCGACACAGGAAGGTGCCGAGTGATAGATTGCTCAGCACTTGATGTACTGAGTGACAGGCAACAGGTGTCAAGTAAACTCAGCACACAAAGGAGAAAGCTCAACACCAATGGATGTCGAGTGAGCTTGGCTCACAAAGAAAATGCTCGGCACTTGAAGAGCTTGGCACAAAAATGTAGTAGGTGCCGAGTGTTCTGTTTCAACTGAAATATTATAACTTAGAGAAATTCAACGTGAATGCTTTCACCATTAAAACCAGAAAGGCCAAAGCTTTAACTTTTCAAACAAACTTGTCAAATGCAATGAATAGAAGAGGAAGATAGATTCAAGTATGCCTGCTTGCTTTCTATTCAATCTTTCATTAAACTATTACAAAATCTAGGAGCATTCGGCTTCAACCAGAAAACCCTAAAATAACCCTAAACTGATAATACTTCAAACTTCAATAAACTAATAAACTTGCAGCTCTAATGGCTGCATACAAAGGTGCCTAGAGCAATCAGTGCTTCAACAGGACAAAACAAAATAATAACCAACTCACAGAATGAACAGAGGAGTCATGTGCAACTGGAGACAATGAACATACTTCCTTCTGTCTCTGCAACAAGTGGATCTGCTAACCACTTTCTTCTTCTTCCTTTTCTCTACTCTGCTGAACTGAAACTTTGAATAATCTGACCAAAAAAAAAATTGAATGAATAAACATTCCCTTTTGTCACATTCCATTTTCCCCCTCTTTTCAAAATTTGAAAACCTCACCTACTTGTATTAATTTTTCTATCTATTCTGGACGTCAGGGGGGTAGGTGAGCATTTGGCTCAAGGGGCAAACGTATGCTTTGTTTAATATTCCAACAATCTGATTACTTGTGGTGCAATATTGTGCACCTTGAAGAAAATGCATAAATTTATCAATGTCTAACAGTGCATCAGTTCTTTATAATTATAAATTATTGTTTAGAGATTGATAGTTGATACAAAAGTTTCAAGGACAGTGTTTCTTTAGCACTACTATTGTCAAGTTATCAAGGAAAAGGGATTGTCAGATCATATTCCTTAAGGGCCTGTTTGGTTGCTGGAATATGATTTGAGAATTGGCATTCAAAAATCTTGATTTGGGATTCTGAAACTTGAAACCAAGATTTCATTATGACAATACACATTTCCACCATTTGGTTGCACATTTCTGGAAATGGAATACTGACCAGAATAAGCAAGCTAGGACAGGTCCGACTGGCATGACTCGAAGGTGGGTGCTTAGACGGTATGTTATTGTTTTATACAGCCATCAAAATCCCCAAAATCAAGACACTCACGTGATCTGTTGTCTGCATTGATCGGTTTCAAAGACGAACAAGGGAATCCGCTCACTGATCGAAAGATCATCACAAATAAAGAAAATCAAAACGGAGAAATATTTCACCCCTACCTAATTTTTTTTGGCGGAGACATTTCAAATAAAACATTTCTTGTTCTAAATGAATGAAAACAGGAATTTCAATTATTTACAGATTGCTTGCTTATTGAATGTAAGAACTCTAGAAATGATACAATGTCGCAGGCCAGCAATTTTCTATTATGGCTTCTCTGCTATTTCAACCATGACGTTGATTATGTCCTTATCATCACCCTTAAGCATTCTAACAACGCATTTTACTTCCCTAAAATTCTTCACCAACACCATAAGAAAATCAGTAGTTAAATAACTAAGCACAATGAATACAACTGCCAAAATGTATAGCTACAGCATTCAAAAAGTTTGCAGAGAGAACTGACTGGAAGAGGCCATGTCCATCTTGTGGGATCTGGATAAGCACGGCAGTCCAGTGGACATTTATTCATGCCTGTTGCAGGCATCTACGAAAGTCAATGGTTTGTTACATGCCTCCTATGAGAGCAAAAATGGCAATGGCAGACATGAATTTTTTTTTCTCTTCATTGATTTGGAATGCTTTTTTTTCAAAAATTGGAATTAAAATAGGTATTTGAGCAATACCAACTATTTGGAAGGAAGACCGAATCTTCGAATTGAGGGATAAATGAGGACACGAAATTCTAATTTTTTTGAATTCCAATTCTCATTTCGTCGACCCAAACAATGGATTGCGATTTTTTTAGAATTGCGAATTATAATTCTTGTTGATATCCACTAACCAAACAGACCCTAACGAATCACCATTCTTCCAATGGAACTATGATGGAGTAAATTTTTCAAAATGGAGATCCAAAAAGAGTATCTAATGCTTTTTGGCTCATATTCTAATAATTCAAAGCTTCAACACATTTCTTCTTGTTGCAAGCAAATTAAATACTACGAAGCCACACAAATCTCCTCTCAACTACAATGTATGGGGAAATTTTTTGGACAGATCAGCAAGCAAGAAGGGAAAATAGAAGATCGGGATATATATTGTAGTTCGAAGAAATTATCTAGCAATTACGAACCAGTTCAATAATTAATAGACTGAATAAGGAGGCACTTGTATTAAGAAGATTTTTAGAGACTGCAAGAGGGATAAGGATCTGATACTTGAAGAACATGACATAAAATATAAGAGTTTAAGAAGATATACATCATATATAAAATGATATACAATAAGAATACAAATAAAGAAAGATATTGGTTAAGGGAATGAATATCAGTAGGATGTCATTCACTTTGGGTAGTTTTTATGGCTTCCAACGGTTATTAATAGAGCTTTGTAAATGTTTAAATATCTCAATATCTCAAGTAAGTTTAAAAGGTCTCATTAGTTGACTATAGTAATGCTTCAAAAGCACAAAATTTCCTTTTTTTTATGTATCTAAACAGAATTATAATTTTACAAATAGCATAAAGAGGTTATCTTTTTCGAGTATTTAATCAACAACAAAAAAAAGGTAAAACAAATAAGAACAAAAATAAATGTCAATGTGAAAATGGCGAGCACTAGTTATCAAACTTCAATGGTTGACAACTTACTAAATTATAAAGATTCAATGATATTTAATCAACTATTTCATAAATAAATAATTACTTCAACACAAATAGGTCCACAAACATGTTCCCAGACAAGCCCTTCACTCAGTTTTTAATCACAACAGCAAGGTACCAACTGAACTTGCCTTCTTGTTTTACATAGAGAACCAGATACAATCATCAAAACTTACCTACATTTGTCGTTTGACAACATCCACTAGATAGTTAGACTTGTTAAGGCACCACAAGCAACCTTCATTGCGATTGATTTTTGATGTTCCATAGGCACATGACTCTTTAGGTCTTCATATACATAAGTTTTTTTTGGCTTGCATAGAGAAGGATTCCAAACAGTGTTGGTCCTGAAAAGAGAAAAAAAAATTGGTTCGCACTCTCAACTGGTAATCAAAATGATATAAATACTTTTGGCTCTGGTATTTCTAGATTCCTAAACTATTTGATCAAATGTCTATGACCAAAAAAAAATGATCAAATGTATAGAAAATATTCCTTCTTGTCTTCGCAGCCTTAAAAAAAATGACATGCTAAGAGGCACCAGTTACCAAAAATGGTATCTACATATAATGAAATCTTATCATCTAAACTTATGTTTTTTTATAGATAAGGGTAACACAGTAATTATAGGTCTATAGAGTTTCAGAGACCAATTTATTTGTTTAGAATGTAAGAGACGACTCCTTGCCAAGTTCATAAAAAGATATGGTAGATTTTAAATTTTAAATAATACTCTAAATGGAAGCTGAAGTCAGAGTTCTTTTCTAAATTTATGAAATCTGCCACAATTTTTATACAACCTCAGTTAAAAAATTTAAACAATATTTCTCCATGTTTTGCTGGTAGATTGCTTAAACAAGCTTAGTTTTATAGAGTGTTTGACTCGGTTTTAGAGTACAGATAAGTTCAAAGAATGATAAAAATCTTCAAAATGTCAAGGAAAAGAAATATGCAGCTTTAAAATAAGACAATAAAAACTAAATTTTGAATTTTGAAACTTCAAAGAGATCAAAAACAATTTAAACAGATTGAAGGAAGCCATATAATAAATAAATAAAATCGTGGTGAATGAGGCTCATGAGTAGATTCAGATGAGCTGAGCAAGGCCTATTTCAACGTCCCTAAGGACCCATTGCACAAGGATTTAGGAAGGGGGCACTGATGAGGTTGAGCAATTAGCCTGCAATGGCAAAAATCACAAGAATTTGTGATATTTTTAATAAACAATCATTGCATCCAAGTATCATGAACTTATTCAATCCGGAGCTCGGAAGGACACATGCGTGAGGTATTCAGGAGGATACATAGTCAACAGGTCTGGCAGCTCTCAATAAATGGAATATCGTGCTTGTGGAATATCCTAATAGAATTTTTCACTTTCTAAATAATATTTGGTTCGCTATATTCAAGCAGAAGGTGATGGGGTTGAACCCAGAAGGGGGCAAAGAAGGAATCAAATTTTGAGGCTGAAAAGTTGGGAGACCAAGTCTTAAGTATCAATCCTGAACCCTCATAGACCCACGACTTGGATTTGAAGACAATATATCTATTTTGATGGTATTAAAAAGTACAATAAAAACACCCTCGTCTTCTTACAAATAGAGTATTTGAATAACACCCTCCCAATTTCGAAATAGAAGATCTGAAATCTCTTCCAAAGAAAAGATGGATAACCAGAACTTAAAGATCAACGCTTTCTCTGATAATCTTGATATTGGAGGACAAATAAATATTCACAGAAGACAGAAAGAGGAGATGAAGGTGCAAAGAAAGATCTGCGATAATGTGCTTCATAATCGATCCACTCATTGCCCCTACTTTTGAGTACTCTTCTCTCTCTGAAACCTAAACGCATTCCTTAAGAAAATTAGGAATAGAAGATATCATAGAAAAATTAGTTTTGTGAGAAGACGCAAAATGAGGAGAGGAATTTTTAAAAGATTTGATGTTCAATGCGGCAAAAATGTAAGCCCTCCCTGATCACAATGTTCAAGAAAATTGGAACCCAAGATCGATGCACCAGCATATAAAAGATAGGTCACACGTCTCGCTTGCATGAAGGAGAAGAAGTTCTAGTAGCCTGCTATTATTTTTAACTTTCCCATAGGAGTGAGAGGTCCAATACATTGGGAGTCATGCCAAAACAGTCAAGCGATACATGTTGCCTGAAATAACATTAATCTCAAGAATGTTACCTTGATTTTTGCCTCTTCTCTTGCTTTGAAACCTGTGAAAGCATTCATCTTCATATTTTGCTCATAATTATCAATCATTTTGTTGAATTAAAAAGAAGAATTATTGAAATTGAAAATTAATGTAGGAAAATGAAGTCTTATGATTGGCGGTAAATAAGAACATTAATCACAGTTTAAGTTTAACCCAAGCAAGAGTTCTCTACTACGATAGGAACTAATAAGAGAGTTGAACATAAAAAGAAGAGAGACATACAATTTATCAGAGGGCACCTTACATGATGTGATTTAGAAGAGAGAGGTATCATTTATATATGAGAATTAGTTCATCAATATAATAGATCGTTCATACTCCAAAATGTTATAAATTACACTGAGACATCTTCATTGATGTTTCATATATCTGATCTCTCCTCCCTCAATGATAGAGTATATTTAAAATATAATATATATAAAAAAACAAAAACATTTTGAGTGGTATTGGATTCATAGATGATTATAGTTTTTGATTAAGGAAAACAGGTTTTGATAGGGCCCTGAAACCCATACATTACATAGAACTGACAAAAAAAAGAACGCTTAAAGTATCAGAAGAAAATAAAAGCAAATAGTAGAAACAACTCCCCACACTAAAGGATAAAACCAGTAAAAAGCTAGGGAGTCAAGACAAAAAACTAGAACAAGCCAAGAAAAGCCAGGGCGCTCAGGAGATATCTCTCAGCATTTCTGTTGCACTGATTTCCAGCTTTGACAATCTACCAGCCGCCTCCTTCATGTCTGAGAGTTCCTGGTCAGGTTCCAGGGTGTCCTTCTTCCTCATGTTGGATCTAGTATGCTTCCTCGAGCTATCATCAGGGGTCCTGTCCTTTGCACTGTAGGGGGCAAGGTCCTCCTCCTTACTAATTCTTTGCTCCTCCATTTTGTTAATGAGTAGCTTAATATTCTCATTGGCCTCTTTGAGAATATTATAGCTTTATTCCACTATAATCTGCATTGAACTTTCCATCGTTTGAACCCTGCTCTTGACCTCCTCCACTTTGTTGTCCATGCTCTTTTCTTCCTCTGTTATCTCATTCTTCAAGCTGTAGTTCTCCCTTTCCAAGCTGCTCACCCTATATTTGAGCTCTTGGATCTCATGAAAAATCCACTTGGTGATGTGAAAGTTGTCCGCCACGTTGTTTTTTGAGGACATCCATTTTTGGGTTTTCCTTAGTGGTGTTGCTAAAAATAACTAGGGCAGGGTCGATTAACTCTTCCATTTGGATTTTACCCTCTTCATTCTCTTTGACCAGAGTTCTAATCAACTCTTGATTGATCCCCATTTTAGTAGAAGTTGTGTCAAAATTTTGCCACACCACATTCGTATCCTTTCCTGTGATCGAGCATCTATAATTTCTGGTTCCAAATTCCTCGTAGCCTTGCTCCTGCTCCTCCCTTTCATTCTGATTGAGGTCCCCTTACACGCCCTATTTATCCTCCTTGGCCTTGGAGAGTTTCCTTGTCTGGCCCCAAGATGTTCGAACATCATCCTCTTTGTTTGTCGACATTTTGATGGTGATGATTCTCTTGCCCCTCTTCCTCTCCAAACCCTCCCCTTCTCTAAGATCCTCCTCTCCATCTACACTTTCTTCCTCTGTATCCATGCCTTCAACCCTTGCATTATAGTCCCTGTCTGAGGAGGTGTCAAGGCCTTACTTGGGTTCAAGAAAAGCTTTTTTCTCCTTCCTTTCCATTTTGATGATTTTTTTACCAGAGCTACGCTATGGGGAACCATCCCTCTCTGAGTCAGTATGCATCTCAAGGCTATCCTTTGTATCAAAAGGTAAATAGTCCTCTTTCGACTCTTCAGAGTCCCCTCTGCCCTTCTTGCCCTCCTTCTTATTCTTAATTTGTTTTCCCATTTCCCTAGCCTTAAAGAATTCATAGATTAACAATAAAAGCCCCTCATGGAGCATCAGATTCCTATAGATATTTTCCCATAGATGCTTACAATTGATAACATGGCAGATTGACCAAAGCCAAAGTTACAATCAAATAACATATTCAAATCATTGGGACTGTAGGGGGTCATACCTCTAACTGAAAATATCAGTACAATGATATCAAGAACTTTTAGCACTCTATCGTTCGTACGAACCATGATGATGAGTACCAAGTAGATTGACTAAGATTGGAGAAATGGTTTAATATTTTTAATGCAAAACATTAATTGATAACAAAGTAATTGGAAGTAAACACTATTTTCTAGTATTAGAAGGGAAAAGACCCCTTTATAGAAGGCACCACTTATAGTACACATTGTTAAATCTATAGACCCACTAAGAAGACTCATTAAAGGAGGATCAATTAACCAAAAGGTAAAGGGCCAAGTTATCTACGTAACCAACCATCCCCTAGAAAGATGATTTATATTGCCCATATGGACACCACTTAAATTGACAAGCAAAGATTTGGAAGAACACTTTATTAAAACCAATAAAGAGGATAGCTCTCTTATTGGCTCGTTCCATTATAATAGGTAAAACAATATAATAAATAGTGCCACCAAGGCAAGGTACATTACACATGGTAAATATTAATAATTAGGGTTTCTACCCTATATAATACCACCACTATAGAAAAAGGGATGGCTATGAAATTAAAAAGAAAAACTCATAAAAAAAGAGATAAAGAAACATATTTAAATGGGTGTCATCCCATTGGCAGAACCCATAATTGTTAGAGATACATGCATTCAGGCTCAACCCACTACTAATGAGCTTGAACGCATACATCCACATCATATACCAAATATCATATATCTTTGGATGATGTATAACTACCAAATATGGAGGGGGGAAATCATATATTTAAACAAAGTAAATAACATAAAGTACAAACAAATAAAGGATTTATCATTAATAAGTATATATGAATATATAATGAATAATAATCCTTCCCATGGATTGGGTGCATAGAGAAGGTAATGTTGAGGTAAGCACTAATTTTCCTATTTCATTATGAATAATGGATTTAAGTAAATCTTAGATTATTAATATCTTTTAATGATAAATTGGTTGCAATAATATATAAATGATAGGTAAAATATAGGTATACATTTAATTTAGACATTTATTTGAATGATCTAATGGTATTATGATGAATTATCATTGAAAAAATTATACCATTTTTAAAAAGTATTAATATGTGATCTTTAGGAGGAAGAGCCTCATATTACCAAGGAGCAGCTTGTCTAAGTCCAAGCAATTGGATCTTTGTCCCAAGATAGGGTAGGGGTCAGCAATCCATAATATTTTGCAATGCGGACTTGGACCTATAAACTTTGAGGGATCCATTTGCACATTTAGCATCTAGGAAACTTGGATAACATCTATACCTTCCAATCCTAAATTCAGATAATAGCACATATTGTATCCTTCACTAGTTTGAAATAATATGATCAATAAGAGAAGGCAATGAGGTTATCAAGGAGGGGCTTGTCTAAATTCAAGCATTTGGATCTTGGCCCCAAAATAAGGTAAGGGTTAGTGATCCATAATCTTTTGTGATGTGGGCTTGGACCTATAAACTTTGAGGGAATCCATTTGCACATTTGGCATCTAGGAAACTTGGATAACATCTATACCTTTTAATCCTAAATTTAGATAATAACATATAACAAGAATTAATGATACTTCCTATATAACAATAACAAAAGGCAGTGATGTTATCAAGGAGGAGCTTGTCTAAGTCCAAGCAATTGGATCTTTGTCCCAAGATAGGGTAGGGGTCAGCAATTCATTTCAAAGCTCTTCTTCATCTAAAGCTTGACATGTATAGGGGTTTGATTCCCATAGAGGTGAAGAGTTTATACCTAATGCCTTAGTTGAAATTCCAATTCATTTTCTATGTTAAGCTATATTTTGAAAAATAAAATGCTACAATCTTATAAAATGCATAAAGGCTAAATGCATACCTAATTTTATGCTATTAAAGCTAGGTAAAAATTTTATTATTTTTATTTTTCACTTGCCCAAGCGATTGCTCTAGCTCCTAAGCATCCTCTTCCACAAACATTAGTCCAACACACTTAGGGTAATACTAATCCATATCAAATTAAAGCTTTGTTTTAGCATGTGCATTAAACTTAATGAGTAAAGATCTAATTTAAAGGAGAATATTTATCTTTATAAGAATTTACAATTTAACCAGAATATGAATAAGCCTTTTCTTCTTCATATAAACTTTCAATTATAGCAACATCTTATAATATTTTTTCATACCTTACAATTATTTTCTCCTCCTTTTCTTTGTAATGACCTAGCAACTTTAGAGTAAGTTTCTAGACCTTCTTACGCTCAACCATATTTAAAATAGAAGATTATTTATTTCAAATTTATAGAATTTTCAAAATTAAATTCTAATGGTTTTAGGCACTATAAGATTTCTTGTAGCCACTTTAGAATAGTTTATAGGCATTGTAAGACAATTAATAAGAATAGTAGAATTGCTTCTAGGTGCTATAAGACTTCTGGTAGGTGCTACAAAATAGTTTTTAGGTACTATAAGAAATTTAGTACTAAATGAGATGACATAGTTTAGATAGAAAAGAGAATATTCTCTATAGGCTGTTGCATAGGTGCCATAAGACTCTTAATATGAGTTGAATAATCATATATAGGCATTGTGGGGATCTAAAAATACACTCTTGTACCTGCAAAAAGTTAAACTTGCAACAAGAATTCTCCAAATTTAGCAAATAAACATCAAATCTTGTGAAATTGGAATCTTACCCCCATGATAAGTGTCATTTTGTGTATAATAAATACCTTCCTAAGATTAGTTTAACAAATTCAATTCAAAATATGGAACCATTTTGTGTATAAGAAATACCTTCCTATGATTGGTTTAATAAACTCAAATCAAAATATGGAAGATTTAAACCATTTAACACAATGAATTGAATAAATTAAGAAACATCCTAGGGTTTTCTAATTAGAAGGACTAAAAGAATGCTTTTAGATATGCAACTAAGCATTACTAAAGTGTCAACTCCTGAAATGAAATACAAACCTAAGCTAAATCATGATAAATTGATATTGAAGTTTATCTAATTCTACTAAAAAATGCAAATTTCAAATGAAATAATCTCAAAATTATTCTAAAGTTTGTATGCAATTGACTATAATGTGGATGCAAATGAGATTGGATGATTTTATCTTAGAATAAATTTTATTTATAGATTTTTCCAAGGGTAGGGGTAGAGTTAGACTAGCCACACTTTGATGAGAGTTGGTTTGGTTCAAATGTTGGGACAAGAAGACAAAACAAGTGGTTGAGATTCAAAGCTAAGATGAAGGGTGGAGAATGAATTTTTCCTTGATCCATGTGAGCTCCATTCTTATTTCCCATTGGTCCATTTAATTTTGTCATTTTATGGTTGGTGAGAGAAAATAAGAATTATTAATTCCCATAAGTAATTAAATTATACATGTGTATCCCTTTCAATAGGTCAAATTTATTTAATTCAAAAACTATAGAATTAAAAAATTACAAAATTTTGATTAAGTAAAAATAGGTTTTGATAGGACCCAAAACCTTTTATAGAGTATCAAACAAAAAAGCTAAGAAAGTCCTAGAGGAACTGTGCATCAGCACCAAAAAATAATACAAACTAAGACAAGTATCCTTAAAACATCAAATAGGAAAAAAGACAGCACCAGGATAGCTATAAGGTCTTCAATAAATCAACAACCTAATTTGTAAGAATATTCATGTTCACAGCAGAGGCCCTCATCTCATCAATTTTTTTGTCATCCATAACCTCTGTCTTCTTTTAATTTTCCCTTGTGTGTGTACTAGGGCCTTGATCCTATTTCATATCTTTAGAACCTTGAATTCTTCCCTAATCAAGTTTGTCCAGCAATATCTTAATGTTATCTACAACAATCTTCAAGATGGAACAGTTCTGGTCTGCAAGTTTCTTTACCACATTCTTAGTACTATCAACTCTATTTCCCATCACATCCATCTTTTTCTGCATCTCCTTCATCATTTGCTCCATAGTTCTGTTCTTTGCTCTAGAGGTGGGACTCTCTTCATTAAATTCTTGACTTCTTTTGCATTTCAATTAACATCAGAGAGCATATCCAAATGCTGCCCTAAAGTCCTCTCACCTTTGGTTGTCCTGCTTAGCTGATCAAAATCCCTCCTGATATCCTACATCTATTCCTTCATACTGCTAATATCCCTTTTCATCACACCTAAGTTTCCAAAGATACCCTTCATATACTCCTATTCATCTTGGGCACTTCTCTGATTCGAGTTTTCCTCATCCATATCCAGAGTATCTTTTTCAGCATCTTCCTCCTTGATGCCTTTGTCCTTAACCTTCCCTTGAGACAACACCTTCTTGCCTTTCATATCCTTCTTTTGAATCAGAGGCTCATCATCAAAGGGAATGTTCATAACTCTATCAATCTTCATTGCTTTGTTTCTAGTAATAATCCTACTAGTTTTTCCCTTGGTTTTCTTCCCTTTATCCTCCTCAAAATTCTCATCAAATACCATCTCCATCTCATAATCCGCCTCCTTACTTTTCCATTTCTTAGCAGAGGAGCTCCTAGGTGAAATTTTTTTCCTCTTCTTGTCACCCATCTCATCTTCTTCCTCGTCTATATCCTCTTCATAAACATCATCCTGATCACTCCCCTCTATATCACATTCCAAAGTTTTTTTGTTGATTCGAGGTCTATCCACTTTTTAGACTTTAGAAGATTCATAATCAACACCATTAAACCCTCATGGAAAGCATGATCCCCATCGGGGTTGTTCTGAATGGATAAAATGGTATTATCTAGCAACTGCCTAAGGTAGAAAGGGAAATTTATTCTAACCCTATGCCTAAAATAATTTACCAACATAAAGTGGTGCCCATAAATCTTTGCAAAATGACCATCAAGGGTTAAGTATTCAATCACAACAAACATAATAAACCTCCAAGGTCTGGAAATGGAATGAGGGCTAAAATAGGAGTTGCCAATTTTGACTAACCTGTTCCTCTCCTTGGTCAACTCTGCAAACTCATCAACAACACAATCAAACACTTTCATAGCCTTGTAGAAGTTGATCCCATCTATATCAAGATAGGTGGCCTTAGCTATAATATCCTCTGTGACGTCCATTCTCTAGTTTCCCACCAAGATGCTTCCATTCTTCCATGTCTTGATAAACTGGTAGGTTATGGATCGATTATTGCCCTTTAATTTCTCCATGAAACCCATAAATTGACCCTATTCTAAACTATCCCAAATTTCTAGCTTTTTCTTCCATTCCTTGCAATTTGTAGGCTCAACCCTCTTTCTCTTACCACCTATATTCCTCAAACTACAACAATTCCTTACTTTCGCTACAAGCTCAAGTGAAATGGAAATCTTTGTGTCTAAATAACAACAAACTTTTCTCTTTTGTACAAATAGCCACAATCTATGTGGTAATGAGTGAGTTGTCTCATCAAATATAATCATAACTCACAACTTCCCATTCCATTGCATATCACAATTGTTCCTAAATGTCATTTCCATCATTATTAAAACAATTTTGCCTACTTCCAATCTTGTCGTACTCTATCAAAGATAGCCCTTCAGTAGGGATGTTGTTACTATAATTCCATGTCATCTTTTATATGGATTTTTCATGCCACATTCATATCGTATTCGACCACTTTTTTTATTTCTCTATAATTATGGGTGATAACACATTTTGCAAAGGAATTAATCAAATTAATAGCCTTGAAAGCAATATTTTGGATGGTCCATGAGGGGTTATTAAATTTGTTAAGACAATTAATAATATTTAGGGAATCTCCTTCAAGCAATATTTTCTCCATATTCATGCTCTTGGCATATAATAGACCATAAAGAGTTGCACTAGCTTCTGCAACATGATTGGTTTTCTCTCTAATAGGAATTTCCATAACACCCAAATTATCACCATTTTCATTTATGATAATAATACCACATCCTACCATCCCTTTGGTGGTAAATCCCACCTAGCCAAAATTTTAAGGCTTCTTTCACTCTAAGAGTAGTTGATCACTTCCAAGTTCCAATTCTTAATCACCTTGGCTTCCCACTCGTCATGAGGCTCTTGACCTTTCCCTCTTATCCTAATATTTTCAATCACCATATGCTTTATCTTATGAAATATCTTATTGGAATTAGTCTCCTTACCCTTAAAAACCCTATCATTCCCCTCCTTGCAAACACCCCAACATAGATATGGAGGAACATGGTGCATGGAGAGAGAGCAGGAGTTGGAGAGGGAATTGGTGAGATCAAAAATTTGAATTCTGCATTAGGCGATTTTGTCCAAGATGGAGCAGGAAAGGGTTTTGGGGCCTGCCAAGAGGAAGAGGACCAGGGGAATAAATTTTCCTCTAGGAATGAGGGCCTACATGAACCAAGGTAGGAGCCTAGGAAGGATGATTTGAGATCAGGTTGGACTATGTTGGGCCCACACTCTGCTCGAGAAGTCCTCAATGCAGTTAGGACTAGTCGGTGGTGGTCTTCTCTTTTCGGTATCAAACCCATAGGTAAGTCTTCCTTCCCAAAGATAAAGGATGTTTCAGATAAGGAAAAGGGGCACTATGCTATATAGATTCCTAATGAACTAGTAGACCATAATATTGCTACTATGGCCTCTTCTTTGGTTGGGAAGTTCATTGGTCCAAGGTCGTATATAGATGTTGTGCGGGCCTATGCCAGAAACAAATGGGACTTGAAAGGTCATGTTGATATTGTGGCTATGGCTAAGGTATTCGTTTTCTTCAAGTTATCTTGCCTGGAAGATCTCACGATGATCCTTTGTGCAAGATCTTGGTCATTCCGCCAATCCACCCTTGCTTTGTAGAAATGGACCTCAAACTGGACTTTAATGATTTTTTCTTTGTTCAAGCTCCAATTTGGGTTCGCCTTCTTGAACTTCCAATGGAGTTTTGGTATGAGGATGTTTTTAATGGCATAGATAAATCTTTTGGGGAGCTATTATCCATTAAAACCATTATGGTGTCAAGTAGTTGGTTAACATATGCAAGGATCTACATTGCAGTCAGTAAGGGTAGAGATATGCTAGAGGTTGTGTATCTTCACTCCAAACTGGGTACACACATTTAGAAACTAGACTTTAAAAGCATTCCTTTTGTGTGCTTTCATTGTAAGAAAGTAGGCTGTGTGGCTAAGTTATGCTTTAGATTAATGGAGGAGAAAGCCAGGAAACAGTCGCAGAACGGGAATAAGGCCAAGGGCATTTCCAAAGATAAAATTAAGCACTCCAATGAGGGAGAAAATGTATGGAGAGAGAAGGAAATTATGAATTAAATAGGAGGGTCGAGGCAACAATAGGAGGACCAGGTGAGTGCCCTACCCTCGGCTACTATTGTGGTCCACAGGGAAGATTCTAGAGGAATCTCCATTAAGGAAGTTGAAACATTGAAACCTTTGGCAACCGAGCGGCAAGCTACTGATGAGGTTGGCACTAAGGATGGTTCCCTAGGAAGATATTCTAAGGATCTTGCTATCCCTCTAAATTTGATGGAGGTTACTTGCATGGGGGATATTTTATCTAGGGAGCTAGGGATTTTAAGCACTGATTTTGTAGCAAAAGTTGATATATCTCAAGTCTCAGATTTCCAAGATTTTGTAGGGGGTGAGGATGTTGATCAATAGAATGATCCCTCTCATAGGGAATCAAGTATCAGCCTCGACTTGGGGATAGTGTCTCTAAGGAAGGTCTCAAGAGTGTTGGAAATGGTTTGAGCTTCATCGCTAGGATAATTAATTAGAATGGAGGCTCTATTTATGAGTTGTGCAGATGAGTGACAGGGGAAATGGATGATGGTTAGAAAGAAAAAGAAGAGTGGAGGCCCTTCCCCAGTTTCCCCAAATGCTACTAGGAGTAGAGCGAAAGCTAATATTGGAGCAAAACCTAGAACCCTTGGTAGGAACAGTCTTAGCCAGAACAGGAAAGAGGAAACTAGAAGGAACCTAGTGGATGGGAGTCAAAAGACCATCCAAGAGGCCTATCTTGCTAAGAAGAGATGAAGGTCATATCTTGGAATATACATGGGCTAAATGGATCTCACAAACTAGTGGTACTCATAAATATGATAAGGGATCAGAGACCAAATTTGATGCTCATTCAAGAAACCAGAATGAAAAAGGAGAGTGTGGAGAGAATCTCTTTCAGTAGTATGGAGAGGTTTGCTACAAACTCAGATGGGGCTTTGGGGGGTTTTCTTACCCTCTGCAACTCTAACATTTCCAAGTCCCAAGTCCTATATGGTGAAGGTAATATTCTACCCATTCAAGTTATTAATATAAAAAATAATGAATGTTGGTATCTTTTGAATGTCTACACTCCTAATTCTAAGAATGGTAGAAGGAACTATTGGGTTAAGATTAGAAATATTTCAACCAGATTCCATGTGGGCAATTGTATGATTGTGGGGGACTTTAATACCCCCTTAAGGGATGATGAGAAATAGAAGGTTTGGCTCGGGATCTAGAGAGTAGGCAAGACCTTTCTGACTTCATCAATGATTTGGCATTGCTGGATGTTGAACTTCAAGGAGGCTTCTATACCTTGTTTAACAAAAGAATAGGCAAGGATTGCAACCAAGTGCAGCTAGACAAGACTCTCATTTATTTAGATTGGATGAATTCCAACTATTGTAATTTATCTTTAATGGCTCAAACTAGTTTGGATCACTCTCTTATTTCTCTTACTTAGGATCCCATTGCTATTAAACATAACTTCCCCTTTAGATTTGAAAGAATGTGGACATCCAACCTAGATATCTGGCTTCATATTTTGGAGTGGTGGAACATTCACATAGAGGGCACTGCCATGTTCAAGGTGGCCAAGAAGTTGAAAATATCAAACTCAATATCAAGAAGTGGAATAAGTCTGATTTTGGTAACATACTCCAATCCAAAGCTAAGATCTCAGAGGACCTCATTATTATTCAGGGTGCTATTCAGAAGAAGGGTAATAATGAGGAGAGGCTGGAGGAGGAAAAAATCATTCTTACCAATCTTCACAATATTATTGGTCAAGTGGAGGCTTTTTGGAGACAAAGATCAAGAGCTCTCTAGTTAAGAGAGGGGGACCATAACAAGAGATTCTTCGATATCTCCACTCTAAAGCAAAAAGTTCATAATAGAATCAATAGCATCAAGAAGTGAAATGTTGTTTTGGAGGATGAAAAATATATTGCGGTAGAGGCCGTCTCTTTCTTCTCCAAGCTTCTGACCATAGACCTCAATCTTGAGGATGGGGACCAATAGGATATTATCTCTAACATTTCAATTTTGATCCAGCCAAAACATAACTCCATGATTGAGGTTATTCCTTCCCCTTTGGAAATTGAGTAGGTTATTTTCTCCCTACCTACAGACAAGTTTCTGAGCCCAAATGGTTTCCCTACTTTCTTCTTTCACTTGTTCTGGGAAGCGGTTCATTAGGATGTTATCAAAGTGGTTCCAGAGTTTTTTGGAGCTAAAAGTTTTCTCAAGGTGGTGAATGCTACCTTTTTAGTGCTTATCCCTAAAATGCTAGGGGTGGATTCTATGGATCATTTCAGACCCATCAGCCTCTGCAATTCTTTCTATAAGATCATTTCTAAAGTCTTGGCTAATAGGATAATCAAGATCCTCCTTTTGATTATTGCTCCTCAGTAGTCTAATTTTGTTTTGGGGAGACATATCATGGATTCTACTATGATTTTCCATGAAGTCATCCACTCTTTGGAAGAAGGCAAGAGAGAAGGCTTTCTCCTAAAGCTTGACCTCTCCAAGGCTTATGATCGAGTGGACTGGTCTTTTCTCTTTAAGGTCCTCAAAGCCTTTGGCTTTGATTCAAAGGCATGCAAGCTTATCAACTAGCTAATTTGGACTTCCTCTTTGGTTTGTTTGATCAATGGTTCTCCTTTGGCATTCTTCAAAACCTCAAGGGGGTTAAGGCAAGGTGACCCCCTATCACCCATTCTCTTCATCATTCTAGCTGAGTGCTTGGGAAGGATGCTTTCTGCCAACATAATATCTAGGGATTTGAAAGGTATTAGACCTTCTTCAGGCCCCTTGGTGTCTTCTCACCAACAATTTGTGGATGATACTATCTTTTGGGGAGGGCGGGGGGCTGGGAAGCCTCGACTAGGGAATTCAGGGTGGTCAAAAATATTTTGAGCTCTTGAACCATGGGTTTGGGACAACTTATCAATTGGAACAAGAGCTTTGTCTTCTTCATCAATACTTTGGCTATCAAACAAAGGAAGATAGCTAATATTTTAGGATGTGGCATAGGTAGCCTTCCCTCGAGCTATTTGGGTCTCCCTATGAGCCTCAAGCCCCCTGATTCTTTTTGGACCAGTATTATTGATAGGTTTAATAAGAAATTAGCTAGTTGGAAGGGTATAAGCCTTAGCCAAGCTGGCAAAATTTAGTTGGTAAAATCCACCCTTCAGAATCTTTCTACATATGCACTAAGTCTATTTGGAATTCCCTACAAATATGATGACATATTGGAGAAGATCCAGAGGAATTTTATTTGTTCTGGTTTGAAGGAACACAAGAGATTTCCTTTTATTGCTTGGGACAATGTGTGCCTCCCCAAACACTTTGGGGGCTTAGGAATTAGAAAATTGAGACCTTTTAATAAAGCCCTTCAAGCCAAATAGATTTGGAGAATCTTTTCAAGCAAGGGGGATTGGCATGATATCATGGAAGATAAATACCTTTGGAGACCTTCCATCAGACACTTGTTCAATGAAGACACCAATCCCAAGGGCTCATGCATCCAGAATGGTATGCTCAAAGCTAGAGAAACAACCAAAAGCAAGGTGAAAGGAGAGTTTGAAATGGTATAGAGATTATGTTCTAGCAAGACAATTTTCTATTCCAGGGGCCTCTCCTCAATCTTCCCACTTTTGATAGATGGGCTAATAATTGCATTCAGAGGTTTGGCAGAAAAGTTAGTCACTACAGATTAGTTAAAGAATGGAGAGACCTTTCCTTAATCTCCAAGGAGTTCAAACATTTGATGACAATCCTTCACTCTATGATTTTGAATGAGGATCAAGACCAGTTAATGTGGGAGAACACTTCTTTTTCCATTTACTTGGTGGCTTCAGGGTACCAATCTCAGATGAAGTAAGATTCCAAACCAATATGGGCAAAGGTTTTGTACCCTGGCCTTATTCCTAAAATCAACATACTCTTTTGGCTTTTCCTCTAGAACGGGGTTCTAACTATTGACAATCTCAGCAAAAGGGGTCTTTACATTCCTAATAGATGTGTCCTTTACAAGAATCAGGCTAATACTATGGACCACTTGTTTATTCATTACTCTTTCATGAGAGAGGTTTGCTCTTTTTTTGTTCATGTTTTTGGGTTGGATTGGTGTGCCCCTGCTACAATTACTGAATTCCTTAGGCAATGAGATGACTCGTGGAACAACTATGGTCGTCAAGCCATCAGTA
Source organism: Cupressus sempervirens (assembly GCA_028749045.1). Lineage (NCBI taxonomy): Eukaryota > Viridiplantae > Streptophyta > Pinopsida > Cupressales > Cupressaceae > Cupressus > Cupressus sempervirens. Next base: position 579,908,498 of record CM053785.1, read on the forward strand.
AATGGGTTCTACCTCACTTTGGTTGGGGAATATGGAAAGAACACAATAATCAAATATTTAGGGAAGCAAGCCTCCCCACCAAGATAGTGTCAGGTAAAATTCTTAATGCCCTTTTGGAAAACTACATTTTTTGCAAAGGATCTAACCCATTTGCAGGAGACACTAGGTGTAGTAATGCCACACAAAAAAGAAGAGAGGAATTTCAATGGACTTTTCCCCAAGTGGGATGGCACAAAGAAAATTTTGATGGAGTGGGTAAAGGAAATCTGGGGCAAGCTAGCAGTGGTGGGGTGATTTGTAATTGATACGGTTATGGCATAGTGACAATTATCTTCCCTCTAGGGTACAATATCAATCACTTTGCTAAGGTGTGTGTTTCCCTTCAAACTACTATGCTAGCTAAAGATATTGGTGTTAAATGCCTTGGCTTGACGGGGACTCAAACAACATGATAAAATGCATAAGAGGTGAGCATCCTTCATCCTGGTCAATTAGGAATTTGGTGGAAGAAACCAAACAAATCTTGCTCACTTTCGACAAGGTCTACATTCGAGAGGTTAACTCAGTTACTAATTGGGTGGCCAATGAGGTGGTCAAAAGGGAGACGTCATAAAGGTGGATTAATGGTGATGGGCTTTCGATGGTAGAAAAAAGCATGATAGAGATTGAGAGAATCTAGAGGAGGATGAGAAATTTTAAGAGTAATTATAAAAGGTAATGTTATCAGAATCACATTAATTTTATTGAGAGCTAAGCATGGGCCAAACATGAGTTATCTTAACTAGGAGGCTTTTGGCATGCTTTATGGTTGATTGGTAATCTTTATTACTATTGCATTCCTAAGAACAAAGGTAAGCTTTTTTTTGGTGAGTTTTATCTGCAATTTATTCTTCAATTTCGGATGTTGCACAAAATTTATACTCTAAGCAACAAAATGGTGGCCAAAAGGCATTGTAGAGAGCTAGAGGATGAAGCGACAAAATGGAAAAGGTAGTCAAAGGTTTAGGAGAAACTGAGGGAAGGTGGCATTTCCAATTTCAATGAGAAATTGCATAGCTGGAACCCTAAGGTTACTAATCTTATGGTCACATCTTGGAAAGATGGGAAAGTTAAGATAGATGGGGTTGATTTCTGGGTTATTGAAGGCATTACTGTGGAGGTCACTGGTTCCCTTGTTGAGGGAATAAAATTCTTTAGGGACAAGAAAGTTTCCATTAATGCAGTGAAAGAATTTACTAAGAATGCCAAGGAGATGAAAGAATTGTTGAAGACAAAAGCGTACTATGAACCAGATTCAATTTAAAAAATTTGGAGGTTCATCCTGAGGGTGATTATTTCTTACATTATGTTGGATACTAGGTATGATAGAATATGTACCCATCACTTTTCCATCCTTAACCACTTCAAGTATGGCATGAAAATCTCCATACCCTACTACCTCTTCTTCTTTGTTAATAAGAATATCATGGGTTATAATAAGAAATTGTATGTTAACCCAACTTTCCATGAGGGCTTATTGTTACTGATTTATGAGCACTTCAAGGCTCAAACCCGTGGTAGATCTATTACCCACAAAGTGGAGTCCTTGGATGATATGAAAAGCTCCTATCTCCCATCTGATACTGAGGATAGTGTGGGGATCTACTTGGATGATGAAGAGGAGGTGGCCAAGATAATTAAGGATTTGGAAAAGAACAAGAAGAAAAGGACTAGGAAAGGCTTGATGTGTAAGAGTTTCAAGTCTATGGTTAATTCAGGTGAGGATTATAATGAAGAGGATGGGGGGATGGATACAAAAGAGGAGATTGATGTGAAAGATGAGGGTACTAGCAAGGTCCTGGCTTGTAGGAAAGTGGATATCCTTCCAAAAAAAAGAAGGGGAATTGAAATTGAAGTTTATCAAGATTCTAGCAAGGTTTAGGAGACAACTCCCAATGCCTAGGAGGTCAGAAATGAGGATTATGACAAGGAGAAAACTACCATATCTTTTAGCTCCAAGGGCAAGAAAACTATTTGGAGGAACTTCAAGTCTCAGATTGTGAAAATGGGAATTGTTAGAGAGACTATCCATCCTAAGGTCTTAGAGGGAAATGATGGTAAAATCCATTTGGAGGAACTTATTGATCCGACAATGGTGGTTCTCAGTGAAAATGCTAGGGAGGTGGGGATGAATCTGCTCAACAATGCCCGAAACAACATGGTGGATAACTTCTAATCAATCAAGTGGATTTTCCATGAAACTAAAGAGTTAAAGAACATGGTGCAAGGGCTAGAAATGAAGGAAGGAGATTATGAGTCTGACAGAATTAATATTCTGGAAATCAGGGTTACCGAGATGGATAAGAGATTGGACAGGATGGAGTGCACTCTTCACAATTCTTCTAACTAGAGCTTTAATATTATCAAAGGCTTAAATGGTAATATCAAACAAATGTAAGTGATGATGGAGGTTAGTACAGACGGGAAAGTTGACATAGTCAATGAGGAAAACAAGGTTCCTAAAGTGGATGTCAACCCCTTAGATGAAAGGCCAAGCAATAAAGAGAGATTGAACAAGAGGAAGAGGAACAAGGAGGACACTTCAAATGACAATTAGCTGATGACTGAAGCAGTAGAGACCATGGAAAAGTTGGAGCTCAAGGCAGCTAAGATGGTCAAAGAAACAATGCCCTAATTTGTTCTCCTTGCTTTTTTGTTTTTCCCCTTGGTTTTTAATTTGGTTGGGCTTGCCTGCTTCTTTAGAGGCTATTTTTTCTTAGGACTGGTTAGTGGCCTTCCTTGGCTTGTAGTTTTTTACTCTTCTTCTTTATGTTTTGGACTTTAATTTAGTATTTTATTGTCTATTGTGGGGTTTCAGGCACCTGTTAAAACCTGTTTTAGTTAATAAAAAACATAGATATGGCAAAATAAAATTCCTTAAATTAATAATTAAATTATTATGAGAAGGAGACTTCCAAGCTAAGAACAAATCTTGAATAATAAGGGGGAGAACCCACTCCATATCCAGTCTACAAATCCTCTTGCATAACCTTCTAGTGTAAGAGCAATGAATGGTCAAATGATTAATCGACTCTTCCTCTTCCTTGCAAAGGTAACATCTGCTAATAAGAAACATACCTTTTTTCATTAGATTATTAGTAGTAAGGATTTTATCCTACAATAAGATCCAAAAAAATATGTTAATTTTAGGTGTTAGGCTTATAAACTAGACTTTAACCCAACCGAGCTCATGACATTCTTCAAAAGTATTACCATATAGAGATGAGAGAGAGAAAAGTCCATTAGGATTAAATTTCCATGTTAGAGAATCTTCCTCATGAACTAAAAAGACAAAATTGAGCATTTTGTTAAGGTTATTAAGAGCCTCATCTACTTTGGTAAGATCCACCTATTTATCGTCTTCCCAATAATCAGCAACATATGTCCCAAAAATTGTCTTGCATTGATCCATATACCCCTTCCAATGTTGGTCAGTACTTAGAGCATGATCAAGAATCCATATGTCATCCCATAATTGAATAGTTCTACCATTTCCAACCTTCCATCTCACCCCTTTATTGATAATCTTCTTATTTTTCTGAGCCTGATTCCAAATCACAAAACCCCCTTGTGTATCCTCACTACTAAGGAAAAGATTGAAGCTTTGGTTCTCCCTATTATATTTATCATTCCATATGTCTTTCCATTCTCCAGGTTCATTGTATAATCTCCAAATAATCTTAGCAAGTAAAAAATCATTCATGTTATTAATCTTTCTTAGTCCCAGTCCTCCTTTTTTGATGGGCATACAAGCCTTATCCCAAGCAATCAAAGCCATTCTTTCCTTCTTTTCCATACCAGACCATAAGAATTTTTTCAATGTCCAAAGCATACTTTCTAGGTATCTTAAAAACACTCAAAGCATATAGGGGTATACTTTTGATAGTGGATTTTAGAACAATTACCTTACCAACTTAACTAAGGAGGGATCCTTTCCAACCAACCAACTTTGAGTGGATTTTGTCAATCAGAACACTCCATAAAGACTTACGAGGGTCAAAACATAGAGGTAAACCAAGATACAACCCCAAAAGGATGCCAACCTCACATGCCATAGTTATTTTAATTTTTTTATCTATTTACATTAACATTAATGAAATAGATCAAGGTTTTGTTCTAATTAATAATTTGTTCTACATCCTGCCCATAATCCTTAAGAGTCTTTTTAATATTCCTCTCATTTTTTACTGAAGCTTCTCCCATCACAATTGAATCATCCACAAATTGTTGATGAGAGCAAGTTAAATCCTTTGAGGAAGGTGCTAATCCCACAAAATCCCCCTTTTGAATCATTTTTTCCATAAATCTACCCAAACACTTAGCCATAAGGATGAATAAAATAGGAGATAACAGATCCCCTTGTCTTAAACCAAGAGAAGCCTAGAAGAAAGGACTCATAGATCCATTAACAAGAACATAAAAAGTGGCAGATGAGACCAACATATGAATCAAATCCAAAAATCTTTAATTGAACCCAAAAGCTTCCAATGCACATATTAAAAAATCCCAATCCACCCTATCATAGGCCTTAGATAAACCCAACATTAATAAGAAACCTTATTTCTTAGATTTGTTGAGGGAGTGAATATTTTCATGAACGAAGATAATAGAATCTAGAATTTGCCTACCTAGAACGAACCTATTCTGTTGTCTCGAGATCAAGTTAGGTAATATAGTCAAAATCTCGAGAGTAAGAACTTTAGAAATGATCTTATAAAAAGAAATGCAAAGACTAATGGGTCTAAATTGGTCCATACTATCTGCCCGCCAACTTTTTGGGTATCAGAGCCAAAAAGGTACCATTCAACTCTTTAATAAGTTTTCTAGAACCAAAAATCTCTTTAACTCCATTAATAACATCCTCTTGAATGATATGCCAAAATTTTGGAAAATGAGGAAGGGGAAACCATCTGGGCCAGGAGCCCTAGCTCCATCAAAGGAAAAAAACAACCTTAATTATTTCATCACTAGAAGGGATGGTAGTGAGGTTTTTGTTCTAATCTTCAGATATGCTTTTTGGGATACACTTCATAAACTCCTTTTTTTTTTCTTTATCTAGATTGTGTTCTCTCTCCACCAATCCACTAAAAAAATTCATAGCTTCCCTTTTGATAGCCCCATCCTCATCACTAATAACACCATGAATATTTAATATGGAAATTTTATTACCCATTCTATGCTTCAAAGTGGTCATATAGAAAAACTTAGTATTCCTATCCCCTTCTTTAATAAAATCTTTCCTAGACTGCTACCTCCAGTAAATCTCCTCCTTGGTAATAATATCATGCAACTCAATCAATTTTGAATCCTCTTCCTCCCTAGAAACTTTCTCATAACCCTCAAATTGAATGTTGTCCTGAATCTCTTTTAATTCCTCAAGAATCCTACTTTTGTTGTCAAAAATATTCCCAAAAGTTTCCCTGTTCCATGTTTTGATATTATCCTTAACATTTATCAACTTTTTAGCAACTTTGAACATAGTTGTTCCCTCAACATGAACCCTCCACGAATTCTTAATAAGGTTTTCCAGCCCACGATGTAAGGTCCACATTTTTCAAACTGGAAAGGATAGTACTTTTTAATGGAGACAAGGTCAGCTAGAAGCAAAACTAGGTAATGATTGGAACCCGCTCTCACATGAGCTGATAATGAACATTTACAACTTTGAAACCAATCATTACTAATAAGAGCTCTATCAAGCCTAACTTGAATGAGATCCTTACCCAACCTTCTATTCGTCCAAGTATAGTCAACACCTTGCAAATCCATGTCATGCAGTAAATGTCTATCAATAAATTCCATCAAATCCATTATGCTAATCAAGTTGGTCTGAATGCCCCCCCATCTTCTCATTCTCTTTCAAGGGTGTATTGAAATCACCCATAATGACTCTGTCCTCATCCGCAAAGTTCTTTCTATGATTAGAAATCTCAATCCAAAGAGATTTCATACCTCATTTGGTATTAGGCGCATAAACATTAGTTTGCACCCATGAAGTGCCATCCTTACCATTAGAAAATCTCATATTCATCATATTCCTATTTTGTGATAGAAGTTCCCCATGAATATTTTTATCAGTCCATAAAACTCCCATACCCCTAGAGGCCCCATCAGCATCACCCCCTAAGATCCTGCCACTTTTGAACAAAAAAAAACTTTCAACTTTATCCTTTGGCATCTTAGCTTCCTATAGAAGAACTATATCGGGTTTATTATCTCTAATCCTATTCCTACCCATGTCTTTCTTATGAGGATTATTTAATCCTATGATATTCCATGAGATAATATTCATTTCTTATGGAATGATTTTTATTCTAAGATAGTCCTTTGACTACCATCTGTTATACTTTTGTTGGTCTCCAAAATTCTTTTCTGCTAATTAGTAAGTCTCCCTAGTGGGAGAGTGGTTTGACCAACATCCCCTATTTTGATACTCTTCCGAGCTTGGGTAAGGGTATGACTAACATCCTCAACTTTGTTACTCCATAGATCCCCTATTTTGTTACTCTTTTCTATTGGGGTAAGGGAATGACTAGAATCCCCAAACTTGTTACTCCTTGTTTTTCTGTTAAGCAAGAAACTTTCTTTATTTTTTTTAAAGTTGATCTCCTCCATTTTCTTAGATCTAAATTTCTTCTTAGGCTCCACATCTATCCAGTCTTCTCTAATTACTTCTTCCTCTTCCATCAAAGCTCTATTTAAATCTTCTACTTCCCCCCACTTGGGTGAGCTATCCTCTATTGGTCCTTTGCTTTGTAGTGAACACATATTGTCCTTGGTGTTCTATTGAGAGCATTCAGTTAAACCTAGTCCTAGAATAATGTATTCTTGTGCCTCTTGATAATCTGAATCCTTTTTGTTAGCAATATTCTTGCTACAGTCACTCAATATTTCTTTTTCTATTATCTCCTTAGCCTCTACAACTTCCATCCTTCTACTCTAACCATCATCATCAGAGTTATCCTTAATCTCTAAATTTTTATGGGAATAGTTAAGTCCTTTTCCAAGCTCCCCTTCTCATTAATTTTACTCAACTGAATAGTCTTTGTCTAAGCACATTTATTATCCTCTTTTACCCCCTTCTCAACTTGGTTTTGTTCCACAACCTCAACATCCTTATTGCCTTTTTGAACCCATTCTTTAAAAAAAAATTGGTATGCTGACCTTAGTGGGGTATTTCTTTGCCCAGTGGCTTGATTTTTTATAGTGGAAGTAGGTGAAAGGGATGGATTCATATTCAATATTCTTTTTCCATACTCCCAATTTAGATTGGAGCCTAATGGAATCCAACATATCAACCCCTTGAATGACCCCCACACAAATTGTAGCATAAGTTAATCTCCTTCTTGAAATTGTCACTAGGTCCATAGATAAGAGTTCTCCAAAGGTATTAGCTTTTCCTTAGAAAACATCTTCTACCCAGAGCTTGAGAGGCATTCCTGGAAGTTTGACCCAGATAGGGGCTTGCATCATTGATTAGTTCTGAGAGTTTAGGTTAGGGGACCATTTTTTTAAAATCATTTTATGCTTACCCACAACCCATAGTCCACTACACAAAATGTCTCTTCTGTCTTCATCATAGGAAAAGCAAAAGGATCGACAACCTTTTGACATTGCAGCAATATCAACATGTCCCTTCAAAGCCCATTTCCTTTTAACAAAGGTTATATGTATCTAAATATTCAGTTTGGCACCCAAGAACCTCCCCACAAGGGTAAGATCCATTCTAGAGATATTTGTATCTATGATTTGGTCTAGGATTTCCAAGATAATTGAGCCTTGCTTGATAATAGAAACATTCTTAACTAGGGGAAAGGAAGACTTACCAACCGGTTTGATGCCAAACAAACTAGACCATTTTCTGGCAGGAATCTTGGCAGTAGCCACAGATATTTAAAATTTAGTTTAATCCAAATGGCTTAGATTTGATTAATATTTTATGTTTTTATCAAGTAGCTTTGAGTTGATTTGGCTAGTTTTCTTTAGGTTGACCATTTAGGGTGTCTACAAGTGGATCTAGTAGTCACTAGGACAAGTGATAGTAATAGTTATTTCTAATTTGAAGCTTCACCATTGATCCATATTAAGACCTCAAAATTGACCAAATTATGTAAAAATAAGTATGTTCTTTGATTTTATTTATACTAATCCTTATTTGGAAAATTTAGCAGAAGTTTTAAATGACATATAAGTATTTGGTGAATATTGCTTAATAGCAACACATTTTATGTATTTTTCTAGGCAATTATGGAATGTTGGATCATAATAGAATTGGAGAACATTATGGTGAATTGAGACATGTTTGCACAAAATTCACGAAACTTGGGTCCTCATGTAAGTACATATTTATATGGCTATTGGTAAATTATGAGCGTCGATTATAAAAAACTTTTGAAATTGCAGGAAAAAATATTAAATATATCATTTGGAAATTTTTTTTTTTTTATTGAGAAAATCTTTGCAGAGATAAAATTAATTACATATGATTATGGATGATTAGGAAATGCATTTGACCATATATATATATAAAGTCCAAGCAAAATGACTACCCTGATTGGTACAACTTATTCACCAAATTCTAATTTGTTGATGTGAAATATTCTCCTGTGGGTAAATTACTGCCAATAAAGTTATCCCTATCATAGACTTATGACCACCTTTGATCCTAAGTTGTATCTATTTCTTAGTAATCTTGATAATACCATGATTCCTACTAATAAATTCATTCTATTGGTGAGAACAACTTTTATCATTCTTCTCGTGAGAAAGATAAGACCTTAAGAGTTCCCCCAAGACAAGTTTAAACCATTACTCTTGACTTTGAAAAGTTTGAGCAATGAGTTGGACAAAGAAACTCCAATGTATAGGTCATCTCCATAGAACACAATTTGAGGAAGATAATTCATAATGATGAACTTGGTGTTAACATGTTGTGTACTATATCTCATCTCATTGATAACTATGTCCAACCTATTAGATATTATGCCCAAGAGCTAGATTTCATTAAAATTACCATTAGTGTTGAGACCATTCCTATTCCTACCTTGATAATTAGTGTCTACTTATGATCTTCCTCTATTAACAACTTCCATTCAAAACATCAACCCTACACATTTTAACATTCCTAAATCCTATTATTCCTCTTTAAGCATTCCATGTGTATCCCTACCTTCATCATGCCCATTTACAATAATAATACTTTTCTAATTATATTGTTTCTTTTATTTCCCATAATGGTCCAAATCTTTCACACATATTTTTTGCCACTCTTTCTACTAAATCTAGTATCAATAGCTTGGGTCAAACTATTTTGTATTTACAACAAAAAATTATGTACGTAACTTAGTTTGAGTTTAATATTCCTACTTGTGACATTGTCACTCCTTTTCCCTTAGACATGATTTGTGTCATCACTCCCCCATTTATGAAAATTCCTCATTTGGAGACGTACAATAGTAAGGGTGATCCTTGGAATAATGTTAAAACATTTCAAACAATACATGGTGATTTCTCTTTAATTATTATATATTCATTGTTAAACTATTTACTAGAACTTTTAAACATAAATCCTTGCAATGGTATTACTCTATGCCTCATTTTATTGATTCCTTGAAAAAACTTGCTAATAATTTCATCCAATAGTTTCAAAAAAATATTGCTCCTAAGATTTACTTAAGTATTTGATACATTATAAGCAAGGTGTTATAGAAAATGTGACTAATTTCATTAGTAGATTTAAGAATTTTCATGCTCAATTTTTTATTATATTATGATTGATACGGATATTCAATGTATTTTTATTTCTAGTCTTTGAAAACATATTACAGATACAATATTGTTTTGTTAATTCTCCTCTTTTACTCAATTATGCACAATGCTTCATAATTATCAACTTTAAGTGAGTCAATTTGAGATATCTTATCCAATGGTTTCAATTGATGAAAGTGATGTTGCATTTTAGTAGTTTCAAAAGTTTCAAAAACCTAATAGCTTTAACAAATTCAATAATTCATCAAAACATGTTGATGATTAAGCGGAAAAATCATCCAAAGATGTGGCTTCTTTATCATCTATATCTAGAGCTTCTTGTTATTTTACATGTCTTTTTGAATATTTGCATTATGTGATATTAAATATGATTAATGCTAATGTGATACACATTCATTTCATTAAACCAATTTACATGTCGAAACCTTTTCCTGAATCCTTTGATCACAAATCCTTTTGTCAATACCATCATAAACCTAGCCATAATACTAAGAAGTGTTTCCACTAAAAATATGTTATTCAAGACCTCATTGATTCCAATATTGTATCTATTGAGGGTGCTAATGATTAATGAATGATTTTTTAGCATCTCCCAACATAAACTTGAAAAATTATACCAATCCTATTCCTTCTCATTCAACTGATACCATTGAGTCTACTCAATCTCTAATTTCTTCTTCTACAAATGTTCACTATGATATTGAGTGTACTAAAGAAAACAATATTGTCTATCTTATTGATCAATCTGAACCTAAACTCGAGCCTAAACTTTAGCTTTTCATTCCTAGAGAGATAATTAAAGAACTTGATGGTCCTATTTACATTATAGCAAAGGTTAATGATATTCTTTCTCATGATGTCCTTATAGATCCTAATTTGAAGGTGAATGTTATAACTGGAGAACATCTTTATACTAGACAATTGCATCAAGTTTTCTATGATAAATCTAGAGTGATGATCCAAGCTATCAATGGTTTCACTTATCATATCCATGGTTCAATTAATCTTCCTATATAAGTTGGTGGTAAAACACTAGAGGTTACCTTTTTTGTCATCCCAACTTTTGATTTATTTCAAGTTAGACTTGGTTTTCCTTGGCTTACCTCCACATAATTCATAGTCTCTCTTATTCACAAGTGTTTGAAATCCCTCCATGATAGATGAATAATCATAATTAATCATAATTTCTATTGTCACTTAACACCTAGAGGAATTGGCTATTAGCAATAAGAATTAAAATACCCATCCTCACAAAATGGTCCTTTTGTAGAATTGGCCATTGTTTCATTAGTCATGCTTGATGTTACTCCTTTGGCATGTTTCCCACCTTTCCTAAAGATTATATATCGATATGGGGGGAGGCAATGTGCTTGACTAGATTATCTTGTCTATTGAAATATTTGTGTTTGATTTTTGTAAAGTGTAATGCCCTGCCAAGGGATCCAAAGAATTAACCTAGAATATCACTAAGTTTGGAAGCATTTTTTTTTTAAAACATGAAAGTAAATACCACTTATAACTTATACACAACAACGAAAGCAATAGCAATGTCCATCTAAAAGTAAACATATCATACATAACAGATTACATTCTTTAAGGATCCCTTAACATTGAATTACATCTAAATCAACTAACATTATTGAATCCATCTAATACAACAACCACATGAAATAATAATGATAAGTCCAATGTTTATACGTTACATTTCTAAATGCTCAATCATCCATTGTACATGTCACAGGGTATGAAAATCTTAAAATAATATACATATGTGGAATAAGGTACATCATCCTATTCTAATCCATGATGCAACAAGGTAAAGGTAACCACATGTCATACATGATACATCATCATAGAAGATATAGACATCCATCATAAAAGATCAAACATAATAAACTAAGTGCACGGTTCCTCCCAACCGTTAATAGCATCATTAGACCATTATGGATCCTAGCCATCCCTCTGTGAGTAATATTCCAAATCACCGAGGAGATCATCGATGTTAACATAGTAGGAATGTCACTCCTAACATATACTATATCATATGCAGAAAGTAATATAACATGCAAATATAAGCATAAGATAACATCATCTAACATATGATAATCATCAGTGAAAGGATACATATCCACCATCATGAAGGACGCATCAGCCACAATGTCTCAAACGGATCTCAAATGATAAGAGTGGAAAAACACTACCACCTGATCGCATGGTACCTAAGTGGTCCACTCCCACCGTGCTGAAGAGATAATCTCAAGTCCCAAACAAGCTATCAAAATCACATAGCACAAGAATACTCTCTAGTCCAAGAATCCTAAAAGTATACTAACTCAAAGGTTCCAATCACAAAAATTGACATCTAATCCCCAGAGGCACACAATGACATGTAGGAACCTACTATGCAAGCGGGAAAGCGTCATCGCATATATCATGTAGAAGTTACCCTGGCAGTTGGCTATACTCCACGGGTCCCTACTGATCCTCATGCGGCCACTAGTATCCTCTCATACTGACAAGGCATACTATGGAATGCAAGGTCGCAACCATGCATTCTCTCTACTCCCATCCTAGTCTGTACTAGCACTCAAGGCATGGGCGAGAACAAAACAATTATCTTTTTAGGTTCATTTAGTTAGTATTAGGTGTGAATGTTTTCACTTATTAAAAAACTTACAATGAGTTACCCTGGCAGCCTCTTAGGGCCCCGACCCCCATTGCAAGCCACTTCCCGACACTACAAGCAGATTACCTACCCTAAGCTCATGGAATCATAAATCACCCCAGTCCTATACAAGTGACTAGAGAGAAAAATCAAAAGATAATCCATAATAAGAACATCAAATATCCACAATAATAGCATCAAATCTCCATGAGCATCTGAAAAGCATCCATAGAAAATCATGACCACAACAACTCTCTATTGGCAACTGAAGCATCACTGATAATCAAAAGTATCCATTGGTTCTCAATAACCAAAATATATCTCAAAGCATATTGATCAAAGACTCCAAAATGGTTGAGTCAAAACATGTCACAATATGACATCATAAACCAACATTTCAGTCCCATCATGGCGACTGGAAAATATACCAAGGATAACTGATCGATGACTCAAAAATGGTTAAGTCAAATGTCTCATACATATGAATCACAACTTCTTGCAAGAAGACTAGAAAATAATAACGATCAGCAATTACAAACATTTCATACAGCATTCCATCACATAACCATGGTTGGGTTTATAAAGATCAGAAATAAGACATCATCATGACATCACAATCATGACCCCCGAGCCTCTAGTAGACGTCCTATAACTGGTCAACACTAGTCAACCCAAAAAACCCAAAACAAGAAGCATAGAGAAAACACAATGCAAACATATGTTTTGGTTTGCTAAAATTACATAACTGAATTAAGTGTAGAGGTTTTCCGTTTTCCGTTTGCAAGTATACTTCAAGAGTACAAGATTCTTCATTTAATCTCCAAGTCAACATAGAATTATCCTTCCATTATTCTAAAATAATCATAAGATAATTATATACTTGTATAAATCATTGCACTAGCACCCATTGACTTTTAGATAAAATCACTCACGCTATTCAAAACATTAGAATCAACTTTTCAAATAATTAGTTTACAATTTCCTTTAAACACTTCAAGGACAATCATTTATTAAAAATAATCCTCATTGATTTTAAGTAAAATCAATCTCATTAATAATTCAATTATTTAATTCCACTAAACACTTATTAATATCTCTTTTCTTTTAAATCAACCTCATTTAAAAATCCATTTACTTAAATTAATAATTAATTACACTTCATCTACTATTAACTAATCTTAATTAAATTAAATTAAATTAAATTAGATTAGTTAATAAACCATATAAAACTAATGCATAGTAATAAGATTCTATTCAAACTTGCTGCAGTGGCAGAATAGAAAGCTTATGCGATAGGAAGTCTAGTGGCGACAGGAAGATAGCATACATAACCATAAATCCAGAATTGCATTGCGACAGGAAGTCTAGCGGCAACAGGAAAATAGCATACAAAATTATAAATCCAGAATTGCATTGCGACAGGAAGTCTAGCGGTGACATGAAAATAGTATACAAAATTATAAATCCAGAATTGCATTGCAACAGGAAGTCTAGCGGCGACAGGAAAATAGCATACAGAATTATAAATCCAGATTTGCATTGCAACAAGAAGTCTAGCGGCGACAGGAAAATAGCATACAGAATTATAAATCCAGAATTGCATTGTGACAGGAAGTCTAGTGGCAACAGGAAAATAAAGAGTGCAAATGAAATATGCGAAAATCATGAGTGCATCTGGATACTGATGCTAATTTGCTATGCCTCAGAATCTGCAGAGCAAGCTCCTTCCTTATCCAACGTTGCCGGGTCCTCCAAAGCTCCAAAAATGCTCTCCCTAAGCCTCTAGGAGTGCCTGAATATAAAGAACTCTCAAGAAATACCTAGAATGTCTCTAGAAACAACTAGAAGGTGTTGACAACTAAGCATGAGTCTATTCCAACCTTCTAGATGAGTCATAAGGTTGTAGACACCATGTGCTTAATTGGTGCACTAACTCTTGTGTTGTTGACATAAGTGAAATCAAGAGGTGCATTAACTCCTAGACAAGCTTATAAATCTTATTTTAATTTTTATAATTTTCATTTTACTTTTATAACTTTTATTATTATTATTTATTTATTACTTTATTACTATTTTATAATTATTATTAATTTTAATTTCTAATTTCTTTTATTTAATTCTTCTTCTCAATTAATTTTCATTTAATTAATTATAATCAAAATATCAAAGATCATGATATTATATTAATTTTCTCCAAATAATTTATTTATTTATTAAATCTATTTATTAATACTTTAATTAATAGAAAATTCACCATAGACCTCCAAGATAAAATATAAAAACCCATCATAGAACAATTCACACAAAATCAGTCTAAATGGTTAAAAATTATGAAATATGTCATCCGACACATTCGGTGGGTAAAATATACAAATACTTGTCCTACCTCACTAGGACAAATGGTTTAAGGGTTTGGGATTTGGACTCAAGAATTTATCTCCCTTCTCTTATCATTGAGATAGTGTAATAGGGTATGCTCATCCTGGCAATTCAGGGAAGTTGATACCGGTACCTGCAACCTGCATAAAAACCATGCATGTACATACAATATATATAATGCTAAGCTAAACAGGCAATGACAGGAAGTGGTGCATCGTGTAGATCCTGACTAGCAGGTGACTACGACTCCCTTCCTTAACCACATTAGAAACGCCATACAATAAGAACAAACACGCACACCATATACATGCAAGTATGGGGTAAGTATCCATAATAAAAACACATGAGATAATAAACCATCTAACTAATCATCATCAATAACTGAAAGCAATCTAATGATCATCATGCATACATGAAATGTAAAGTCTAAATGATCTCATCATATATCAATTGAATCCATAACATAATGTCTGATAGTCTCAAAACAATACCACTAATCCATCAACACAAAATTAGTCTAACATAGTCTGATAATAATAGCAACAATGTGTCCAGAAACAATGTGAACAAGGGCAAGCACTACATAAAGTGCTTCCTCTATAATGTGTTGCTTTTAAAAATAAAAAAATTATATTTCTTTACACTACCCTTCTTTCTTTATTGGAGAAAGGTGATGGAGTCAATCAATCCGTAGTGACATTCTTCTATTGCATCACATTTTTTCTATAGGTTGTTATATGTTATGTTGTACATGTGCCACCATTCTCAAATGTGCCTGTGTTGTTTGGATGATGAAAAATTATAATTATTTATTCTGTTTAGTACTTCTGATGTTTTCCCAAAAAGTGATATTTTCATTTTTCTTGTAGTTATACTACTATTGGGGAATAATGAAAGTTCATTTTGATATAATTATGACATACATGAGTAATCATATGATCATACAAGCTCACTCCTTGTTTCACATTTTCCACACACAAACACACAACAATTCAATGCAATCTCTCTTATGTAGATGGTTAAAGAGACAATGCTTTCCTCAAATTCATCTTTTCATTATCAATGCCCTTGTGCGTTGTTTAGTGAGTCCTTCAATATAGACATTTGATCATCTTTTTCTACATCCCTTTAGAGACAATACTTTCCTTAGGAATGGTTACTTTTTTAGGATCCCTTAATGGAGACATTTCTTTCCTTAAGGACTAATCCCTTTGGTTTAATGGATTGACTAGCACAACAAAACTTGCTAGACTACTAATGTCATCTTTTGCAACAAAACTTTCTCTTTGTATGATCCACAGTAAGGCAATCCCTTACTAGGCTAGTAGTCATGTCTCTCCATCTCTTTCTCTCTTTTATTTCTCTCTTTTGAGTGATGACTCTTTTCTTTTGATTTTGGATTTGGTGCTAAGTTAAGTCACTTGGGGGCTTGCTATTTCTTTTTCTCCTTGACCTTGATAAGATTATTCTTACACATTTATATACTTTATCTTGAGCAGGAGTTTTTTCTCATATTCTTGCAATTGTGGGTTAAATGTACAATCTTAAAAAGTTAACACCCATAGTTAGATGCTTTATTATGAGCTATTTTGGTGATTTTAAGATATGATGTCCATTATGCTTGATTCTGACAACCTAATTCTTCTTTTGCCACACCATTTTTACCATCCCAAAACCTAATTTAAATTTGAGTTAATTTTTTGAGGTACATAACATTTCAAACATAAATGTACTTAGATTTTTTGACCAAATTTGGCCTAGATCCCTATGGTGGGGTGTTAGCGGGAAATTAGATCTTGTGGTCGTCTTGGCTTATTTTTTAATGGATCAAGTACACAAATACTACATCTCTTTTCATTTTGACATTCAATATTATGCAATCAATAAATCAAGATAGATTAAACACTTGGATTAAAGATTTGAAGGCAAGCATCCAAGATCTAGTCTCCTCTAATTCATTTAAGTAAATTCAAAGGTAATTTTCCCCATTGAAGCAAGTTTCTCTCTCATTATGACCAAGCAGAGAAACTCTCATAAAAAGCAAGAAGATCCTTCCTTTTATCTACTTTCATTCCAAGCGATTAGCAAACATATCTACATTGAAGATCTTGGATTAACATGCATAAATCTATGCATTTATAAGGGTATCCTTAATTCTTATTCTAATTTTAAGTTCAAATCCTTGTTTGGAGTATATTCAAACATCTTCATGGGTATGAGTGATTTCTCACATCTATCCATGAGGATTTGAGCAATGTGAATCAAACATTTACATTTTTACATTCTTTCCTTTATACAACTTCCTTTTATTTTCAAGGTTGATTCCTAAACAAGGGTTTGACCAAGGAAAACACCTATCCAGTCCTTTCCCCATTTTTCTATGTGCAAGAACAAGTTGTAGAGATGTTAGATTTCTTTTAAGTAAATCATGAGTAATTGAAGCATCCTTATAAGTTTTAGGTAGAAACCCAGGGCATTGCAAGTTTTAGTTGCCTTGCACCTTATTACAAATTTTTTTTGCCACCTTATACCTCCTAGATCCACCTCAAATTTGACTCGAATATGAGTTAAAACTTCTAGTCTTAGAACAACAATTACAAGTACTTTTGAGATTCCTTATGCTTGATATTCTTATTTGAAAAAACATATTTTATATTTTAATTAGAAGTGCATAAAAATATTTCATAGTATACATTTCTTATATTTTTACCATTTCCCATTTCAGTTTTACATATTTAGCCAAGGATCATTGACCTATTTAGCACTTGGGACCTTCCTAGTCTATTGAGACATCTTCCTTCCACATGTACAACATTGAAAGGAAGTGGTCTACCTCTTTACATTGCTTCCCCTTTTTATTGTAAAATTAATAAATGTTGCTACTACACTAAAGGTTATCCTTATATCCAATCTTTAGTTTATCAGAATTATTGCTTCAACTAATACTATGTAAATGAATTACATCATTGATTGAATATCATGTTGTAAAGGTAATGACTATTCAAAAACAAGTGCCACATAGTGGCTTGTATTTGTCGTAACTTATAACAATTTAATAAATTAGATTAGTAATCATTAAAAATAAAAATTAACAAGTACCACATAGTGGCATGTACTTGCCTTGTAGTAAATTGTATTAAATTTATTGAATACAATAATTAATTTTTAATATTTTTAAAATAATTTTTTCAATCTAATAAAATTATTATGAAAAGCAAAGAAAATTTATAATCAATAAATTCTTAAATATAATTAGAAGCAATTAAATAGATTTGTTTTTAAAAATAGCACTTCCATATTTATTCGCCCATGTTAAATAGTTTTGAGTTATAAATTTTAATCTAGTTATAACTTTAAGAAAATATATTAATATGTCGAAGTGTATTAATCTATTAAATATGTTTTATATTCATATATTATATATTTGTCCATCCTAAATTATGGCCTTAGAATAGGGGTAGTGCTTCCTGTGAATCCACTCCTATAACACCCCAAATATATGAGCTAATCAATTGGAAGTAAAATATTTATAGAAATTTTAAAAATAAAAAATCTCACATCTATACTTAAAAAAATTCAAAATAGAAATACTTAAATGTAATCAGTTGAAATAAAAAAGAATTATTCACTAGTTAAATAGAAGTGATTACAATAGTATTAGCCCACCACAAATACAATAAGAGAATATGATGATCATCTCGCCCCATTTTAGCTTAGCCTAAATAGAAATAGTAAATTGTTTAGTTGATTCTAGTAGAAGTAGGAAAGATTGTGCCTCACAGTGTGCTAGAAACCATTGCTTTAATCTTCAATCTCCATTTGTTCTTTCTAAAATCCTCCTCCTCCCTCTTAACTTTATTTTCGGTCCATTTCTTACATGCTTCCCCTTTTAAGTCTAAATTTGTTTTCATTCTCTATACTCTTGACAAATTGTTGAGTGCAATCCAAAACACTCCATTCCCTACATCTCCTTTCAAATCTAAATTTACAAAAAAAATCTTTACTCATCCTCTTTCTCATGATGAATTGACATGTGCAATTGGAAAGGTTCTAGAAATACTCTTGTAATACACTACGAACTCTAAAGTCTTATGTGTCTATGAACTTTCAATGGCTGAAACCATTGCTTTGCAATTGATCCAAAATTGTTAGTTGCAAAATATCCACCAAACAAATCTTCATTGCTTTAATCTTCAATCTCCACTTGTTCTTTCTAAAACCATCCTCCTCCCTCTTAACGTGTTTTTTGGTTCATTTCCTACATGCTTCCCCTTTAAGTCTAAATTTGCTTTCATTCTCTATACTCTTGACAAATTGTTGAGTGCAATCCACAACACTCCATTCCCTACATCTCCTTTCAAGTCTAAATTTACAATTTTTTCTTTACTCATCCTTTTTCTCATGATGAATTGACATGTGCAATTGGAAGGGTTCTGGAAATACTCTTCTAATACACTACGAACTCTAAAATCTTATGTGTCTATGAACTTTCACACAAAGATTTTTTTTTTTGTTTTAAAGAGGGGTAAACGCTTTGACCTGGAGCTATGAACCAGTGAGGCCACAAACGGAGGACCTCATCCCCATGAGATTTGAACCTTGATGGCAAGGATAACAACGCAACAACTTAACCATCACAACATGCCACTATTGGCAAAAGGGTTTGTGGTAAACCTAGTGTATTTTTAGTAATACTAATATTTTTTTATTAATTCAAAATAATTTATATTATTTAATTGTATAAAAAGACTAAAGATCTTAATTGAGTTGATCCATAAAACAATTAATTAACTACAATAATTCCTTACCAAATTTATAGTTTTTTATAAAAAAAATTGAAGTCAATACCATCTATATATCTACAACATGAATTTTCAAAACCAAATATCTTTCTTTAAAAACTCTTTCTTGAGTTCATATACAATACCAAATAATAAAGATTAAAAATAAATTTATCAAATTTAATGTAATTTTTAATTTATTTATTTTAAATCTATATAATTTTTTTACCTATAGATTTTTTTAATCTACACTTTTTGACTTCTAATTCCAAAAAAATAAATTATAAAATTATAAAATAGATATAATTTTTCTTTGATAAACACAACTCTTATTATTATTATTTATATTAGCAAGTGCTGGCATGTATTTGTCAAAAATTATAATAGATTAGTTAATTAGAGCAATACAATAAATTTAATTATTATAAAAAAATCAACCAATAATATTTACCATAGTTTAATTAAGTAGAGTGATAATAATATTTAACATAGTTTACTTAATATTTTTCATAAAATTCTAATTTAGAATTTAGAAAGATTAAAAAATATATCAATCTATATTTTAAAATAATATTAATTATATTTTTATTTTTTTGAGTTTTTCTCTACTCTCAAGAGAAAATGACAATAAAGTGAAAAGTTAGTCCTCAAAAAAGCAGAACTTAAGAAAAGCACTAAACATCATCCCCAAGCGAGCAATCTCAGTCATCCTCATAAACCTAATCTAGCCTCGAAACCACAATCACAAAAATCGGTGGTATCCAGTTTATTCAATACCAAGAATAGTTTTGATGCACTATCTTCAGAACAAAAAGGAAGACAATTAATCAAACCTGAAACAAAATCAAATGGATTCAAAACCCTAGTTTGACTCCATGAAATTTGAAACACAACAATCACTATTAACCAAAAGAACAACGAAGATCAAAATGGAGGTAATTAGAAGTAGGTAGCAAATCAAAAAATCAAGAGACCAAGCTCTACCCAAATTACATCAAACTCAAGCACTACTAGAGAAAAATAATCAATGCGACTTAAGAACCAAAAAGTTTTCTTCAACCAAAATAAATATACTAAAATTGGAGATAGTTAGGTAAAGACTGTCCTACAAGGAAATATCTGTAGACCATTTTCAATTTTTTATAATATTCCATGCCCTACAAATGTTTTGGCAATGAATAGTGTTCCATTAGGCATTTTGAAACCTAACCCCCTAGATGCTAGACCATGTCAAAGGGTTGAACCAATTACCTTCTAGCTCCGCCAAACCCCCAACCTACATTCCTCCTCATAGGAAAAGGTAGTTAAACCTATGCAAGTAGGAAGAAATCCAGATTTTTCATCCCTAAGAAATCGACTGTGATGATAGCAAAGACACTATTATTATTAGCAACAAAACTAGTGAGAAAAATGGCAAGAATGCTCCATGCTATGAGTATACGCACTTTGGAATGGGCCAAAAAATCACAAAGCAAAATTGGTAAGGAATTTAGCAGAGATTTGCAACGCCCAGGTAAGTATCATCACTAATTATGATAAGAATTCTTTGTATATTCAATGTCTAAATTTTAGAATTAGGAATGAATTAGTAGGAATATCTAATTTTTTTTATAAAGGATATCTAGTTAATTTCATAGCATGGGTACCAAATTTTAATGAAAAAAGCAATTAGAAACAACTAATAGCTAAATGGATAGAATGTAAAAAATTCCCTCTAGAATTAAATAATTTTCTCATCCTAAAGAGGATAGGGCTATCATCAGGAAATCTAATAGGAGTTGAAGAAAATCTTAAAACTTCAAGTAAGATCAAATTCTTAGTCAACACTGAGTTAGGTTAGGTTACTGTGAAGAAGGTAAGAATTTAGAGAAAGAAAAAATCTCATTTGAAAAGAAAAAATCTCATTTGAAAACTAGATGAGCAGAGAATTACTATTAGAGGAAGAACATAAGGCAAAGGAGGCAGATGCATCAATTAAAATCAAAGAGCAGATATCTTTTGATAATCTAAGAATATCCATTAATCAAGAAGGATTCAAAACTCCTAAGTGTGGAAAACAAAAGCTTAAAAGAGGAAGGAAACCACTAATAGAACTAAGGGAGGATGCAGGACAAGTAAAGGAGCAAACAAAGATGAGTGAAATCCTATGGGTAGGGAAGGGGAAGATCCTTCCCAAGGACCAATGAGAATCACAACCTTGAATGCCTGGGGCCTAAATGTCCCTAGGAAGAAATGCTTACTAAAGAGTAACCTCACTGTATTTGAATCAAAAGTCATACTAATTCTAGAAACCAAATTAAATATAGAAGAAGGGAACAAGTTAGGACCGAAGCTAAGCCTATGGAAAATAGTACTAAAAGAGTCAAATGGGGCTTCAAGAGGATTGGGAATAATCTAGACTCCTCAGAAGATAGATTTAAATACAATATATATTAATACTAATTGGATGGGGTGCATAGTCTCAAGTCTAAGAAACAACCTCCAGATCATACTGATAAATGTTTATGTTCCCACCTAAATAACAGACAAAGTTGTAGTATGGAATGAGATCAACTCCTTCCTAGAGAGTTATTAGAATAAAAACATTAACAATGGAGGATATTTTAATGCAACACTAAAAAGAGGAGAAAAATATGGGGGACTACAGACAACTTCACGAGCGACAGTGGAGTTCAAAGAATGGGCCAAAAAAGCACATTAATAGATATTCCAATCAAAAATGGAATATTCATTTGGAATAACAGGAGGAAAGAATTCAACTACATAGCATAGAGATTGGACATGTTCCTTAAAGGAGATCTAAGAAATATAGATATGGAGATCAAAGCATATATTTTGCCGCTTGTAGGTTCGAATCATTTTCCAGTAAAATTAGACTTAGTCGAACCTACAAAACCTATGAGAAACCCTTTTAAATGTGAAAAATGTGATTCCTAGATAAGAATTTCAAAGAAAATATTAGAAAAAGGTGGTAAGATGGACAAGTCCAAGGGTCAAAAATATTTTGCTTTGTTTTCAAATTAAAAGTGGTTAAAGAAAAAATCCTAAAATGGAACAAATCACAATTCAACAACATATTTAAAGAAAAAAATAATATAGAAGAAGAAATGAACAAGCTAAACCAAGAAGTAATTAAAAGTGGAATGGAAAATGAGAAATATATACAAGAAAAATAATTGCTATCAAAACAAGAAGACATTTTAGCAAAGGAGGATATGTTTAGGAAACAAAAATCAAGGGAGAAATGGTTGGTAGAAGGAGATCGAAATATTAAATACTTTCATACTAGTACTCTACATCATAGAGCAATAAACAAAATCACGAATATTAAAAATAAAAAGGGTAATATGGAAGATAATCTGGTCAAAATCTCAGAGGTATTTGTAGATTATTTTAAGAATATCCTAAATAACTTTGAATCCTCAAATCGAGTAGCTCAAGATGAGATGCTGAAAGTAATCCCAAAAATCATCTCAGAAGAAGATAATAAGTCTCTCAACAAACCTTTATCACTTACATAAATTAAAACAACTCTTTCTAATATAAATGTTGATAAATCACAAGGATCGAATGGATTCCAGACATTCTTTTTAAAAAAATGCTAGTAAAGTATAGGGGAAGATCTATGAAAAGCAATCGAAGCCACAAGAAATGGAGGATCACTATTAATAGAAAAAAATCACACATTCCTAACCCTAATACCTAAAAAAAGTGATGCTAAGGAACTAGGAGACTTTAGATCGATAGCTCTCTGTAATACTATTTATAATATTTTATCTAAAACTTTAGCAAACTATCTAAAAGTTTATCTTCCCAAACTTATCTCGGAAGAGAAAATAGGGTTTGTGCTAGGTAGATCCATTTTAGATGGTATATCAATTATCCAAGAAACTATTCATTCAACATCAAAGAATAAGGAGGCAAGTATGTTGACAAATTAGGTATACAAAAAGCATACGATAAGGTGGATTGGATGTTCTTATGCAAAACTCTAAAAGCATTTGGATTCTCACATCAATGGATCAATATCATCTTTTAATGTATCTCAACTCCAAAAATATCTCTACTAATTAATGAAACACCAGAAAGTTTCTTTAGTATCTCTAGGGGAATATGACGAGGCGACCCTATCTCACCCTTCCTCTTCATTATTATGGTAGAAACCTTTGGGAGAACCATCAAAATAGCTCAAACTGATGAAAATATTAAAGGCATAATGGTCACTGAGAACATCTCAAACATCAACCATCAACCATTTGTAGATGATACGATCCTAATAGGAATAAGCTCTAAAGAAGAGGCATACTTTTTTTTAAATTATAGAAAACTACACTAATGAGACCTGATGCAATTCTTAGGTACATGTCCATATTCCTGAACTAGTGATAACTATATCTTGTATTGTAATCCCAATTATAAGAGCTTCTTACCTTTGTTTGCTTATTTGATGACCATGTGGACTTGGATCTGCATTCGAATGCTTTATGTCCATACTTCTAACAGTTGTAGCAATATCCTTCAAATTTTGGTGCATGCATGGGACAAAAAATTAATGCTGAAAAATCCAAAATCTTCTTCCTCAACACTCCACTAGAAAGGGAAGACTATATCTACAATGAATTAGGGTATAAGAAAGGAACTTTCCCATGTAAGTATTTAGGAATCTATTTGGCAAATGAAGCAAAGAAGAACTAGGGCCGAGAAAAAACACTTGAAAGAATAAACAATCATATAGAAGCATAGAAGGGAAAATTGCAAACCAAAGCTAGTAGAACAACTTAAATCAAAGCAGTTCTTTTAGCAAGACCCACTTATCAATTGTCATGTCTTTAATTACCTAAGAACATCAATAAAAAACTAGAAGCAAAATTGAGGGACTTCTTCTAGAAAGGAACATAAGATAAGAAGAAAGCAACTCTAATTCGATGGGACAAGATCTAGAGGCCAAAAGAAGCAAGGGGATTAGGAACCAAAATACTTGATTGACAAAATGAAGCACTAGGAGCCAAACAAGTCTAGCAGATGTATCAAGAAAGAGATAGCAAATGGGCTAGAATATTGTATAACAAATACCTGAATGCAATTGACTACTCATCTCTCCTGAGAACTAGGAACCCTCCCAAAGGATCAGAGGCTTGTAATTTCATGCAAAAATGTCACCCATTGATCTCTAACTATGTAACATGCGATATAGGAAGAGGTGATGAAGCCTTATTCTGGGAAGACTCTTGGAATGGGCAACCCCCCTAGATAAATTGAATTTATCAATCAACACTAAAACTATACTAACTTCTATATGGGGGAGAAGGTAGCTGATTATATCCAAAATAATCCATCCAATGAAGAAGTAACCTGGAGATGGAAATCCCTAGACAATTTAGGACTTTAACTAGATGGACAAGAGAAACTAGAGGCTATTCTATGAGACTGCCCAATCAATCACTATGATAGGGAAGTTAAACTGATTTGGGCAACCTCCAATGATGGAATATACAAGATAAAGGAATGATACAATCTAATAATCAATTTACAAATATGAGAAACCATAAATATGCCTCTTAATCTTTGTTGGGACCCAACGGGACTACTAAAGGCAAACATATTCCTTTGGGAAACTATACAAAATTGAATCCTAATAGCAAATAGATTTAGGAAAATGGGATTTGAAGGCCCCTCAAGATGTAATCTATGTAAAGAAAACTCCAAAGAAATAGAGCATCTATTTTATCAATGCAATTATGCCAAGGAGTGTTGGGATTGACTTAAAAAGAAACTCAATTGGACCATTCCCCTTCCGAGGGCATTACAAGACCACTTATCTTGTTGGCCCAAAGAATCCAACTACAAAGTGTATAAAAAACTATGGAATATCACCCCTACTATTCTAGTATGAGAAATCTGGAAAGAAAGGAATAGACAAATTTTCAACAATGTAAAACTTAGCGCTTCCTCTCTCTTCAAAAAAATTGAAGCAAGTATAATAGAAGTAATGATTAGTGAGCTAAGAAAGACAACAAAAGAAGAAGGCTCATTCTTAGAATGGGATGCAAAAATTAAAAAAGAATTGGCAACACTTAATCAACCCACCTCTTACATACCAAAAAAAGAATAGTAAAGCTAGAAGCGAATGCAAGTGGGAACCTCCACCCAAAGGATAGTTGAAACTTAATTTTGATGGAGTCTGAAGAGGAAACCTAGGGAAAGCAGGAATCAGTTGTATAATCAAGGCAAATTTTAGAAATTGGATCATGAAAAGTGCTAAACCCCTGGGTATAGAAACTAACAACGTAGCGGAACTAGAAGCTCTCCATGGAGGGTAAAAAGAAAGTCTTAGATTAAAAATCAATAGAATCATAATAGAAGGAGATTCTCAAATTATTTTAAATGCACTTGGAAAATGGAAAACACCTAATTGGGTCTTGAACTCTAAACTTGAGAAAATCCTCAACTGCATGGATAAGTTTGAAGAAGTAAGACTTAATCACATTTATAGGGGATGTAACTCAGAAGCAAACCAACTGGCTAATAAAGGAATAGATGGAGAGAACATATTACAATTTTCTACTAAAATAGTTAATATCAAAACATCTTAATTCAAATCAACTTTTAACACATCCTCCCCCTCCCCCCCCCCCCCCCTTCCCCTTTTGTAGCTCTCATCAGATATAGTGATATCATGATTTCATGGCAAATTAATAACACTTTAAACACTCAACACAAATAGTACTAATAGCATTGAGAATAAAGACAATATCTTGTAATTATATAACATACACCTAGTTTTGCTCATGTCCTATAATAACCATAGATGACGTTATCTCTCGCACCTTTATAGATATATCCTGAGCCCCGAAAAGAGAATTTATTACTTAGCTCAATGTCTTTTTCAAATCACTTTTCTTTTTGACATATTAGGCATTGTCTAGCTTGGGTTTTATGATGGATCCAAATATCTGTCTGTATCATGCTTTAGAGGTTTGTACTATGGCATTTAGAGGAAACGTTAAGCCAGAAAGATGGAATAGGTTACCCAATTTGATAGATGATATGTCCAGGGTAGCCATTAGCTGGGTGCTAGGTGAAGGGGTCTTTAATTATGACTATACTTAGAGAACCAACAATAACATTGTAGAAGCATTTGTTGGGTGCTTGGTGAGGGCTAAAATTGGGAAATGGGAGATCATTCGACTCTGCTACAATTTATTTGACCTAGTATTGTTGGAGGGCATAGAACAAATGGTATTCAACATAGATGAAAAACTAAGGGTCCCCCTGCTAGAATTTTATATGTCTCATCGTCTGGGGAGTTTTGAGTTAGCGGTTGTGCCTAGGCATCCATCCCTGGTCATTCCGGAAAAAAATCAATTTTTCCAAGAATGACCAAAAATGGAGGCCAACATTCACTTCCTTATTTGGTGGAGAGGAATCTTGGAAGACCCTAACAAGGACTGGCTCCTGCATTACCTTCAAAATTTCAATGCATACATCCAACCGGGGGTTGAATTCGAAGACCTCAATGCCTTAGAGTTCTGCCTTCCAAACTTATATAAATCCAACAAGGAAAGGAATGCATATGAGTTCCCTCTAGGCTCTAAGGCCAGAGACTTCAATGAAGTTGTTGAAATCATAATGGTGTCTTAGAAGATGGAAGGGGAAACCTAACTCAGGAGATCTCTTGGAATTTCTTTTTTGGAGGTATCTTGTCTTGGCTTTTGGTTCTGTGCTCCAAGGCTACTAGCTTGGAGATTTTTGTTGTTTTCTTTAGGGTTTTCTCAATGGACGTATGGAACTTATTTAGATCCTTTGGTTTTTTGCTTCTATGGTCTCCCTTCTTAATATTCAGTAGGTTTTATTTTAGGCTTGTTTGCATTTAGGTTAGCACCTGTTTAAAGAGGATATAGCACAATGTCAACATTTGGATTCTGGGCAACTGTAAATTTGGTTTTGTATGTAGATTCTATGGATATTTTAGTTATTAGGTTCTATACTTTTGTAGTCTTCCCCCACTTATAGTGCCATGGTGTTGGTTTTGGTGTCCAAGAGTTCAACCTATATAATCTAGCAATGGTGTAATTTTGATTTTTATAAATTAATATGCATAAATGTTCCAAAGCTATTCATTATGCTTGTCTATTTTATCTGTCTTTTGGAACTAATTTTTAGCAGATCCCCTGTTCATTGAAGCATCCATCCAAAAGTTAGTAACTTCTATAGCCTTGATTATTGATTAATAATAAGGATGCTAAATCTTATAGAAACATTGTAAGAACTAACGCCTTCAGTAGTTTGTAACTAGGCATCATATTTGGAAAATCTTTAAGGTGTAATTCCATTAATCACTAAGTATGGACAACCATTTCCTGCACTTCTGCATTTCTCTTATTGACTATCCTTTTTTAGACTCATTGTCTTCATAGTAAATTAACCTTAGAGTCCACAATCTTATCTAATTTTTATAGAGGAAAATAA
This sequence comes from Cupressus sempervirens, assembly GCA_028749045.1. Lineage (NCBI taxonomy): Eukaryota > Viridiplantae > Streptophyta > Pinopsida > Cupressales > Cupressaceae > Cupressus > Cupressus sempervirens. The sequence continues at coordinate 579,936,599 of CM053785.1, forward strand.
ACAAATTTATACAGATGACATTAATCGACAAACTAATAAAAAGGTACAATACATGCTTAAAACTGAATAAAGTGATCTTACATGCAACAAATTAAAATAAATTTTAAATTGTAATTAGTGTTGATCAATAGTAGGTACTCCCATTAAGATATCCAAATAAGACTAGAGCTAGATAGATTGATATTTGGTAAACAAAGTGATTACATAATATTAGTACTAACAATTAACGTGGATTATGAAGTGTGGTAAATGCATAATAGAAGAATATGAAATCATCCAAATGAGATACAACCATTTCAAGAAGTTTAAGAAGTTTCTTCCTTATCCTATCCTTGGTAAACTAGAGTGCTCAATCCCTTGTCAACATGGTTATTCATTCCCTCCATACCAGTGATAATATTTTGGTTCTATTCCTCAAATGTATTCAAACATATAAATATTCAATGTATATAATTGACAATATTTGACCTTGGCCAAAGTTTTAGAAACTAGGGTATGCCCCTTTTACAATTGTATTTTGAAAAAGATTTCTGTCCTAGACAAGACTGAAGGTTTTCTTCTCCGTCCTTTGATGATTCATGTTTAAACTTAATTCATTAATATAAATCATTAGGCCTTGGCTACTTATCGATAAAAAAATAAATATTATATATACGTATATACATATATGTATATATATATATATATATATATATATATATATATATATATATATATATATATATATATATATATATATATATATATATATATATATATATATATATATATATGTATATATACATATATGTATATATTTAGTGTCTATATGTACATATATTATGTACACACACACACACACACACACTCACATTGGTGCAAGAGCATCCTAGGTTGCCTTGTTGTCTTGCTCATTTTGTTTACCTAGTAGTTCCTTCATGTGCCTAGCAACTCCTTCATGTGCCTAGCAATTCTTCATGTGCCTAGCAATTCCTTCATGTGCCTAGAAATCCTGTTTTCTTCATGTGCCTAGTAACCCTGTTTTCTTCATGTGCCTAGTAACCCTATTTTCTTAATGTACCGAGTTACTATAGCAATTCCTTCATGTGCCGAGTTACTATAGCACTCCTTCATGTGCCGAGTTACCCAATGTATGCCGAGTGATTCTTCATGTGCCGAGTTACTCAGTATATGCCGAGTGTTTCTCCACATGCCAAGTTACCCATTGTATGCTGAGTGTTTCTTCATGTGCCAAGTTACTTAGTGCATGCCGAGTGTTTCTTCATGTGCTGAGTTAACCAATGTATGCTGAGTGTTAGTATTTGGACGTGATTTTGCGAGCTGACTTGCGAGATTTATTTCATTCACAACATTTATGTTAAGATCTTTTCTTGGGATGAGTCCAGATTGTTGTTGGGTCGGCCTTCCTCTTATGTAATGATTCTAGAATGATTTGTAAGCTGTTTTGGCAAGTATAAATAGAATGTTTAGGCTTAGAATTAGGCAAGTTCTGGAAGAGAAGAAGTTTTGGAAGAAGCTTTTGGGAAGAAGATTGGAGAGCAGAACTAAAAGTGTGAATTTGCAGTTGGATCTTTGAATGTATTTGTAATGGGCCGTAACCCAGAAGGCCTTACAGCTAGGCATGTATGAAGATATTTTGATGAATCAATAAAAATAATTATTTCTTCTCCTCCTTTGGTTGCTGTCCATTTTTGTTTTCTTCCATTGTGTTAACTCTTGTAGGGTGGTTTGGATAGTTGGGTGAGCCCTTAGCCCTAGTTATTCGCCCTCTTGCCTATGTTAATTGGTATCAGAGCTTGAGGTTCATCTTTGTGGAGATTGGATTGTGTAGAACCCTGATTTGTATTTGGTTGTAGGGTGGCAAATCTACATATTTGACCTATAACTTGTAGAGGGTTACAATCTTGCAGGAACTTGATTTGTAAAGATGGTTTGTGGTAGAGGAAATAATGTTGATAATGCTATATTGGATCAGTTGAGACAAATTGCAGCCAGATTAGATGCTGTAGAGACAACCCAGAGGAGAGGAGCACATCTTGATGATGTAAGTGATGATGAAGCAACAACACCAAACCCTAATTAAGAACCTGAAGAAGACCAAGATGAAGCAAGATTGTTGAGAGTATTGTCTATAGCGAATTCAAAACCTGTTGTAGAAGTTGTTCCTTATGATGGAAAATTGGACACCAATGCTATGTTGGATTGGATCTCTAATATGGAGAAGTTCTTTGAGTATGAGAACACTCCTGACAATAGAAAGGTGAAGATTGCAGTCACTAGGCTAAAAGGTCATGCATCTCTATGGTGGGAGCACTTGTAAACTAATAGACAAAGGATAGGAAAGGAGAAGATCAGAACTTGGCCAAAGATGGTGAACAAGGTAAAGAACAAATTCCTTCCTGTTGATTACCAAGTTAGCTTGTTGAGAAAGATGCAAAATTTGAAGCAAAAAGACATGATTGTGAAAGAGTATACTAAGGAATTCTATAGACTGGACATCAAATCTGGACATGTGGATGACGATGTTGAAAAAATTGTAAGGTACATTAATGGATTGAGATCTGGAATACAAGATGAAATAGGTTTTGCGAAGCTGGAAAGTGTAGAAGAAGCATATCAATATGCCTTGAAAGCTGAGGAGATCTTGACAAAGAAGCATGAACAAAGACAGAGAGGCAGAGGTGGTAGATTCCAGAGAGGTAGAGGTAGATATTATGGAGAAAGTGGTAGATCTGACAGTTCTATACAGGATAAAGGCAAATCTGAATGGAAGAATGATAACAAAAGCAAGACTGAATAGAAAAGTGGTAATTCTTACCGAGGAGGCACTAATTCTTACCGAGGAAGAGATAATTCTTATTCTAGAGGTGGATTTCATGGTAATTGTTTTAGATGTGGCAAAGAAGGGCATAGATCCTTCGAATGTAGATCTTTTGAAAGTAGGCAAGGTAATAGAAATGCTATGATTCAAGAAGATGATGAGGGTTCACCAAGTGGACCTGAGGCTAGAGAAAATTTGATGGTAAGAAGAACCTTATGTAATAATGGAGGTGATGAGGAACCTGTTTTAAGGAGAAGTCTTTTCAAGACAAGATGTAAGATGGTTAGAAAATGCTATAAAGTGATCATTGACAGTGGAAGCTCTACAAATCTGGCATCAGAAGAGTTGGTTACAAAGTTGTAGTTGCAGAGGCTAAAACATCCCAAACTTTATCATGTTTCATGGATCAAAGATGAGCATAAGATATTGGTAAGTGAGCAATGCTTTATGAAGTTCAAAATTGGACATTACTTTGATGAAGTTTTGTGTGATATTATGCCCATGGATTGTTGTCATATTTTATTGGGTAGACCTTGGCAATATGATAGATATGTTGTACATGATGGAAGATTGAACCAATATACTCTTTGGGTAAATGGGAAGAAACAAACATTGTTGCCTTTGATCGAAAGTTCAAATGAGGTTAATTGTACTGCTATAAAAATTTGCATGGTTAATGGGAAACAATTTGAAAAGGAAATGAAAAAGAATCAAGTCTGTTTTGCTATAAATTCAAGAAAATCGAATTTTGTCAATGAAGACCGAGTGCAAGAAAATAGTGTTAACCGAGTGCCAGTCAGTGGTGATCGAGTGACAGATGGTAGTATTGACCAAGTGCTAGGAGAAATTACAGAGTTGCTGAATGAATATAAATGCATTATTGTTGAAGATATTCCTGATGGTTTACCTCCTATAAGAAGTATAAGTCATTATATGGATCTGATTCCTGGAGCTAGTTTTTCAAACATAGCACCATATAGATTAACACCTACAGAGAATGAAGTACTTAACAGACAAGTGCATGAGTTGTTGCAGAAAGGTTTGATTAGAGAAAGCTTGAGTCCATGTGCTATACCTGTTGTATTAGCACCTAAAAATAATGGAGAATGGAGAATGTGTCCTGATTCTAGAGCCATTAACAAGATAATAGTGAAATATAGGTTTCCTATGCCAAGGATGGATGACATAATAGATTGTTTGAGTGGAGCAAAGTATTTTACCAAGATTGATTTGAAGAGTGGCTATCATCAAATCAGAATCAGAGAAGGTGATGAATGGAAGATTGCTTTCAAGACAAAAGATGGTTTGTATGAATGGTTGGTTATGCCTTTTGGTTTGACCTATGCACCCAGTACTTTCATGAGGTTGATGAATGAAGTTCGGAAAAGATTCTTGGGTAAATTTGTGATTGTTTATTTGGATGATATTATGATATTCAACAAGACTAAGGAAGAACATCTTGAGCATATTAGACAAGTATTGTAGAGGTTGAAAGAGGAAAAGTAGTTGATTAATCTAAAAAAGTGTTCTTTTATGCAAGAAGAGATTGTGTATTTGAGATTTGTGATTTCAGCTGATGGATTGAGGATGGATCTTGAGAAGGTTAAAGAAATTTTGGAATGGCCTACGCCTGAGAATGTGGGCAAGGTAAGATCATTTCATGGTTTGACTGGTTTTTACAAAAAGTTTATAAAGAATTTCAGTGCTGTTTGTAATGCTATGACTGAAACAATGAGAGGAGATAAAAAGGAATTCAAGTAGACACATTGAGCTAACAAGAGTTTTGAGACTTTGAAACAAAAAGTTGCTGAATTACTTGTATTGGCTTTACCTGATTTCAACAAAGTATTTCAAGTTGAATGTGATGCAAGTGGTAATGCAATAGGAGCTGTATTAAGTCAAGAAGGTAAGCATATTGCTTTAGTGAAAAAATTGAATGATGCTAAAAGGAAATATTCTGTGTATGATCAAGAGTTTTATGTCATTGTTCAAACATTGAAGAAGTGGAGACATTATTTGATGCCTAATAAATTTGTGTTGTATACTGATCATAAAGCTTTACAATGCTTGGGAAGTCAACATAAATTGAATCAAAGACATATGAAGTGGGTTGAGTATTTACAGAGTTTTACATTTGTGATCAAGCACAATAGTGGAGTTACTAACAAAGTTGCTGATGCATTGAGTAGAATACGTTCTTTGTTGACTGAAATGAAGGTTGAAGTTCTTGGTTTTGATGAGATGAAAGAGTTATATGATGCCGATCCTGATTTTTCTGAGGCATGAAGAGAGTGCAAAACACCAAATCTGACAGATCACATAAGTAAGTATGATGAGTATTTCATTCAAGAAGGTATGTTGTTCAAAGGTATTTAGTTGTGTATTCCTAGAAGTCCTATGAGGTTGAATTTGATTAAGGAAAAGCATAGTGGTGGATTAGCTAGACATTTTGGAATTGATAAGACATTAAGTTTGCTAAAAGAGAAATATTATTGGCCACAAATGTATAAGGATGTTCAGAAATTTGTAAAGAGTTGTGGAGTTTGTCAAGTTGCAAAGGGAGTGAGTCAAAATACTGGTTTGTATACACCTATTATTGTTCTTGAGAAACCTTGGACTGACATTAGTATGGATTTTGTTCTTGGATTGCCTAAAATAGTAAAGGGGTATGACTCTATATTTGTTGTAGTGGACAGATTTTCTAAGATGGCTCATTTCATACCATGCAAGAAGACATCAGATGCTGAGCATGTTGCCGAACTTTTTTTTAAAGAGATTGTGAGATTGCATAGATTACCAAGAAGTATTATTTTAGACAGAGATAGTAAGTTTGTTGGTTATTTTTGGAAGACTTTGTGGAAGAAGATGGGTATTGAATTGAAGTTTAGTTCTACATTCCATCCACAAACAGATGGAAAGACAAAGGTTGTGAATAGAAGCTTGGGAGATTTGCTGAGATGTTTAGTTGGGAATAAGCCAAATAATTGAGAGATGGTATTGGCACAAGCTGAATTTGCATATAATAATTCTGTGAATAGGAGTACATGGAAGACACCTTTTGAGATTGTTACTGGAATGCATCTTAGAGGTATATTAGATTTGAGAGATGTTGCTGGTGAAGAAAAAAAAGGCGCTGTAAGAGAAGAATTTGCTGATTTTATGGAGTCTTTGCATAAAGAAGTGAAGTTGAGGTTGGAACAAAGCAATCAGAAGTATAAGGAGAATGCTGATCAGTCTAGAAGACACCATGATTTTCAAGTTGGTGATGAGGTGATGGTTCATCTAAAGAAAGGAAGATTCCCGGTTGGAACATACAATAAGCTAAAGATGAAAAAATTTCGACCTTGTAAGATCCTGAAGAAGTTTGACAGTGGTAATGCTTATGAAGTTGAGTTACCTGATGAAATGGATATATTCAATATTGCTGATTTGTTTAAGTATCATGAGTCAGAGGATGAAGTTGTTATACCAAATGATTATCCTAAGAAACAAATTGAGGAAGTTGAAAAGATATTGGATCAGAGAGTTGGCAAGAGTACAAGAGGAAAAGATTACTATGAATATTTGGTGAAGTGGAAGAACAGACCTATTGAAGATGCTTCATGGATTTCTCAATTTGAGTTGGATTCAGCTCAGGTTGGGACATCTCAATGATTCAGAAGAATCATTTCTTTCAACCTCGGTTGTCTGATGTAGGAGCATCTTGGGTTGCCTTGTTATCCTGCTCATTTTGTTCACCTAGTAGTTCCTTCATGTGCCTAGTAGTCTTTTATGTGCCTAGCAATTCCTTCATGTGCCTAACAATCCTATTTTCTTCATGTGCCTAGTAACCTTGTTTTTTTCATGTGCCTAGTAACCCTATTTTCTTCATGTGCCGAGTAACTGTAGCAATTCCTTCATGTGCCGAGTTACTGTAGCATTTTTTCATGTGTTGAGTTACTTAGTGTATGCCGAGTGATTCTTCATGTGTTGAGTTACTCAATGTATGCCGAGTGTTTCTTCATGTGCCGAGTTACCTAATGTATGTCGAGTTACTCAGTGCATGCCGAGTGTTTCTTCATGTGCCGAGTTAACCAGTGTATATCGAGTGTCAGTATTTAGACGTGATTTTGCGAGCTGACTTGAGAGATTTATTTCATTCGCGACATTTATGTTAAGATCTTTTCTTGGGATGAGTCCAGACCATTGTTGGGTCGGCCTTCCTCTTATGTAATGATTCTAGTATGATCTGTAAGCCGTTTTGGCAAGTATAAATAGAATGTTCAGGCTTAGAATTAGGCAAGTTCTGGAAGAGAAGTTGTTTTGGGAGAAGCTTTTGGGAAGAAGATTGGAGAGTAGAACTGAAAGTGCGAATTTGTAGTTAGATCTTTGAATGTGAATGTATTTGTAATGGGCCGTAACCCAGAAGGCCTTACAGTTGGGCATGTATGAAGATATTTTAATGAATCAATAAAAATAATTATTTCTTCTCCTACTTTGGTTGCTATCCACTTGTGTTTGCTTCCGTTGTGTTAACTCTTGTAGGGTGGTTTGAATAGTTGGGTGAGCCCTTGACCCTAATTATTCGCCCTCTTGCCTGCATCATATATATATATATATATATATATATATATATATATATATATATATATATATATATATATATATATATTGCTTCTAAGGATAGAGATAGTGCTTCATGGAAATCTGCCCCTATATATATATATATATATATATACATTTAAGAATATTGCTTCTAAGGATAGGGATAGTGCTTCATAGAAATCTGCCCCTATAATTGACCCAATCAAAATGAAATAAAACAATTTTATTAATTTAAAAAATAAAAAATTGTATATACATACATTAGAAAAATTAAAAATACAACAATCAAAATAAAAATACTAAGTTGAAATAAAAATGATATTACAATAGCATTTTGTAATACAATAACAATAACAATAACAATAATACGAAATATGACTCGCTGTTCATATAAAACGATTATCATCGTACACCGAAAAGACGAGATTGCAGTATAACGTCAACATAAATATTTAATCTCTTAGCCGTGAAAACGGAATTGCCTTTACTCTTGGCTTGGCTTGGCTTTCATCAAAATATCGTCCATGGCTTCTACTGTTGAGGTGCGTATGCAGACTGTGATAGAATTTATATTGAATTTTGTGAGCTATCTTAATGCTTGGATGGTAATCGGCTTTTAGAAGGTTTGGGTGATTAATGTTGTATTGTTATTTTCCTAATTACGTGCGGGAATTTAAAGGTTAAATAATTAGCCTCTTTCGTTTCCAGCCAAGAAGCTTGCTCACTTTTCATACATCTCGCAAGCTGCTATTTTTATGCACAGGATATAAGCCTGGGTTATTGCGGTGTTAAGTGCCCCACCTTACCGCTAGATCACACCCTGTTGGAATTATGTAACCCCTATTTACTCTTCAGCTGCTGCAGAATTGCGTGCTGTTGGCTATGAATTTGTTTCACTTTTCCAAACATCAAATTGACAATTATCGTTTGGGAATTACCGAGATGTTGGCTTTTCAGGAGAGACAGCGTCAGTGAGGATAAATGAGTAAAATGTTAAAACCTGTTGATATTTTAGCTTGCTATTTTTAAATGAATGATACACATCACTGTAATGAAGTTAAATTGCAACAGACAAAGCTCGAGCTAATGACTGACTATTCCTGACATGCAGATTCTTGCTTGATCATGTGAAACTAATGTAGTGTAGTTTGTGGTAACTGATTAGGCAAGTACTGTACATAAAACATTTTTGGGCTACTATTCGCCAATGGCTAATATTTGCCAATTGGCTATTGTTTATATTCGCCCAATTTATGGTTGACATGTTGTAACTAATTTTAATCCTAAAGCGGCAAAAATACTTGTATAAAAGGGCTTAGGGTTAGGGATTGTTTCATAAGGAGTGATGAAAAAATTGGTTCTTGTGGTGGTATTGAGCTGTAAGGGATTATAGATTGTAATCTGTTTGTAATCACTAGATCGTAATAATATTGTACTTGCTGTTTGGTGGATGTAGCTGGGGGATTGGGTGAATCACATTAAATCGTGGTGTCTTGTGTTCTTTTCTATTTGATTTATTATTTTTTGATATTGTTTATATTTGTATGTAATTGTTATTTCTGTCTGTTGTTAAATCCTAGCAAGTGGTATCAGAGCCAGGTTGTTTTTTCAGTTATCCTTTGCAGAAAAGTCTCACAGTTGAGTGGGAGCGATGGTAGACAAGGGTTAACAAGTTTAATGGGCATAACTTTCAGTTATGGAAGATGCAAATAGAGGACTATCTTTATCAGAAGGATTCATGGAAGCCGTTGGAAGGAAAAACTAAGAATCAGGGATCTATGACAAATGACGATTGGGATCTTTTAGACAGAGAGGCACTTGGAAGCATTTGATTATGTCTGGCACCATCAGTGACATTTAATATTACAAAAGCGAAGACGTCGGAAGAGTTGATGAAAACCATAGCGAAATTGTATGAAAAACCCTCCGCTTCAAATAAGGTATTTCTCATGAAGCGTTTATTTAATATGAAAATGACAGAAGGTGGATCTATTGCAGATCATTTAAATGAGTTTAATACTGTTACTAGTCAGTTATCTTTTATGGGTATTAATTTTGATGAAGAAATTAGGGCTCTCCTGATTTTGTGTTCTTTGCCTGAAAGCTGGGATGATTTGGTAATGGCTGTGAGTAATTCTGTTTCTAGATCTAATACCCTAAAATATGATGATGTGGTTGGTGTTATTTTGAGTGACGAAACTCGTAGGAAATCCTCAGGTGGATCTACATCAAGAAGTGGTTTGAACGCACAAAGCAGAGGTAGAATGACTGAAAGAGGAAATAATTCTAGAAATTGTGGGAAATCAAGAGGAAAGTCAAAGGGGAAGCGGTCTCAATTCAGAGTACTGAGAGATTGCTGGTACTATGGTAAAACAGGGCATGAGAAGAAAGATTGCTAGACTCGAAAGAACAATAAAGAAGATAATCCAGAAGGGAACAAGGAGGCAAATGTGGTAAGTAACAAATCCGAAGAGGATGCTTGTCATTAGAAAGTGTTAATGATTCATGAGTTTTAGATTCTGGTGCTTCATTTCATGCTACACCTCATAGAGGTAATTTCATTGGCCTTGTTTATTTGGGGGATAATGAACCGTGTCAGATTGTTGGAAAGGGAAAAGTTAAGATTAAGTTATAGAATGAGAATCATTGGCTACTACATGAGGTAAGACATGTTTCGATGCTAAGTAGAAATCTAATTTCAGCAGGACAACTTGGTGATGAGGGTTGTGTGGTTACTTTTAATGATAAAAATTGGAAGGTTTCAAAAGGTTCTTTTGTAGTAGCAAAATGTGTGAAAATAGGCATCTTATATCTTTGTATAGGTCATATCGTTCTTTCTACTTTAATTATTTCAGAGAAAAAAGAATGATTAGGAACAATTGCTGCAGTTGAGCAGGGAGAACAAATAACTGTTGTAGATTCTGATACAACGCTGTGGCACAATAAACTTGGGCACACGAGTGAGAAAGGTATGAAAGTACTTCATTCAAAAAAAGTTTTACCAGGTCTGAAATGTGTTAATATGGATTTATGTGAAAGTTGTGTATGGAAAACAAAAGGGAGTGAGTTTTGTGAAGACTGAGAAGAAAAATAAAAGGGAGAAATTAGAGTTTGTACATACAGATGTATGGGGACCGACTCAGGTATCTTCCCTTGGTGGCTCTCATTATTACGTTATATTTATTGATGATGCAACTAGAAAAGTATGAGTTTATTTCTTTAGACAAAAATCTGATGTATTTCAAACTTTTAAGAAACGGAAATGCTTGGTTGAAAATGAGACTGGTAAGAAATTAAAATGTCTCAGATCTGATAATGGTGATGAGTATTGCAGTCATGGATTTGAAGATTATTGCTCCATTAATGGTACTCGTAGATAGAAAACTGTTCCAAGGACTCCACAGGAAAATGGAGTGTTTGAACGCATGAACAAGATTATCATGGAGCATTCAAGGAGCATGAGGTGGCATGCTGGGTTGCCCTTACACATGTGGCGGAGGCTGTCAATACTGCTATATATTTGATTAATAAAGGTCCCTCCACTCCTTTGGGTTGTGGTATTCCAGAGTAAGCATGGATTGGTAAGAAGGCGAGTTATTCTTTTCTCAAAATCTTCAGTTGTGAAGCATTTTCTCATATAGATTTTGAAAATAGAACCAAGTTGGAAGCTAAGTCAAAGAAATGTGTATTTGTTGGATATGGCATTAATGAATTTGGTTATAGGCTTTGAGATTTTGAAAATCCTAAAATTGTAAAAAGCAGGGATGTCATATTCAATAAAAAAGTGTTGTACAAAGATTTGTTGCAGCAACATGAGAAGAAAGAAGATGATTATGTAGTGCTGGATGATACTCCAAAAGATGATGTTCCAGCAATTCCTCATGATGTGTAACAACCGCAACAACAAATACCACACACATTAGTGAATATTAGACGGTCAACAAGGCTAATTTGACCTCTAGAATTTTTTTTCCCTCTTTGTATTCTATTTTACTAACCGATGCTGGTGAATCTGAATGTTATGATGAAGTTGTGCAGGTGGATACTAAGATTTAGTGGGAGTCTGTAATGAAATAAGAAATGGACTCTTTGTTGAAAAATAAGATGTGAGATTTATGCAAGTTGCCTGCAGGTAAAAGGGCTTTACAGAATAAGTGGGTTTACAAGGTAAAAGAAGAGGATGGAGGTAAGCAAAAATTTAAAGCCAGGTTAGTGGTAAAAGGATTTGCACAGACAAAATGCATTGATTTTGATGAGATATTCTCTCTTGTTGTTAAAATAACTTCTATTCGCATTATTTTAAGTATTGTGGCTATTGAAGATTTGCATTTGGAGTAGCTTGATGTTAAAAAAACCTTCCTTCATGGTGATTTGGATGAAGAGATATATATGGCATAGCCACACTGATTTGAGGTCAAAGGTAAGGAGAACTTAGTGTGCAGATTGAAGAAAAGTTTATATGGCTTGAAGCAAGCACCTTGGCAATGGTATCTGAAATTTGACAGGTTTATGCATGAGCATGGATACAATAGGTGTCATTGAAATCATTGTGTTTATTTTAGGAGGTTGGATGATGACAGCTACATTATTTTATGCTTATATGTTGATGATATGCTTGTAGTTGGGTCTAACATGGATCATATTAAGGGGCTGAAATGCCAGTTAGCACATTCATTTTCTATGAAGGATTTGGGGGTTGCAAAACAAATTCTTGGTATGAAGATTTGTAGAGATAGGAAGAACATGAAATTGATGCTATCTCAGGCTGATTATGTTGAGTTGTTGCAACGTTTCTCTATGGAGAATGGTACAGCTATTAACAAACCTTTACCCAATCATTTGAAGTTGACTAAGAAGATATGTCCAAAGATACGAGGATAAGATGTCCAAGGTACCCTATGCTTCAGCTATAGGAGGCGTGATGTATGCTATGGCATGTACAAGACCAGATATTGCACATGGAGTAGGAGTCATTAGCACTTATGTGACTCATCTAGGAATTGAGTATTGAAATGCAGTTAAATGGATTCTCAGATATTTGAGAGGTACATCCAGTAAGTGTTTACACTTTGGGGGCTCTACTATTGATTTATAGGGCTATGTTGACTCAGATTTGGCAGGGGATATTGATACCAGACAGGGTACTACAGGTTATTTATTAACTGTTGGTGGGGCAGCAGTGAGCTTGGTTTCTAGGTTATAGAGGGTAAATGCTTTATCCACTACAGATGCAAAGTATGTTGCTGCTATAGAGGTAGCCAAGGAGATGATATGGCTTCAATTCTTCTTGGTAGAATTGGGACACCCTCAAAGGGATAATTATTTGCTTACAGATAATCAAAGTGCCATTCATCTTGCAAAGAATTCAGCTTTGCATTCAAAGACAAAACACATTCAGTTGCGGTTCCATTTCATTCGATCAGTTTTGGATGATGGACAGTTAAAGTTGGATAAGATACATACAGATGACAATTCAAAATATATGTTTGCAAAGGTAGTGACAAGGGAGAAGTTGAATTCCTCTTTAGCTTCGATTGGTCATCGAGACTGAACAAGAATAAAAGAATAGCAAAGCCCAGGGTGGTTTGATCCAGTGGGAGCCCCATGTGGTAGCGGTATTGCTACAGGATCAGTCTCCAAGTGGGAGATTTTTGTCTAGTGTGGAGTCTGATTAGTCCCCAAGTGGGAGATTGTTAGTTTGTGGTGACTGATTAGGGAAGTACTGTACATACTATTCGCCAATGGCTAATATTCGCCAATTGGCTATTGTTTATATTTGCCAATTTATGGCCGACATGTTGTAACTAATTTTAACTCTAAAGCGGCAAAAATACTTGTATAAAAGGGCTTAGGGTTAGGAATTGTTTTATAAGGAGTGATGCAAAAATTGGTTCTTGTGGTGGTATTGAGCTGTAAGGGATTACGGATTGTAATTAGTTTGTAATTACTGGATTGTAATAATATTGGACTTGCTGTTTGGTGGACGTAGCCCAGGGATTGGGTGAACCATGTTAAATCTTGGTGTCTTGTGTTCTTTTTTGTGTGATCTATATTTTTCTGATATTGTTTATATTTGCATGTAATTGTTATTTCTGTTCAAGAGGCTATACGTATGTAAGTTTCTTGAAATTGCATGATATTGTTTTTATTCAAGAGGCTATGCGTATGTAAGTTTCTTGAAACTGTTAATTTATATAGAACAATTGTTGCTATAAAATTGAATCTCAACATAGGGTATGAGTTAGGTAGTTCAAGCATTTTTTTTGGGTTTGTTTTTCTTTGCAAATCTAGCATGGTATTAGGGTAACAATATTTTAGGGTGGGTTAATTTTCTGTTAGGGTTTGTTTATGTTCCGTGTTGGGAGCGCATGTGGTAAATGGTAGAGTCATTTTGAGATTATTGTTACATCTAAAAGCATCAAATCAGTTAGAATTAGCCCTTTTTTATCTGAATGTGATGACCAGAAGCTTGTAAAGGAGTCCACAAGGGTTTACATTGGTTTTTGTTAAGCATCTATTGGTGTAGATCTCTTGGTTAAATATAGACTTTGCTATTGCCTCTGGAAGGGTTCAATTTATTAAGATCAATAGTAGACATCCCAGCTTGGAGCACCAAATCTTTTTCCTATTGGCACATCATATATAGCATTGCACAACATTCAAAGAATGTAGCAAATCTTTTTTGGATATAAAAGACAATGCCTTCACACCTTATGGTCATCCAGATGATAGAGTAGGCAAGGTGAGATTATACGATGCTTCAATCACACTACTAACTATAGTGTATGCAAACAAAATGAAATATTGGCAAGTCAACCATAGCATGCAGGTGGCACAACCAACCTCAGTGAACTTTCCTTCAATAAACAACATGCATTCATGCAAGCCATCGGAAGAATGTCTCAGCCAGTTCAAACCAAAATGGTTGATAATATCAGCTTGTCTAATTCCAAATCGAGCTAATGAAATACATTGGATCTATTTGTGAACCAACCAAGACCTATCAACATGGTATGCATATGAACTGGTGGTTAACCATTCAATTTCTTAAGATAAAATACATGCAAATATCTACCTTTGGTGGCACTACCATCCGTGGTTTACAAAAGAAGCATGGAAGGAATTTGGCATAAATGGTTGGTATACTGCTAAAATATTCAGATTACAAGATCAGATTGCTACAGTAAAATAAGTTGGAATATGAGACTCAAAATAAGCATGAAATATCATACCTAGAGTTTGTATTCATCATCCCAGCTGAAGTATACTTTGAACGTTGATGCAAGGGACTGATATAGTACTGATACAACTCTGTACTTATGTCATACTGTGCAAATTAGAACTAGTACATATTGAGAATATTTTTAATCTTCTCTAGATGCTAAAACAACAACCCAGAATGAGAGCAAACAAGCCTAACCACTGAACAACAACTAAATTTGTATCCCAACACACCACAATCTTACTATCAAATTCTCTGAAAACTCAAGTAACTAAGAATGAGCAAAAAATCTTTGTTGAAACTTATAAAAAATCTTCATCTTCAGCATGAACTGGAACAACCTTCGCTTCAGCACAAATGTCATTCTAGGTGAAATAACCAAATCTAACTAGGATGGTTTCCAACTTTACATCCTCAAAATTAGTATTCCAAAAGAGACTCCATGCTCAAGAAATATGAAGAATACAATTTCTTGCTTGGAGAGACTAGAAAATGAAAGTAATTTAGTAACCTTTCTTCTCAAGACCTAACCTTCTTTTATATCCTTTTTTTTTTGGAAAATGCATTTTTGCTTTTTTCATCGAAACACTTTTTTTTTTCCTTTTTTGTTGCTTTTTTTTGAAAAAATATATTTCCTTAATAAAATAATATGCAGCGTCCTTATGATTCATTTTCATCACCTCGAGCCTAGAGACACTTTATCTTTATGATTCATTTTCATCACCTCGAACCTAGAGACACCCTTCTAAGAATAATTAGATGTAAATTGTCAATTAAAATATTGAAAATTAGCTTTTGCCAAGTTAATTATTTCAATATTTCCCTTTTTGAATGCCAATTAGCTTACAAGAAAACTTTGGAAAATAAGCTAATGGCGAAACAATTGCATATGTGCAAGTAGGAGACATTATAGTCTGCCCTTTGCAAAATTAGGATGCTATAGAATTGGTTCTCCTTCCCATGTAGCATCCTCAACTAGAAGATTTCTTCATTTCACCAAATACTCTTAGTATGCTTCTATTCTTCAAATTTTGTTACTCTATCTCTGATTCAAGAAGCAAGATCAGTTTCCCTTCTTCATCCAAGGGAGAGAACTCAACAGAATCAACCATATTGTGATCAAGTGCCTTTTAGGGTGAGAATCATGAAATACATTATGCAACTTACTTCCTTCTTGTAGTCCAACTTTTAAACCACTTTTCCAACTCTCCTTATGATCTTAAATGGACCATAAATTTGAAGAGTAGGCTGTCTATGACAACCTCAAAAGTGCACTTAACTCTGTGCTAATTAGCATACAACTTTTGCTAATTATGTGCACGCTGGAGGTTATCTTGTAGAGTTTTCAACATATCTTGGCTCTGCTACAATACATTTCTAGTTCTTGGTACTCTTTTAGTCACAAAATAAGAGATCAATAAGGCTAGGAGCTCCCTATCCGTAGATGCCATGAAAGGTGATGTTTTAATTGACATATAATAAGAACTAGAAGTATTATAACATTGTTCTCTAATATGAAGCCATTTTGTCTAAGCCTTTTGCTGCCTTAAAATATAATTTCTCAAGTAACCTTCCACCCACTTGTTTGCAATTTTAGTTTTTCCATTAGTTTGTGGGTGATAATTAGTGGCGTGAGTGAGCTCAGTCCCAGTCAATTTGAACCACTCTTTCGAAGACAAGCTTTTAAGGACCTGCAATCCCTATCACTCACAATGTTCTTTGGCAAGCTATGCAACTTGAATACATCTTTGACAAATAAGTAAGCAACCTGGAAGCTTTTTAATTTGAAGAAATAGCAAATAAGTGTGCGAATTTTCTTGATTTGTCAATAACAATATATGTAATCTTTGTCTTGTACCTTGGGCAATTCAGTGATGAAATCCTTAAAAACACTTTACCATTTATGATTGGGAATAGGCAAGAGTCACAGTTGGCTAGTAGGGAAAGTTTTTTTTGGTTTTTTTCTTTTGTTTTCTTGACATACTTTACATTCTCTAATATGCTTAAGTAAATCATCCTTAAGCCCATCCATAAAAAACTCTCTTGAATCTGCCCACATGTCTTGAAATATCTGTGATGTATATGACTTGAAATATCTTTGGTGACTAGCCAAGGGAGCATCATGAAAAGTTCTCAAAACCTTCTTTTTTATCTCAGATTTGGGTCACCAAAAATGTTTTTCCTTTGTATAAAATTAACTCATTTACTATTACATACTTATCATCTTGCACAGTTCCCTCCTGTAACATTCCTTTTTTTAATGCTAGGTATTATTCCACTATTCCAACTAATAATGTTAAGCAGATATTATTTTAAGCAAGTCAGATAAATATAAATTCTGATCTGTTCAATTGGACAAGGTTTGATACTATTACGATGCTCAATGTATTTGACTGAAAAATGCAATGAATGTATACCAATAATGTCGACTACTGGCAATTGCAGTATCTGATTTACAATTGTATAAATATGATTAATATTGTGTCTGATGTGACACTGAAAATATGCAATGTCTGATATAAACTTACAACAGCAATCTGGTTGTTGTGTCTGATATGCAACTTTATAGCTGCATCAATAATGCTGGCTATATCTGGTGTAACAATGATTATATGCACTGAAAATGCTGTTTACTGAATATGGAGATAGCGCCAGCTGTGTCTGGTAGAAAAACCAATCTATGCACTGGAGGTTCCGCCTCTGAATAATTCTTTATGTTCTTGTTCCAAGGATGCCGTGAGGCAATATGCTCTTAACAGAGCAATCCATATAGGATAAGAAATAATATTTAAAATTCTCTGATGAAATGTTTTCTTGAACTGATGGTCTTCAATCTTTATATGTTCCTCTTGTTATTGAATGGAATCTTTTAGACATCTCCAGTCCCTTGCTGATGTAATCTCAGGGTATTTTGTTCTCCTTAGTCCTAACCTTGTCTAGGACTTTCCTAGGCTTACACCAAGGCTCATAGGGTTCACCTTGGTACCCTATCCTCTAGAGGATTGCTCTCCTATCCTCCCACCCTTCACTACCAAGTTACACCATTGAATCATGCACTCAAACTCTCCGATTGCATTCTCCTTGCTTCTTTGCCAATCTTGAATTCTGATCAAACTGGGCATTCAGGCTATCCTTGACAAGTGAGGGACTTCTCCATGAAGTTCACACACCATTCCAACCTCCTGGACCTGAGTTCAAATGGGTTTCTAAGCTTTCTTATTCGAACTGCCAAAGTTACTCAGTTAGGCCTAATAGGATTAGCCCTCCTAGTTGAGTTTTAGGTCTTCAATTCAAATGTTTCCCAAACAAGACCCCAAACAAACTTTTGATATGGATACCCTTTTGGAAAAGCTAAAAGATTTTTCAGTTGTTAGGTCTCCACCTTGTCCGTACACAGGAAAGCAATTTTCATGCCTAAAAACAAGGGTTTTAGGATGAAACAAAAGCATGAACTAGGTCCAACTCAAAAGGACTTTAAAACCAATGATGAAAGCTTCCTCACTTCACCAGCTCTACTTCATACATCCCTCTTTCACCTCCACATACTGGATTGAACTATTCAATACATTCAATCCCCCATTTGCTTCTTGCAAAGACTGATTTTGCCTAGCCGGGTACACAGTCTTGCCTAGGGCATCTGTTTTAAAATACTTGCACTGCTTTCCAGGGCCCCAAAAACTACATACAATATGTACATAGGCTCCTCTCTCATTTCCCAAAAGGCCATGAAGAACTCACGGTGGGAACTTATGGGGGAGCCATTTTAACAAAACCAGTCAGACTAGGGACTATAAAATGTGCCTCCCTAAATGATTTTCAAAACCTAATATAAAGATCCCAAATCAACTAGCTATCTGAATGAAAAAGGACAATATGAACTTGCTCTACAACAATCTAGAGCTAAACTATCAACTTCAATTCATCAATGCATACATGCCTCCAATACATAGTCAAATTGAAAATTGCACAGTAGGAACGTTGCTTTCAGCACAAAATGGATTCAAAAGTGCCAACCAACCTTGGAACATGTCTTTCCCAAGGTTTTATAGGTCTTCTACGGGCATGCGGGTAGTTAGCATAACTATCATGGTCCTATCTTGCGACACTTAGTCCTTAGGACAAAGTTGTCATGCAACTTTCAAAAGTTGTCATGGCAACTTTTTGTTACATAGAGCATTTCTCACCAAATGGACTTGGAATCTTCCAAGCAAGGTGGAAATGGTCCAACTAGGCCATTGAAGCATGAATTAGCCTTTTCCGCACCCTTTTACATATTTTTCCTCATTTTTGCTCTCCCAGGCCAAGTTGACAACTTGTACAATTTGTTGACAACTTTGACAATTTTTGGCATTTCTCACCTAAGTGATGACCAATGACCTTTTCGTTATACATCCATATGTAAAAACATCCTAAGGATCATAATCACTACAAATGCCAACCTTGCACACCATTTTTGGGCACAAAACCCCAAAGTCCTAGTCCTAAGACCTAGGAACCTGTTGGTTCCCAAAACTGCAGAGTGGAATCCTATGAGCCTTGCTTGCTCGATGCTAGGATATCCAACCGGCAATGGCCAACTTGACGGGATTGATCAATGCGATCCAAATCCTTTGCACTTCTTTCTCTGCAAGACCAACATGAATTAGCCTTTTCCACACCCGTTTACATATTTTTCCTCATTTTTTCTCTCCTAGGCCAAGTTGACAACTTGTACAATTTTTAGCATTTCTCACCGAAGTGATGACCAATGACCTTTTCCTTATACATCCATATGTAAAAACATCCTAAGGATCATAATCACTACAAATGCCAACCTTGCACACCATTTTTGGGTACAAAACCCCAAAGTCCTAGTCCTAAGACCTAGGAACCTGTTGGTTCCCCAAACTATAGAGTGGAATCCTATGAGCCTTGCCTGCTCGATGCTGGGATATCCAACCAGTAATGGCCAACTTGACGAGATTGATCGATGTGATCCAAATCCTCTGCACTTCTGGCTCTGCAAAACCAAGGCGGGTGTACCTAATCCTAGACAACTACCTTAAATCCAAGATGCTTAAAGCAGATTGATTAGAATGCGAATGTATTGAAAGTTTCCCAAAACAACAAGTGTTATAGAAAACTTCAACCTTGCAATTTATGAGAATAAAAGTAAATGACTGTATAAATGTGATAGTGTTTTAAATAAGGAATAATTATAGATTAATGCAACAAATGAATATATTAACTCTTGAAAAGAAAGATATGAAATAATTGCCAGCATGTGGATTATGAATTATGGAAAATATAAAGACTAGTGCTGATGGGCGATAGAGTTAGTATTATAAGTTGAAACGTACAACTTTATAAAGTTCTACGCACATTAATTATAAACAATTTAATAATCAAGATGCGATAGATCAAATATATGGACGCAATTTTAAAACAGTTTGGAATGTATTTTAACTCCTGTGGTTTGGAGACAAACCAAACATAGATTCAGAAACAACTAAATATTTCTTAATATCTATGATGTTCGATTTTAAAATGCTATAATTGATCCTGTCCACTTACCTATCATATAAATTATTTATAAAATTAAAATTATAATTATAAAGGACGAAACTATATAATATTTTAACTCTAAAGCTTCAAGCAAATAAAATAAATATTTCTTACTGATCATGCCGGAAATAAAATTGCACTGGAGACACTCCTTACAGATGATCCATCCAATGCAGTTTGACTCTGGAATCACATAAATATATTTACTCAATAATCTGAATTCTCGAGCTTTGTTCAAAAAATTATTTCTTTACCAATGAAAGAATAAAATATATCATAGAGCATATATAACTTGGGAATGTAAAAATTTGATATGAATATGAATTGTTTTTTGTTTGATTTTACATCATATATTTATAGAAGATGAAGAGACTCTTTTTCAAGCACCCCACCTCTTCCTAACAAATGATATAACTTTTTTATAAAAATAACTGATATTTGGATGATCTAATGCCTCTTTAACCCTCAACGGTGATTAGGATTAATTTTTAAAGGTTTGTTTAAAAGTATAAATATATTTGAATCTCCATAGCCCTAATTTTCTCAGGTTCATCTTTGATTGTGCACGTCCATAGACTAAGGCTTCCGATAAAGAATTTGCTTATCTCAACACGGAAATGGCATGAGTGTTGGATACACCTTTTCTATGGCTGGGTATCGATGGTAACACTAAGGCCCAACATGCAGCTGCAACTTCATACAATATTGCCGCACACATGTCTTCATCCTATGTTGAGCCAGCACCCTCTCTCTGTGTGCTTATTCATACCTGTCCATCAATACATGATTTCTTTTGGTGTTCGATTTGAAAATATTTGCATCTTCTAATCACCAAAGCCGCTTCCAGCCATGCCATATTGGGACAGAGATTAATTTTCTGAAAATTACTATCACCCTCGAGTATAATATCGTTGATGTCGCAAATCATTTCCTGTCTAGCCGTGGATGCTTCCGTATTTCTCCATATGCCTGCATCGATAACAATAAATCAATTAGAAATAAATTTATTGAAGAATGATTGAAGTCATAAACATATTGTTCATGCTCAGACGGCTCTATGAGACGTGGAAATTAAGAATTCCATTATTCTAGCGAGCATTCTCTTGAGAATATTTTGGCTTGAAGAGTTGATACTTGCTGGCTGGACATTCATGATGAATCTAATTTATCTTAACACCTCTTCTAATATTCTTCCAAACAATCCGTTTGTTGCCGTATTTGCAATATGCTGCATCT
Source organism: Cupressus sempervirens (assembly GCA_028749045.1). Taxonomy (NCBI): domain Eukaryota; kingdom Viridiplantae; phylum Streptophyta; class Pinopsida; order Cupressales; family Cupressaceae; genus Cupressus; species Cupressus sempervirens. The sequence goes on from CM053785.1 coordinate 579,958,006, forward strand.
ATGAAGACATAAACCCTATTTGGGTTTACTTTGACCATTAATTGCTGTTATGCATACTTCACTTCATTCGAATGCTTGAATTACTCCCAATGGCTCTTTGTTGTGTAATTGTCTTGTAACCACTGTTCCAACTTTGTTCATTCACTAGAAACTCTCAACATTGCTTGTGTTTATCATTGCATATGCCTTATATTGAGATTTTTCAATTTGTATATATTATAAGTACTTCTTTACAGCCCGTGATGAATATGCAATAATCACGGAGATTGATTTTTGAACATCTCGTATCAACATTGAATCAACTTTTATGGAACTTGGTATATTTGTGGTATATAACACCGAGATTTATCATCTTCTACAGCTGTTGGTGTATAGTCTTTAATGTCATCATCAGTATGGTGTGTTGTCTCAAGTCATATTACTGAATGCTTGTCAATTGCCACATTTCAGTTCAATAACTATTTATTCTGTTTTCAATGCAAAAACATCATTACCTCCCATCAACTGAAACTTGGTATTGCTGCAAGAAGTCATCTTTGATATAGTCTCTGCATCGATGTATGTTTGAGAAGAGAGATGCAAATTCAGAACTCCTCTATACAGACCCTATTGCATCATAATGAACTATTTATTCAAAACTTCGCAAACCATTTCCATAGTGATGTGGTATCTCTGTTCACTGCTCTGTTTACTCTTACTACGGCAGTATTATCACTTCATTCAATTTAATCATGGACTCCAATATATATATATATAAAAGTATCCCCTGGTCATAACTCTTTGAACAATCCAAACCTGCAACCCTGATACTAATTTCTCAATGGGTAAAATTGAATGATATATATATTTACATTGCTATCTTGTTATGATCATAACACTTCCTTGTTCCTGAATATTATCCAGTCATAATCAGTTCATGTCCTGAATATGTTTCCAGGTTCAACAACTTTCCTGAACAATAGTTCCAATATGCACAATACAACTGAAACTGTATAATTGTAAGTATGGCGCACTTGAAGACAAGGATTACACTAGTGAATATGAAGATTCTCCCCCTAGTATGGCATTTGGGACTCTAAATTTTGCAAAAATTTAGAGTTCCATCAGAACCCAAACACACTTCAAACCAAAATGGACAACCATGGATTGAACTGATCAAATCCATTTGCCCACAACCTCTAAAGACCAAGTAAGGTCAAAACAAGAAAGCAAGACTTGGCTGGAGTCTAGACAAGCCAAAACCAAAAATTGAATTGCCTTTCCTTAGGTGCTCCTGCACCACTTGCAAATTCCTCCAATACACTAACCAATGGATTATTAACTCTTTAAGCATATTATCATAATCACTTGTCAACTTGACTTTAAAGTTTTAATTGATTATTAACATCAAGACTTAATCACACATCTTAGTCGATCTCAACATCTAATTAATGAAACTCTTAATTAGATTGATATCTTGATATCAGTCGATCCTAGCGTTATTATCTGCTATCTAGTTGCAGAGATGATAGTCTCGCCATTCTGTATAATTTGTGTGATCTTGATTCCATCAATTCCTTAAATCAGGTATTATACATGCTGCTCGATATGCAAGATGTTATCACTTTAGATGGATACAATATTTTTATACTGAAGTCAAGTCGTCCAATAATAGTCTATTTTGGTATCCTTCTCCTCATAATCTGGTAGACAAGAAAATATGCAACAGTGATAGATATGGTGATGGCATTACTCTTGTTGGTCTTGTTGGCTAATTTTTTTGAAAGTCATTGAAACCACAACTTACAAAATTATGACTTTAGGCAATGGTATAGTGAGATAAATCTCTCCTTTCAACAATAGAGGAGGCTCCCTTCTTACCACAGGTGGTTTCAATAGAGACTTAATTGAATTTGACAAAATGGGTGGTTCTTTGTATCAACTCCTCTTTTTTCAGGAATGATTGTTTGGGAAAAACAATTACTTGCAATTTAACAAAAAATACCTACTGCTACGTTAATACTGGTGGTTCGGTAGTTGACTTAAGAACAACTCTTAAGACATAAGTTATAATTATATTTGGTTGATTAACAATAAGAACCCAAAGTCTCTTACGATTAATCCGTTTTGATGAGGAAACTAAATAGATAGCAAGACACAAACTCTCTTGCCAACTATCCAAATTGAAATAATATACTCCAAATTAAAGCACAAATTCTTTAACTCTGAATATTTGCAGCCACTATCTAACTATAACAATTCTGTTTCTAGAAGTTCAAAGTCTTCAAGAAACTAAACTGAATGCTCAAATGCTCCATACAAATAAACTATAAATTGAATCAAAGATTAATCAATCAATGCAATATAAGAATTCAATGATAGAGCACCACCCACCGTATGGCAGTGAATTGGCATGGTTCCCTTCTGGGAGGTCACTAGTTCAAAACCTTGCATTGTCAATTAAAAAAAAAAAGAAGAATTCAATGATCAATTTCAAGCTTCACAACACGAAATCTGAGAATGCCTTCTTCTATTCAATTCATGGAGCAGAAGAGTGCACTCTGGGATGAAATTTTTTGTATCTTAGAAACTCAAAGTTTTCAAGTTACAAGCAATTTCAGCATAGTCTCCTTGCATAAAACAAAAGATGATTATTTACAATGAACTCTCTCCTTCATTTAGGACAAGAAAAGAGAGAGGTGGAGAGAAAAGAGGAAACCCTCAACCACGTTGATTTATTCACCAACAAACTTCTAATAACTTTGACTTATTCAAAGTTGCATGTTTAATGCAGTTGCATATTGATTACATGAAGCATGTATACAGGTATATATTTCCTGTATTTACAAAATACATTGCTACTACATGTAATCTGCCTAAACTACTTCTATACTTAAAAAGCATAAGAAATAAGTTTCCAAGGTACTTAGAAGAGATCTTCACAACATGTCCATGAATTCTCTGAACTTATGCAACAACTCTTGTAGAATTGCTGCATCCCATTCTCTTATGCTTCATGCAATAACTGACAACTTACAAATAACATTTGCATTCTATGAAGTAACACTGCCACACTCTTTCAATTTATCTTGTAGACAGTGGAGTGAAAATCTGTAGCTTGAGAGAGTATCAAGCTCTCCAAAATCAAAGTTTTCTCCCCAAAACTGTCAGTGAATCACTTTCTCAAATTCTGTTATAAAGACTCCCTCATTGGAAGTTCTCCGCTTTCAGCAATGCTTGTACATCTCAGCTGCTGAAATTGTCGCCGAACATGTTCTTTGTTCCCGCAAACATTGTATCACTGCTTCACCTTCAATTACTAGGCATTGCAACACCTTATCCCTCTTGACCATTGGATGCAAGGTATTGTAATATATCTCCATTGAGGAGAAAATTCCATAGTTGCACAAAACATCTAAGTCAACCTCAGTCATGGTCTTCCATACATTTAGGTCCACCTCTAGAGATTTGAGTTGTTGATGAAAAGAAGCAAGAAGCTCTTTCAACCTGACTAAAATAGCTCTCCTATGCCTTAGTATTTTGAAACTATCCTTGATCACATCCACTCCTTTAGATGCTAGGAAATCACACCAATCATCCACATCCTTAGCCTTCCTATCGATCCACATTGCATGCTTTGAAGACTCAATTGTTAGAGAAGAGGCCTTCATCTTCTCAATGATGTCATGTAGTCTAGCGTTCTCCTCTTTGAGCCTATTTTTCTTTTCCCACAACTTGTCATCCTTTTGAGTGAGCAAGCTGAAAGCATCATGTGCATTTTGCTGACAAGCCAAGTGAGGCTGTTTACCAAGTTCATTTGTGGTGAACTTGTAATCATTGGTTTGCATCTCTTCTATTGGCTTTTCAACGAGAGGCTCAACTACCTCTGCATACTCAGTGTTATCATCACCAATATCCTTGACACCACTTTTGCCTTTCGGTCATAGGAACCTTAGCCTTTGTAACCATGTTGGAATCATGGTCCTTGGGTGGAAGTTCTTCCTTTTTCCTCTTTTGAGTAATCACAATGTGCCAAGGAGGAAGTACGAAAGAAGAAGTAAAATATCCCAAATAGATATTTGCTCTGCTGCTACTATTTGTTTAATTATATAAATTATATTTTCCTGTAGATTTTTCTTTGATCTTGTAGAGAAAAGTTGTAGAAGAAGGTTGCTTCTTTTTGTATTTTTCAAAATATATGTATTACAATGAATAAATAACAGTAACTGATAAAATAGAAGTGATAGAAATCATATGGAGAAATACACACTATTCTGGAAATGATTCTAAAACCGTACCAGCAGAGTCTAATTTATTTCAGAATATTACCAATACAGATGTACTTCAAGGTTGACGCCAACTGAAGATTCCCAACCAGCTACAACCAAACAGGTTCAAATGATAGAGCTTAAGCTGCTGCAATAAAACAACTCTATTCTATTGCAAATAAACACTCCAAAATTCCTCCTGCGAGTTGCTATAAGGAAAAGCCAGGTTGAACCAAAGTGGCCGCCTTCCCAATAAATCCACTGCTTGCAAAGTGTGACTACAATACTAGAAATTGATCCTCTGCCGTGATCAAACTGCATGCATAAGAACCTTAAAATATTATCTTGTTGAGGGCTATGTCCCAACAAATCTGCTCTCAACACTAGGGTTTGCGTCCTAAGTGAGGAATGCTCTTCCAGAGCAATGGCATCCAAAATAGGTTGACAAAATGATAAAGATACTCATCTTTAGGTTGCCTTCTCCTTATATCCCCTCTCCAAGGCAATTCGAACCCTAAAAGAACCCTAAAGTGGATTTCATTTGAACTTTATAATATAATATTATTTTCCCAATAAAGGCTTCCAAATAGAAGGAAATCATTATTTTATTAATGATAAATAGCTACAAGCATCAAATAAGTCCCGGCAAGTGATAATCAAATACTAGAGACTAAGCTCTTTCCAACGAGCTATCTCACATAGGCAAATCGATCCAAATGGAGCTAGAAAACTCCTTATTTCTCCAAATGGCTAAACACTTAGCCTTATTTAAATTATTAAAATGCTGACTTAGGAGAATATTTAAATATAGTCAAACATAGTTTGCAGACTCGGACTCGGAGAGTACTCGGCAAGCCCACAATTTTCAACTCGGAAAAAAATCGGCATACACTAAACAAAAACTCGGGGAAAACTTGGCAACTCAAAAAGTACTAAAATTTAAAATCTCTTAAAGAAACATATATTTCTTTGTAGAATACAATTACAAAATGTATTAAATTAGTAATTGACATTTCAATAGAGAAAATGTATAGTTTTATAGCACTAAAATGATGTGAAAAATGCATCTAATCCAATGTTTTCCCTGCATCAACATTTTTACCTTTTTTTTTTAACGTCTATAAATATGTGAGAGTTAAACTTGAGAGTACTCGCCCAACAGAAAAACTTGAGAGTACTCGGCAACTCTGAGAGTACTCGGAGAGTTTGCAAACTATGTATTAAAATATTTCCCAAGTAGCCAAGGAACAACCCAAACACCTCTAAAACATGAAACCAAGTTTGTCACCTGCTTGTGACTGATGCTAGACAACCTGGGGCAACTGGCAGTCACACCCTCAAATCTAGGGATACTCCTAAAAAATAGGGAACACACCTAAATCTGTTGAAATTGAGACCAGGGGTTGATCTCATAGAATCTCAACTCTGGAAACGTCACCACCTCCTAAAATGTAGGAATCTCCTACAATCAAGGAACTACCTCCTAAAATCAAGGAACTGCTCTCAACTGATCTACTACTGCCTGTAATACCGAATCCGGACGTTGAAAACCTTGACTGAGTCCCTAATCACCATTGCCAGCCTACGAGACTTCATAATAGGCTAACTCTCATGTCATTGCTAGACCGAGCTAAAGAGGGGACATGAAAAATCCTCCCCTCTTGGAGATGCTTGCCCACAAGCAACTACAAAGCTGGATGCTGTAAAATAGTCTTGCCCTCCCAAGTGGCGTCCTCTATAGGGAGACCTCTCCAGCGGATCAGATACTCTCAAATCACCCTGTGTAATAACCGATTTTCCCGGGTCTAATTTTAACATCTATCATAAGCATAGAATACAGTTTTAACTTCGATTTCATAAGAAGGCAGTTACATCATTCATGTTCATGTGAAGAGGATTACCGTTAAAGTCAATTAAACAAAATTGCTTAACTAAGTACTTGAAATACTTTTTAATGAAATTACTTCAGAAATTGAAATCACATACCTCGGAAAAACTGAGACTGAAATTCATCTAAGTATGCTTCTGCAACCACCCGGGTTAGTCCACAAATATACTATAACAATTTCTCAAATCGATTGCTATCTCAAAAATCATTTGATGAATACCACTAAATACCATTATAACTTAAATTAGGGCATCACATATCATCTTACCAATTAGGGCACCAATTACCATCGGTTTATTTAGGGCTTTTGGTTCTGCTTTACCACTTAGGGCTTCCGCGACCACGGATTCAATTTAGGGCTTTTGCGACAACAGATTTATCTAGGGTTTCCGCGACGACGGATTCAATTTAGGGCTTCCGCAACCATGGATTCAACTAGGGTTTCCGATACCGCGGATTCAATTAGGGCTTCCAATACCACCATATCAATTAAGGTTCCAGCTGTCACACAATCAATTAGGGCTTCGGATTTCTTTTCCTTCTGATTGCTTATCTGTGACAATTTCTCAAAACTAGATAATTACTTATATTCAATATTCATTTATATGAAGTAAAATGATGATAACAATGAAATACCTCAATTTAATCTTACCTTCTCATAAACAAAAATGATAATACCTATTTCCGATAGACAATTGATTTCATGGCTTATCTCTGTTTGACGCATATCTAATATCTTGAGAGAGGTGAAACATTGCCAGGGGCTTTACCACCCAACCTCGGACCACAATATATATCCCCACACGATCTCTTAACGAGAAAGGCCCTCCCTACCCAGAATTGATAGGGAACATCTTACCATTCACTGGGCATCATGATATATAACATGCCATACGACTCGGCAACAGGAGATCATCATAACAAGAATATGCATGAGCTATTTTTAATGATATCTATTAAAATGTCATAACTGATATTACTGATTCTTATTGTTGATGAATCTTTCCTCACGCCCCCTCAACCTCATCAAGCCTCCAAGCCCGTGATTTCCAGGTGCTTGTTTAATATTAATAAATTCACTCTTGTAGGGTATGAATGTTTGTAATACATTCTGAACTGAATTAGTTAATCACAGTTTTTCATTGCATATCCTTATCTTTTATACATGTTTAATACTCTCAATACACACTGATACAGCAGATGAACTCATATTATATTCAACTTGCAAACTAGAAAAGAACAACTCATTGCACTCACTAACCATCAACAGGTCTTTAGATCGGTGTCTCCTCGGTGCCTTAATCGTTACATCTTATACCTATTCATAAAATTAAGACTCTGCATTCTCAGAATTTCCTTGGTATTCAGAGTTGATCATTATTACTGTTTGTTTGTTTGAGAACATAGCTTTTCATGACAAAATCTACAGATTTAAGACATACGTGGTTTGATAAAGATATAGTCTGTATTCAAAAGCATTTTTGAATTAAGTGATGGCAATCGGTAATATCAAACAATGAACAAGATGAGAACATAAAGTTTTATTGCCTCCTTTATCAGCTTCTATCATAAGCATCAACTACTTTATTAGTAATCATGTAAACAAGCTCTGTTGGCATTTCTAATATTCTTAGCACAAGGTAAACATTAGGACTCTATTCTGTGCACACAACTCTTACATCTTGTATCAACTTGACCTAGAAAAGACAAGAAAACGTGAGTGAAAGAAGAACTATGAAATAAAACCGCAAATAATGCATTCAGATAGATTTATTAAATCATGGTTATCATTGTATTTCCATCCTATATCTATATGGGTGATACACAATTATAATTTAAGAACATCAGTGATAAAATAAAGAGAGACTTTGTGAACTAAAAATCTATTTTAAGTCTACCTGATTCGGTTTGTATTAGACTGGCATCCGTATTGATTCTCATGCAATCAAGACTTCTTGGATCTTGACAACAGTGTGTAATGGCATTAGTAGTGTTGGAGTGCGTTCTTCTAAGGGCCATGGTTGGCAAGTGAAGACTACATGATGCATGAATCCCATATTTAAATAGTCTCCTGCATTACCTCCTGGAATGACTTCAGATAACAATGAGCCCCCAAGCTCTAACTTGAAAAACGGAAGTGGGCAATGTTCCACAATGAACCTGCGTTCTCTGCATATCCTGGTATCTGAACCGAGCTCAGCAGACGTTTCTTCCCAAAAGGATTGTTTCAGATGACATTAGATTGCCTCTCCTAATTCTTCGTAACCAACCTCTCTCTCCCTGACGACTTCCGCTAGTTTAACCAGGTACAACAAACTAATTACAGGATATCGATTAGGTATAAATCCGCCAAAATGCAAGGAATGTTTTTAAGGAAAATCGAATATGAGAGTTCTTGTTTTTCCCCTAACCCGACTCACAGGGTAATTAGAAGATGAGAAATTGGAAAGAAAGAGAAAAACGTAGTCCAAAAAAATAATAATCGGGTGCCTGAAAATATATCCCATGACTTCCATATAAGGGACCAATTGTGGCTATCCGGCTCCCCATCAGTTACAAGAATCTTTTCGACTGCCCAAACAAATTATAAGGAAAAAAATGAAGTTGAAAAGAATAATTGTAACATTACAATTTGAAAATAATAATTCAATTATTATAATTCCAACATTATTATTATAATGTACCACTAAACATCATTCTATTAATTTATTTAGGTATAATGATGCCAAATCATTATAATATTTAAATACACAAATAAAAATATTTACAATAATAATTATGATGAAAGATAAATTAAAATCCTCTAAAATAATTTAATTATTTATTAAATAACTCAATTATTTTAATTTAAACCATTTATTAAAATAACTCATGTGATTCCACAGATGTATTCTGTTCCAAGTCGCTAGGTCCTCTATCTGTCTGCTCAGTGATGGTGACGCCCTGCCTAATTCTTTTATGACAATGCTTCCACCCCTTCAACATGCTTCCTGCAAGGAATTTCTCGGTAATTAAATTATTTATTCATAAATAACTATAACAGTTAACCTTTCATCTTAATTCCATGAATTCGCGATTAACGATCAACTAACATGTCATCTTCACTTGAAATCATAATGACTAAATATCAAATTAAATTGACAACTGACCTCATGTGAACCTCAACGATTATATTTCAAGCTAGGTCAAAAATTGGGATGTAACACCCTGCTTCTCAGCTGGCGTTCCCTCTCTTCCAAGATTTGGAGATGGTATAATATGTTGTCCCAGTGCCTTTCTCAGACACGACACATAGAACACATTATGAATCCTATTGCCAGATGGTAACTCAATCTCATATGCAACCTCTCCAACACGCTTGATAATCTTGTATGGTCCATAAAAACAAGGTTTGAGCTTCTCAGCTCCACCCCTTTTAAGGGTGCTCTGTCGGTAAGGCTGTAGTCGTAGGTACACCATATCCCCCACCTCAAATATCCTCTCAATCCTGTGTTGATCAGCGTAGACCCTCTGCTGATTCTGTGCCTGCTGAAGATTCTCTCGAAGAAATCTCATGATGTCCTGGTTCTCTTGTACCCAATCCTGTGCCAAAGGAACCCTGTTGTCACTAATCACTAGATCAACAAAAGATAAAACATCATAGCTGTAAAGGGCTTTAAATGGAGTCATAGCAATTGACATATGATATGTAGTATTATAACAATACTTACCCAAGTGCAACCAACGCACCCATGTCCTCTGTTGCGCTACTCTGATATAAACATCAAGATCTTCAAAGTGTAGCATCTCACCATGAATCCATTGGAGGAATGTATTATACATGTTGATTCCTGGATTCCAAACCAATTTAAAAAAAAATGCCACATATTCATATTGCACGTGTCTGAATAGAGATGTACAAACCCATATTGTCAATGCCTCTCTGTGAGGTCCTTGCTAACAATCCTTGAACCTGATGCAATCCAGGGAAATTGACAAAATAACATGCTCAACCACACCATGGTACCCTCTATATCTCTCAAACATACATTCAGCTGTTCCATTTTGACAAAAATGCCCAAACACTCCAAACCATGAAGCAATATATGGAAGTCTATGTAAAGTGATGTATCTCGTGAATCAATACCTGGGTACCATAACAAAACACGTGTACTGTGTGTGATGTAGAAGAACTTCATATTATCACCATCACTATCAAGTAACCCTTTGTATATGTAGGACACCATAACTATGGGTGAGTAATAGCTTGCATGCTCAAAAACTATCAATAATTGCCACCCTATCTCATGGGGTAAATGGGTAACAGAATGCTTTGGTAGGTAATGCAGTAAGGCAAAGAAGATGGGGTGAATGGGTACTTAAAGGAATGTGCATGCATGCTGATTTATCAAAGGAGAAGTTACATAGGTAGACTGTAGTAACTTACATCATATAAGTTAATTATTTTATCAGACATGATTATTGTACATTTCAGTACAATTTATAACATTGAAAACATTAGTTACCTTGTGCCTAAACATACATTATGTGTAATGAATATAAGGAATTCCAATGATTAACAACAGTAGTCAGCCAAGGTTGTAATTGTTCCAATACTTCAAAAAGGATTCAAAACATAAATAATCAGAGGCTAAAGAATGACTAAAAATATCAAAATTTTGATCTCAATCTTATGCTAACCTTTACTCCTACTGGTCCTAACAAAACAAAAAAGATAAATCCAAACAGCAAGGGTACAAGATAGTAAGACAATAGACAACCATTGACCAGAATATGAATATCAAGCTTAGGTATATGAAATGTGGGCACCACACTAAAACTGCCATGACTACCATGTTCTGAAAGCAAAGAAACTGCGAATGACTTGACTGCAGTAGAATGTTTTTTGTTAGGGATATTGGATTCAAGCTCAAAAAGAGAAAGCAAAAGTCTGATCAAGAAATTAGAAGTGTTCCATGATTGAAAATCCCAGCCTGGAAGTTCTAAAAGTTGAGTTATAAATGATCAGCCATTCAATTAGGATACTGACATTGATGTTACGTTACACTGATATCAAGGCAAAGCCGAATCATCAGTATGCTTCCTGACTGGGAGAGAAACTGTAACTGGCAACTTCAAGAAGGAAATTTGAAGTGGGAATGCTTCCTTTTAATAACCATATTTGAATGAAAATTTCTGCATAATTATCCAAATAATACACCTTTTCTTCCCAATTTGACTTTGAACTAAACAGATAGGTTTACATTGGGATAAGTTCAGGTCGAGCATTATGTTGAGTGCAGTAAGAATGATAAACAAAAGTTGCAAGGAGAGGGAAACCTTTGTTGGAAATCTTGAAGATAATCCATAGACGATAAAGCTAATTCATCAACACTCTACAAGTGCAAATACTTAGATGCACAAATATAATCGAAAGATGTACCGAGCACTAATTATTTAATGTCAGTTGCAATGGAATTTTGCTTTTCCAATTGAACTATCTGAAGATATCAGTTCTTTGTTGTTTCACATGGGTAAGGCCTTTATATTGTTGTTTACTCTTTAAGTTTGGAACTTCAGTTTAAACAAGTAGTTAATGGGTGATAATCTAAACTTTTGCGGTCATACTCAAGAGGTGAAGCGTTCATTGGCTTTTCAATACATTTTCTTGGTCTATTTAGTTGCATTATATGCCTTGTATGTGAAGGATCTAATATCTATAGTTCTTCGATATTTCTCATATATACAGGAAAAACTCGAGAGTGCTCCTGCTTCTGGAAGATTAAAACTCTACTCTTACTGGCGCAGTTCATGTTCTTGGCGTGTCAGGATTGCACTTAATCTAAAAGGTCAGATTTAAGCTATTTATCAGAAATCAGATTCAAATATACTGTAAGCTGGATTGCCATTCAAAAATAATAATTCTAAGGTGGGAATGAATAAGCAACACATTATTCAAATTTAGTAAAATATATACATAAGAATGGTTGCTAAATAATCAACCAGGCCATGCATAGCTGACCAAGTATAACTTCTATTGTAATTATTATTACTAATTCTTTTTACTAATATATGGAAAATATTATTAGCATATTACAATAGATAATCATTTTATGATGTAATTATGCTATTCCAACCATCTACCCCCTTATGGTATCATATTCTCAAGAGAACAAATCAAGAAAGTTCAAGAAGCATGCAACTTCATTGATGCTAGCGATATCGTAAATGTGTTGTGGAAAACAAGATTCAGAGAATGCTTCAACACACTTTGCTTGTCACATAAAAAAGAGGATGAGTCAACTATGATGTAACCATACAAACTCATAGACAACTTCGATTGATGTGTAATGCTAGACCTTTCTAGAAAAGTGAACTACAATGTCTTTCTTTCTTCTCCCTCTGGATAAGAAAGCTTGAAGTAGACAAAGAAAGCCTGAAGTAGACTTCCTCTTATCCGTCTTTTATTATCTTAGGCTATATTCCGTTGTTCTACAGAGTTATCGAAAAATATTCTCACCGTTCCTTGGATCAAGCTCAAGGTAAGCAAGAAGTTGAGAGATTTTGTAAGGGGTGGTACCAATATTCTTCCCTCTTAACTTTCAGGGAAGAATCCACTTACCCTCGAAGCGAGTAATGGGCAAGATGAAATCTCAAACTACACTTCTATCTAAAGTTGTACACGATGATACCAATAAACCAACACTAACTCAAAGGCTAGCTGAAAGCGTACCAGTTTGGCTTTAAGTCTTGTTTGTTGAATTTACAAGAAACATCACTACCATTGGGGCACAAAGACTTCCAGAAGTAGATGATTTCTATTCTTTTCTAATAAGAAAAATCATTACCATTGGGCCACAAAGACTTCCAGAAGAAGAGAAATTCTAACTATCTTTCGTGAATTTGAGATGGCAATACAAGCTATAGTCAAAGCTTGTAGTCTATATATTACCACAACCGCTCCCAGTCAAAGCTTCGGCTCCGATTGCTTCTTAATTCACTACGTTCTATTACTGATCATACAATAATAACATGAATAAAGACAATAGACACAAATTACAGTCAAAGCTTTTAATTTTCTCTATCACAGTTGCTTCTAGTCAAAGCTTTGAATCCAATTGCTTCTTTTATTCACTTTTCTCCCAAATTTGTACTACACAATCAAAGTTATGCTTGCACAAGTTTGGCAGAGCTTTCTTGCATACAACAAAAGATGATTTTTACAATGAGGGGGGCACTCCTTTATATAGGCAAAGGAGTTGAGAAAAAGATGGAGGAAAAAGTGGAAGCAACTCAACCAACTTTCACCCAGTCTAACTAACAGGAGAAATTATTGGATTACATGTCATTATACATGTAAGTAGTATTACATGTAATTACAAATTTTCATGTAATACATCCTCTTTAATTACAAACATGAAATAATGATGGGGACACGACCCAAGAACAGAATGGACACAACAGAAAAGGAAAATTGTATTAACTGAAAAATAAGTTAGTACATTCAGTACAGAGAAAATAAACTTCAAAACCTGCCCTAAGGGCTTACAATAGCATAAATGTGGAGATAATTTCTCCTTTTAGTACCTCCTCTCAAACTCCACTCCGAACTGCCTTTTACAATGCTAGAAATCTCCTTAAATAGACCCCGGAGGGTTAAGGACTAGGAGTACATTCTAGAAAGTGCTAGTAGGCATCCACCGACCAAATAGAAGGTTCCAAAAGCTGCGTTAGAAGTCGGTGCAAATCTAGAAGAATCCAGAAGCGGTAACCGAACTTCTGGGAGGCATAATTTTTGAACCGTAGCTCCGATTGACGAACCGTTTACATTTTCGGAAAGCTCTCGAAGCGCTCTATAGCCCTCTGGACCAGCTTCGCTTGTCCCCCATTTTTTGGCCCTTTTTGAGGTCATTTAATGCCCCTAACCTGACTTTGAAGCATTCTTAGGAGGTCTCCAAAATCCGAAAAACTGCAATAACTTTCAAACCGTAGGGCCTTTTGACCTGATTCTTTTTCTGGAATGCTCTAAATTACAATTACATTCATCTGGCCAATTCACACCTTCTAGTTCATCAAAATGATGGCCCAATTACATGCCTCTATTTTTTCGGGATTTTCTAGCACACTGATAGTGGAACTGTGAGAGTTGGAACCTTTATTTGACCCAAATGGGTATCCAAAAATGAAAGCACATGAAATAGAAACTAAGTCTAAGTACATTTTTTTGGGTGACACAAGATTGCCCTTATACCTCTGGATGCTCCTGCATCAGACACCCAGGGTAGATTGAAAAGTGACCCTGTCACTTTATGAATGGTAGAGGAAATCCCAAATGGGAAACCTTAGCTGCTGAAATCCAAGTTGAGTCCTCGATCGGTCGTCCTTTCCATTTGACCAAATACTCTTCATATTGCCTGTTTCTGGTACTCCTACCCACACGATGATCTAGAATGTCTTCTATCTCCTCCTTCTTAGAAGCAGGAATTGGACATGGCTCTAACACCAGCTCCTCATCTGCACCATCATCATGATACTCTGTTAAATCTGCAATGTTGAAAATGGGAGAAATATGAATACCATCTGGCAGCTCCACCTCATATGCATTTCCTGAGTCACGTTTCTTCAAAACTTTGCAGGGGCCAAATTTCTTCATTTTCAGCTTGTTGTAAGTACTGGCTGGAAATCTTTCCTTTCGTAAGTGCACCATGACTAGATCTCCTACTTGGAATTCCTTATGTCTTCTCCTTTGATAAGCCCTAGCTTTATACTCTTGATTCATCTTGGTAATGTGTGCCTGAACCTCCTCATGTAGACGCTTGATATGTTCAGCAAATTCTTCCGCTTCAACACTTGTCCTCTCCCCTTGCTTTATCTTCCTCAATTCTGGTGCAGTCCTTGGGCTATTCCCATATACAATTTGGAATGGTGATTTTCCAGTACTCCTATTTATAGAGTTATTGTAAGCAAACTCTGCTTGTAGTAGAATCAAATCCCATCCCTTGGGCTTATCCCCAACTAAACATCTCAGCAAATTGCCTAGACTTTTGTTTACCACTTTTGTTTGGCCGTTAGTTTGTGGGTGATGCGTGGAACTGAATTTCAAGTCCATTCTCAACTTTTTCCACAATGTCCTCCAGAAATACCCCACAAATTTAGTGTCTCTGTCAGAAACTATGCTCCTTGGAAGACCATGTAGTCTTACCACCTCTTTGAAAAACAAGTCTGCAATATGGACAGCATCATGAGTTTTGTGGCATGGAATGAAATGTGCCATTTTGGAGAACCTATCAACCACCACGAATACTGAGTCATTACCCCTTTGTGTCCTTGGCAATCCAAGAACAAAATCCATACTTATGTCCTCCCATGGCCTTGATGGAACAGGCAATGGCTGATATAGGCCAGTATTGTGACTAAACCCCTTGTCAACTTGACAAACCTGGCAACTCTGTACAAACTTCTTCACATCCTGTGAAATTTGAGGCAAAAAATAATGTTCTCTAAGAATGGCAATGGCCTTATCTCGACCAAAATGTCCTGCCATCCCTCCACTGTGTTTCTCCTTAATCAGATTTTCCCTCATGGAACTCCTTGGAATGCACAATTGACTACCTTTGAACAACATGCCATCCTGAATCAAATAGTCTAACCACTTGGTTCTATCTACAGCAACAGGTTCTTTACAAGATTTTCATGCTTCAGCAAAATCAGGATCCTCGGGGTACAAATTCTGGAGTTCATCAAAACTAACTACTTCAACCAGCATTACTTCTTGGCTTAATACAGCCCCAATAGCGCTGCCACTAGCATCACAATCCACCTGGAACACTTTTCTAAAATCTGGAAGTGCCAACACAAGCTATTCTGTCACCTTCTTCTTCAGCAATTAAAAACTTCTTGCAGCTGCTGCAGTCCATTTGAACTCATTTCTATCCCCTCGTATTGTATCAGTTAGGGGTGCACATATGCCACTAAAATTCTTAATAAACTTCCTGTAAAAACTAACTAGACCATGAAATGATCTTACCTCAGTAGCAGACCTTGGAGTAGGCCATTCCAAGATGGCTTTTACCTTCTCTGGATCCATTTTGAGACCTTCAGGTGATATAACAAACCCCAAATAGACTAACTCCCTTTTTGCAAAGATATACTTCTTCAGATTAATTAACAGTTTCTCTTCCCTTAGCCTTTCAAGGACACTACAAATATGCAATAAATGTTCTTCCAAAGTCTTGCTGAAAATTAAAATATCATCCAAATAAACAATAACAAATTTTCCCAAGAACTTCTTAAGTACCTCATTCATGAGCCGCATGAAGGTGCTTGGGGCGTTCGTCAATCCAAAGGGCATGACTAACCACTCATAAAGACCCTCCTTGGTCTTGAAGGCTGTTTTCCACTCATCTCCTTCTCGAATCCGTATCTGGTGATAACCACTCTTCAGATCTATCTTTGTGAAGTACTGAGCTCCACTCAAGCAGTCCATAAGATCATCCATCCTTGGCAAAGGAAACCGGTACTTGATGGTTATCCTATTTATAGCTCGAGAATCTGTACACATCCTCCACTCTCCATCCTTTTTTGGTGCGAGTACTGCAGGTACTGCACATGGACTCAGACTCTCTCGAATCAAATCCTTCCTCAGTAGCTCCTGAACTTGTCTGTTTAGCTCCTCTGTTTCAGTAGGAGTCATCCTGTGAGCAGCCTTGTTAGGCAAACTAGCTCGTGGAATCAGATCTATCTGATGACTGATTTGCCTTACTGGTGGCAATCCATCTGGAACATTATTAGAGATAATATCTCCAAACTCCCCTAGTAAATCTGAAACTTCAAGTGGTATTTCACTACTACCTTCTTTATCTTTCCTAGGAATCAAAGCATAGCACATATGCTGATGTTTCATGCCATCTAAAAACTTCCTTTCATCAACAAGACAAATCCTAGCACTGCTACATACCTTTTCACCTTCCTTTTTCATGGGCTTCAATTTGTGGCAAACTCCATCCTTTGTCAGAGAGTATGTGTTTGCATGTCCATCATGTATTGCATGTCTATCAAACTGCCATGGTCTACCCAGCAATAGATGGCAAACATCTATTGAAATAACATCATAGAGAACTTCATCATGGTAACTCCCAATTTTGAATTTCACTAAACATTGTTCACTTACCAGGACCTTATGATCATCTTTTACTCAAGCAATCCGATAGGGCTGGGGATGTTTCTCCCTCTTGAGCTTTAGCTTAGAGACCATCTCTTCTGATACCAAGTTATCAGTGCTACCACCATCAATGATCACATCACAACATTTATCCTCACACTTGCATCTGGTACGGAACAGACTCCTCCGTTGTCCTGGTTCAATCTCACCACTTAGCAGGACTCTTTCATTTACCAAGGTCTCTCCTCTTTCTGCACCCTCTGAATGTGATGATTGTGCATTCTCATCCACATGAGCAACCCTAGCTTGGCCCTCAGCTCTCCTATCTGTCCTTCCTTGTCGTTGAGGGCATTCAAAGGCACGATGACCTTCTTCATTGCAAGTACCACGGAAGCCTCCTCTTCCTTGTCCACGTCCTCTACCTCTTCCTCTCTGATTTACAAAGTCTTGATCATGGGAGCGGTTGAAACCCTCATTCCTCTAGTTCCTGCTAGTACCCACATCTTCATTTTTCTTTTGGGTTTCATTGCGGCCTCCAGATGATCTACCGCTTCCCCTTCCTCCTTGACTGCGCCCTCTTTGTCTTCCTTCAAACCTTTTATTTAGCTTCTCTTCAACTCGTAGGGCAAACTGGTATGCCTCTTCAACGCTGGTCATTCTTACCAAACTTAATTCCTCCTGGATGCTAGGTCGCAACCCATTGATATAACGGGCAACCTTCTCCTTATTTGCTTCTGCATGCCCCACTCTAATCAAGAGTCGGTAAAATTCCTCTGTATATTTTTGGACTGATCTTCCTGCTTGCTTTAACCCATGCATCTTCTTAAACAAATCAAGCTCGTAGTCCATAAGAATGAACTGCTTCTTCAATTTGTCCACCATGTGATCCCATCTTGTGATCTTCTCCTTTCCTCTTCTGTTTCTCTCCAATTGAACCTCTTGCCACCAGATTTTGGCATGGCCTTTCAGTTTGGCCTTTGCAAACTTAACCCTATCTGGGTCCCTGATATCCTCATACTCAAAGTATTCTTCCAGTTCATTGATCCAATCGATCAACTCATCTGGTTTCAGATTTCCTGAAAATACACCCACTTCAATTGTGGGTCTTTTCCCAAACTTAGTAATGGCCCTAAAAAGCCTTTCCTCTGCATGATTCAAAACTTTCTCGTCAAAATCCCCTTCTGGTGCAATTTCGTCTTCTTCGTTGTCATCTTCACTTTCATCACCTGCGGCCACAATTGTTCCTCTACGGAGCTCCTCTTGCAATGCTTGTACCTGCCTTTGGAGGACTCTAACCTCCTCAGGATTAATAGCTCTGGCCCTTCCGCCACGCTCTCTTCGTGGAGGCATCTTCTTAACTTAAACCCACAACCACACAGTCCTGGTGCAAACTGCCTCACAGTTGGCGCTCTGTCTACACACTCAGGAAAACCAACTCTGATACCACTTGATGGGGACACGACCCAAGAACAGAATGGACACAACAGAAAAGGGAAATTGTATTAACTAAAAAATAAGCTAGTACATTCAGTACAGAGAAAATAAACTTCAAAACCTGCCCTAAGGGCTTATAATAGCATAAATGTGGAGATAATTTCTCCTTTCAGTACCTCCTCTCAAACTCCACTCCAAACTGCCTTTTACAATTCCAGAAATCTCCTTAAATAGACCCCGGAGGGTTAAGGACTAGGAGTACATTCTAGAAAGTGCTAGTAGGCATCCACCGACCAAATAGAAGGTTCCAGAAGCTGCGTTAGAAGTCGGTGCAAATCTAGAAGAATCCAGAAGCGGTAACCGAACTTCCGGGAGGCATAACTTTTGAACCGTAGCTCCGATTGACGAACCGTTTACATTTTTGGAAAGCTCTCGAAGCACTCTATAGCCCTATGGACCAGCTTCGTTCGTCCCCCATTTTTCGGCCCTTTTTGAGGTCATTTAATGCCCCTAACTTGACTTTGAAGCATTCTTAGGAGGTCTCCAAAACTTGAAAAACTGCAATAACTTTCAAACCGTGAGGCCTTTTGACCTGATTCTTTTTTTGAAATGCTCTAAATTACAATTACATTCATCTGGCCAATTCACACCTTCTAGTTCACCAAAATGATGGCCCAATTACATGCTCCTATTTTTTCGAAATTTTCTAGCACACTGATAGTGGAACTGTGAGAGTTGGAACCTTTATTTGACCCAAATGGGTATCCAAAAATGAAAACACATGAAACAGAAACTAAGTCTGAGTACATTTTTTTGGGTGACACAGGATTGCCCTTATACCTTTGGATGCTCCTTCATCAAATAAGAAGAAGAAAGATGGAAAAGAAATGAAACAATCCTAGGGATTGTTCTGAAGGGCCTTGTACTTGGCAAAGCTATCTTGAATGATCACAAGATCGGGAGTCCCTGTACTTTGTACCACTGCATTCACCTTGATAACCATCGTGTTGCGTCTTTTGATAGCCTTTGACTCTCTTTGATGAATTGTCCATTGTCATTCGAAAACTTGATGTGATCAAGCTTTTTCTTGTTCGAGTTGTCATGAATTCTCCTTTGTAGATTGGCAAATTCTAGAATCTCTAACACTTTGAAAATCTTCTTGATGGTATCCAGATGTAAACTCAAAATAACTTTCCACCATCACCTTTAACTATTTTTTGCCTTTTTCTTGAACAAATTGCTTGGCACATTCCCACACGAACTTAGGTTCTCAGACAACCATTGGGAAAATGAAGATAAAATGAATTACCGCTTCTTTGATTTGAAACACGCCTTCTTTACTGGATGTCTTCATTCTTTATAGAAATTCTAGCATATCTTGACTTGCTGCTATTACTGATTTTTACTTATGTGAAAATTCAGTTTCAGATATGCAAAAGATTTCACAAAAAAATGCATGTTCAATTCATTTTTACATTCAAGATATTCTTTTTATTGTAAACAAAAGATGAAAAATAAGCTGAAATGTCCTTTGTATTCATTAACAAAAGATGGGTATAACTGAGATATACATTTGATGAAGTGCTATTGATATGCCAAATGAATCTATGTCTCTCACACAAAGGACTGTAAGAGTAGCCACTGCTGCTTCATTGCTAAGTTCCTATCTATTCTATACAAATGTAATGAACATGGAAAAAAGAAAGAATAGATATGCAAAGGTCATAGGTAACCAGTCATTGTCTGTGCTGAATGATTGGTTAAGCCTCCTCTTGATTGCTCCCTCTTGTCAGCTGCCCCGTGCCTCGTGTCCGAAGCTTCATTTGTGTCTTGCAAGAGAAAAGAGAATGGTTTAGATCAAAAGATCTAAGCAATGATAGTACCTCTCCATGTGCATACTTATCCTATCTTAATGCCATTTTATACATTTGCATAGAAAAAATAGGGGTTTTTTAGCAGATAGATATCATCAGCAAATACATCAGACAGTATCAACCAATATATCAGAAGGTGCCTTGTTAACAAGTAAGGAGTAATGCTACAGCTGTAAGAGCATAACAAAATTATGCTGTTGATAAAAGTAAATGCTAGATGTCTTATCCAATACATTACTCCAGATGCAAAGCAAGATATATGCCAGGCATACTGATTGTCAAATAAACCTTTCAAGAGACAAGTTGAGGGTCTGCAGATTGTTTCCAAAATTTAGCTATGAAATAAAATGAAGCTGTAGAAGAAGAAAAACCCTCATGGGTTTCACGGCAAGAACTTACCTTTTAAAAGAGTTTCAAGAAATTGTCAAAGCTGAATAGGATAAACGGAATGGAAACACTAAAGATGAAATCAACATGAGCATCATTATATCCATGGAGAAGTTTCAGACTTCTACAAAGGGGGGTTTTAATCACGGTGTCAACTTCCTAGTAGCTGATAATGCATAGGAGGAGGAATAATGGTGGAAGCAAGATGCACATAAGTAAAACGTCATATTCAGAAAGATGAGTGAGCAGCAATATTACTTGGATATCAATGGTGGCTTCAGTTTCTTGAAAGAAAATCAGAAGATGGTCAAATATATGCAAAATATAAGTCCGAATGGAAGTATGTTATGGATTTTCAAGTACCCAGAATGAAAAGATGAACAACTGAAAATTCCAGCTCGAGCATTAAAACCCCCAATCATAGTGTTCAGAGAATAGCCTCTGTATGTAGATGATTCAGCACATTTCATAGAATACCCAAAGAAATGGAAAAGCCGCACACAGTAACAAATAGTGAAACCCTCGACATGTGCCAAAAAGAAATTTTTGTTGCTACAAACCCAAGTCGGGTTCAGGACCATCAGAAAAGCCAGAAGTGAAAGAACACCTTCAAGAGTAAGGAGTCACGACAAGCAAGGGAAATGTCATAGTAGCAGCAATGGAAGATAAATATTAAATACCCATCAGTGGGTTTAATTCTGGAAAGAAACCCTAGTTACTGTAAGCTATAAAAGTTTCAGATTTCTTCAATGTCTACAAAAGTTACAGCTGAAATCTCCAAGAAGAACAGGAACCAACAGAAAATATCATGAAAGAAGAGAAACACATGTCAGTTTCAAAGTCTGAAACAACAGTCTTCATAAAGCCATGGCTGTATCTAACATGGGGTTTCAACATATAATGGCGAATGAAGATATTCAGAATACTATATCTGTATAAATGGAGTTTTAAAATTTTACCAACCAGGCCATATTTGACCAAATATAATAATCTTTTATGGTTATTGTCTATGTTAATAATGCCACTAAAATATTATTAACAATTTGACACATTATAGTAGTTAATTTTTTGATGTGCTATAAAATTCCAACAAAAAATATGGTGCACTAATGCAAAATGTAGTTTACTGGTTTACATGCTATTTTCCTATTCTATCATATAAAATTGAGGAGAGCTATGGGTAAGGTTTATTTCTTTTATGTGCAGGGTTACCATATGAGTATAATGCAGTGAATCTTCTGAAAGGCGAACAGTTTAATGAAGGTAGGATGACCAACTGTTAACTATTTCGAAACAATTATTCTCTATGAATGTAGTGATTATGTTGTTCAGGAATAATAATCTTACTATGGACAAGTTAATGCACAAGTATAACTACTGCTGAATGTTTTCAGTATACAAATGATGCAATATTACCATTCTCTATGCAGATTATACAAAATTGAATCCCCTTCAATTTCTTCCAACTTTGGTGGATGGTAATGTGATTGTTTCAGATTCACTTGCCATACTGCTGGTAAGTAGCCAAATCAACATAAGTTGTTAGCTGTTGGTGATACTGTGAGTTTCCATGTTATTATAATAATACTTAGTACGCGTATTTTGACTTTAATAATGCATGTTTCCTTTTCTCATGTAGACATTATAAGAAATACCAACTAATGAAACTTGTTCTCTAACAGTACTTGGAGGACAAGTATCCTGAGCATCCACTTCTCCCAAATGATCCACGCTTAAAAGCAATCAGCTTGCAGGAAAGTGTTTTTCTTATTTACTTTATTTCATATTGCGTAGGTCTTTGTTCTAGTTCTTGTGAATATTTTGATAATCTCTGATTGCATATGGTAAATATCACTTTTTTTTTTTCTTTATTTCACTCATACGCATCTCTAATTGATAACTAGGAAACTACATTCAGCATTTAAAAAAATTATAAGAGATAGGGAAACAAGTAAGGAGCAACATCTCCCGAGCATTTCCCAGAATGGAGATAATGTTTGGAACATTTCATGTATGTAACCAACCAGTTACGGCATACTGGGACACTCATATATCCCAAAACCAATTATTTTACTCTGAAAATGGGCAGGGTAGAACTCACTATTAAGTGTAAAGAAGCAAATAACATATTAAGTTTAAAAAATAGCACCAATTACTAGGTAGTTGTGGGGTACTATTAAATGGGCAATACTTTTATGCATGGGAATGTATCCAAATCGCCTTCCTGTGTTAAAGGCATCCTAGAGTGCCAAGGACAAATAAACATAGGGTGTTAATGTCAGTCATGGTAATGTGAGATATGCCTAGGTATATTGGGTCCCATCTATGTTCTTGATTAGCGTAGGCCTGGTGAGGTCCTAGATGCATTGGAAAAGAAATCAATATAAATAATATAATAAATATTAAATATGTAGTAACTCTGCTCTGGTTACAACTTGGACAACTCCAATTTCACCAATATTTCACACCAATCGGATGGTTTGGCATTTTGACAAACACTTGGCAAATGAACTCTCCAGCAATGTAATTGAAAAAACAAATATATTTTAATGTAGCCAAATGTAAGTTCTGCATGTGTTTAATTCTTTTTTTTCGAATTTGGATATGAAGAGAAATGAAGAATTACAATGCCAAAGAAATAACAATAACAACTTCAACTTCTATAACTCTGAAATGATTGAAATAACAACTATAAGGGTTTTTTCTCTAAATTCAAATAGAATGCATGGAGCCTATCCATTGGCTTCAAATACAATGACTGCAATTATCAGTTGATGTTCACAGCTCCAAAATGGATGACCATTTGTTTGCAAATTCTCCAGCTTGAATGCAGCCACTAAAATCCTGATCTCAAAGCCCAAAACCCATACACAGGGCACCACATACTGATTTGCTGGCCCTTAATTTGTGAAGCAGGCCTTAACTGAATCTCAAAACTCTGTTTGTGCAACCAGAGGCCTTGGGAGTCATGCACAGGCTCTGTAATATAAATCGCAGCCCAAGGAATAAATCGCAGGGGCTCTGTAAATTATTTGCAAAAACAGGATCTTCTAGATGAATGCTGGCCCAAAAGGAAGATCGCTGCTCCTGTTTAGACGTCTGCCGATGCAAAAATGACCAATCGCTGCCACAGGAAAGGCAGACAGCAGCCTCGAATATGCATAGAATTTCACCATTCAAATCGCAGGTGTGATGGATTAATTGCAGCAGCTAATTTTCTTAATTCCCAGACAATTTCTTTCAGCACTAATCTCCTCTTCCAAAGCAACAGTAAAAACAGTCATGTAAGATAATTCAATTAAAATAATTCTCAGACTAACCACAATACCTCAGCTGTAGAAAAGCATAATCAACTTCAAACCCTTATAGTTCAGCAAGGGCACATAAATCAACCATAGGAAACATCACAAAGACAACAAAAAGAAATAATCAATTGAATAATCGGATGCTTTCCATCAACATGAGCTCATATTTATAATCCCCATTGGCACAAAGTTTCCTAAATGCAATTTCACTTAAGAAGCTTCACTAGAACAAAAACATTTTATAACATCATCATAATAAAGTGCTATTATAATAATGAAACTTTTGATAAATAATCAATAAATATGAACCCGTGCAATAAATAGCCCCATCCGATGCAGGTGACAACCAACAGCCAGCGTCACCATCTACATAGCCACTGCCAAATATGGCAACTGCCCAAATTATACTTACTAAAAATATCAAGTCCACAACTAAGACTCCCAAATCACCTCGTTAGCTCAGGGGGTTGCTATAATGAATTGACTCCATCACTTGCAGGAGATCGCAAAAAATGGGGACGTTACAAAAAACTATATTTTCAGTTCAGGTGTTGTTGGTAAAATTGTAAATCAGTTGATGGGCCCCTTTGGGAAGGTTCTTGTTATGTAGCCGACGGGCCCTTCGGTAATTGTCATGTAGCCGACAGACCCTTTCGGGAAGGTTCTTCGGGAAGTATATATACACCATTCAAGATCATTGTAATCATCATCAAAAGCACTATGTAATATCTTTGGCATATGCAAATAATAAAAGGAGTACTGCTGTTCTTGTCTATTGTCTGTGTGTATTAAACTATTTACCCCATGTGGTAAACATTTGGCGCCAATTGAGAGGGCTCGGGAGGAGTCAGTTGCCAGGTTGGCCTCAGAGAGGGCAGCTTGGGAATCCGAGAGGGTAGCCCTGTTAGACAGACAAAGTCAGCTACAAAGGTTGGCAGCAAAAAAGGAACAGTTGGCAGCTGAAAAGGAGCAAGTGACAACAGGAAAGGAGAAAGAGTTGGGGGAAATTGCAGAAATGATGCAATAAGCTCTAGAGCTTCAGATGGAGGCAGAAACAGAACTGGAGGCTAGGAAAGAACAAGTCTACAAGCTACGGGCGGAGTTGAACGAGTTGAGAGCGCGGACGGCCACTACGCTTGGGACGCATCCCTCTGTTTAGTATTTATGTATCGATGTATTTGGGGTTATTTTGAGTTTTGTTGTATTGTCATCCGGAGACATTTTTTCTTTTTGGGGGGGATGATGTTGTCGGTAAAATTGTAAATTAGTCGACGGGCCCCTTCGAGAAGGTTCTTGTTATGTAATCGACGGGCCCTTCGGTAATTGTCATGTAGCCGATGGACCCCTTTGGGAAGTATATATACACCAGCCGAGATCATTGTAATCATCATTAGAAGCACTATGTAATATCTTTGGCATATGTGAATAATAAAAGGAGTACTGCTGTTCTTGTCTATTGTCTGTGTGCATTAAACTATTTACCCCATGCGGTAAACATCAGGTATGGGGATGCATATGGGTTTGCCAGTATGACAATTGTCAATCCTTTTTCATACAGAATATACACACAAATAACCTAAGTTACTGAATCATATCATTTCTTTGACAAATCCGAGTATTGTACGTTTCCAAAATGGAATTTGGAATCTTTACAAATTCGGACAAGGTTCAGTTTTTCCCCTTTTGAATTATTTCTACCTTTGGCTGGCAATTCCAATGCATTTGGCATAGAGTTCAAATTCTTTTCTAACTTATTTACTTGAGAAAGAAACAATGAAAACTGTAATGGAATCATTTGCATTTGTTTTAGCCTTTTTCACTGCCTTTCGTCACCATCAACTACAAACAAAAACCATTGTAGCATGTGTTGGACACAATGAGGACGTGACAAAGAAAAAATGAGAATCGTTGGATGAACAAATATTTTACCGTGGTCGCCGAGAAGGCCATTAAATGAAAGTTAATAAAAACTTCTTACAAAAACATAAGTTTGAAAGCTATATGATCATTTCTTTATTTATTTTTCTTGTTATTTTAAATATATTCTTGTTTATATTTAATTATTAGATTTAAGATTTTAAATGGTATGAAATTTTAGTTTTTATAATTTTTTATCATTTGCATAACAACATAGTTATTATTGCATATACAATCTAATTTATATTTAACTTCATTTATATTGGAAAAATATGAGTGTTTCATATTACATATGAGATGTATAACATAATAATTTAAGTTTGATCTATTAGTTTAATATTTTGGATTTTATTTTTATTTTTATAGGTAAGTGCTAAGTTGTATTTATTATTGTAATATTTTGTATTTTATTTATTTTTAACAAGTGCTACCATATGGGGATAGCACCCTTTATTGCATAAAAGAAACATTACATAGGATAGAAACATAGACGACTCAAGCAATCATGAGTCTGTGAATCAATGCCAAGATCCCATATTAACCTTCCTGTAGCTTTATAGATCAATATGAAAACACATCCTACCACACTGTGAAGCAAGGTGTCCAAATGCAACTCTTCTATAAGTAAGATCCCCGGATCCCAAGTCAACCTAAGAAATACTATTGCACCTACCTATTGCGTTACTCTGAACAAAACTGTGTCAAACCTCAAAGCAATAGTCATGTTAGCTCCTGAATTCCAAATCAACCCATCAACTCGATCTTGGGAGTAGAAATAGGTGTCTAACAACCTATCATTTGTTAGAAATAGGTAATACTGAGAGAGGGGGGTTGAATCAATATTCTACAAACTTTTGCCCACAACTAAATATTGTTAATTACTTTATAACATGCATATGAAAGTAAACTAACAATGCTGAACAGTAATAATAACCATACACAAGGAGAACTCATAACACCATATTTTGTTAACTAGGGAAACCTTGGCCAAGGGAAAACCCCAGTGGGGATGGTACCCACAAAATGATCCACTAAACAAAAGTATCCTGTTAAGGATGTTGACCCTATTAGGAGTCTATGAAGTACATATAGTGTCTCGGTCTTTGCTAGAGGACTAGGCCTTGTTAGAAGCCTCAAACTTGTTAGGAGTTGATATATACAATTACAATTACAAAATATATGCAAGATGAGCCCACTACCCAAACATGCAATTATACAATATAGATCCTTTATACAAAAAAGAGATAGATACAAAAACCTCTTACTATTTCTTGCTGAACTTCGCAATCTTCTCATCATACATCAGATTTCATATCATATAATTCGCATATCACTTCGCATATCATGTATCACATACACTTTACTTCACATAATGCAATTTCTCTTATATATCTTTTTATTTTACAAAACTGCCCTATCGGCCTTAAAGCTTTCACACGTTTGGCTAAATACAAAATTAACTAATGCTAACTTAGGGTTAACATCTAGGATGTCGTCCCTAATTAGTTAAATAATTATTTCGTAAAAAAAATAATTCTTTAACCTGTAATCCTCATTTTTCTATCATGCTCTGTTCTTTCTTGTACATTGCTTGTCTGGTAAATTGATCATAACTATGGCCATATTGTCTATACTGTCACGTGCACTTAGCTGTGTGATCATGACACTTCGTACTACCTATCCTTTTTTGTGCATGTGCCAAATATTATTTTGTCATTCGTACATAACAAACTATTCCTGCTCTGGTGGATAATTATCTGACACTTAGACAAATTCCTAAGTGTAACTACCTTGACTTCCTTTTCATGATCTGCTCTGTTCATACTGACATTATGTTGCCATAAATGACAACATAAGATTATTACCTTAGCCAAATTGCCAACATCATCATTATCCTTCCTTAGACTATAAATTTGCCTATGCTGGGTGAAAGTTGATCGTGAGGCAATTTTTTTTGCAAATCGGAACTCGGAGGCTCCGATTTGTAGTTTGCATATGGTCAATTTTTTGATCTGATTATTTGTTATTCAGATCTGCATTCAATTTCATCTCTGCAATTTTGGGTATTTTTGGAATTTTTCAGAATTTTTCCGGTCGATTAGGTAGAGAAAATTTCATCTTTGCAATTCTGGGTATTTTCGAAATTTTTCTAGTCGGTTAGGCAAAGAAATTTTTTTTTGTCGAACCGAGCAGTGACACCTTGGCTCAGCTCTATATTTTTGGCGGATATATTGTATTATTTTTTGTAGGGTTTAATTCATATTTGCGGGTGACATAGCGGAAGCCGTACCTGCCACAAATACAGTGAAGAGAACCCCCGGCCCGGCGATCCCATTCTTCCCATCGGCGGCAACACAATCTTCACCAGCGGGCAGCCCATCACATTCACTGTTGCTCGTTTGTTAACAGCCTGCGGCTTTCATCTTATAAACAGTCCCGAAGTCCAAAACCCCACAATTGTGGGATTAATCCGCAGATATTCCGCGTCGCACAAAGGATATTTCATCATCATGATTCCTTTACTGGCGACGTCAATATGAAACTTGGCGCTGCTTCCCCGCCCATGTGTACAACTCAGTTGCCACATGACCCTTCTTAGACATCTGCAGCAACCAAACAGTGCCCAACCATTCGCGTGGAAAGCTCACGCCCTACAGAAGACCCTCCACGCAGCATCTTCGTGGAAAGCC
This sequence comes from Cupressus sempervirens, assembly GCA_028749045.1. Classification (NCBI taxonomy): domain Eukaryota; kingdom Viridiplantae; phylum Streptophyta; class Pinopsida; order Cupressales; family Cupressaceae; genus Cupressus; species Cupressus sempervirens. The sequence goes on from CM053785.1 coordinate 579,986,888, forward strand.
ATGTGTCCTCCGTAATACAATCAGCGATCCACCTGTCAACACATGGCTGCACGTACCTAACTCAGCTGGCGCCACGTCACATCCGACTAGGCAAGCCACATTTACGAATTTCGTACAGATCCGTACAATTTCTGTACAATCCACGTCAACAAGTCGTACTGCCACGTCAGTAGGGGGTTGAAAATTTTGCTGACGTCATCAATTCCAAGGGCCTAAATTTGAACGGTCGTTTGGACGTCATTCCAGGCCAAAATACAACTGCCACGACGGCCGTATGACCGTCAAATTTACCCCCCTCATTTGCTGATGCAACCCCTCTCTAGATTGATTTTGGTTTTTGCAATCCAACTTCGGGAGGCCATAACTCTGACATCCAGACTCCAAATCAGGTGCGATTTTTTTTGAAATTGGGTAGAATTTCCTAAATTTTTCAGTGGTGTAGCTATTTTCTAGTTTTGGTGCAAGGATTGTTCAGAAATTGCATTTTTTGGCAACTGTACCTACATAATCCTGCATTTTGCAATTTCAAACGCTCCGTATGGGCACATCTAGAGTCGAAAATAGGTTTTGTTTTTTTTGAAAATGTGTTATTTTTTGTCTACTTTCCAGATTTGCTATTAGATTGTAGGGTTGTGTGGACAAAAGTGTCACTTTCAGCAATAGGGCATTTCTTTTCTTTGTAATGCTTCAAAATTGTAGCACATTGTAAAGTTTCAGATTTGTACTCCATTAAAAGGTTTTAACAAGCAAAATCAGAACTCCACGAAGGCATAAATTGGCAAGTGGCCCATTGTAATCGCACTACTCATAAAGTGCCCAAAGCATCTATTTTGGGGGGGTTGTTTGATTTAGTGAAAAGGGGGGGTGTTCTTGGTGTTGTGTTCTCTGTTTTCTGCACTTTTCTTTCATTTTTTGCATTATGGGCAACTTTAAGTTTCCTAAATTAACTCCTCATAACTATGCTACGTGGTCAATCAAATTGTGGTATCACTTAATGCATAATGGAGTTTCACAATATGTAGATGGTACTCTTCCTAAACCAGTAGGTGATAATGTATCAGCAAGTGAAATTTCAGCTTGGGTAGCCATGGATAGAAAAGCCCTAGGTGATATATGTTTGGGGGTAGATGATAAGATCATGTATCAAATAAAGAAGTGTTCTATATCCAAGGAAGCTTGGGATACCCTCAAAAACCTTTATGGGAAAGTGTCTGAAGAGGATGTGTTCAAAATCGAAGATGAGCTTCTTTCCTTAGATCCTAAGTCCTATGACTCCATACAGGATTTCATCATTAGGGTGAACGAACTAAGGACAAAGCTTACTGATTGTGGGAGTTCTATAAAAGATGACAGACTAATCTATCTCATTCATAACAAGCTGCCATCAGAATATTCCACATTTGTATCTTCTTTTAACACCTCAAAGACTACCTTAGGGTCTGCCTACAAGAAAGTCACTTTTGATGAATATGCTAAACTGTTGGATGATGAAGAAAAGAAGTTGAAATCAATGGGGATTCTTAAATCACCTCAGTCCAAAGCATTGGTGGCTAATGAGGGTTCTCAACATTCAGTTGGACAGTCTTCAAATAAAGGAAATGGTAAGAAGAAATGGAAGAGCAAATTTGAGGATGCATAAAAGACAACACCACAATCCAATCAAGAAGGCAAGTCCTCGAATTCCAACAAGAAGGGGGACAACAATAAGGAGAAGAAGAAGTGTGCTTATTGCAAGAAATCAGGTCATGAAGAGCATGAGTGTTATCTCAAAAAGATTGATGAGTTGACCAACATCATGAAGAAACATAACGTTCCATTGCCTAATGCTTACAAGGATAAAGGGTCTTCTTCAAATTCGAAGGGCAAAGGGCAAGCATTCATGGCAAGTGCAAACTCTTGAAAGGAATGGATATTTGACTCAGGCGCCTCTTATCACATGGGTTCTTCAAAGGAGGATTTTTCTTCGATGAAGCAGTCCAAGGTACCACACATCTTCATGGGAGATGATAGCAAAATGGAAGTTAAAGGGAAAGGAAACATGGAAACGAAAAATGGAGGGTTTCAAGATGTTCTTTATGTTCCAAACCTAAGTTCAAATCTCCTATCAATCTACCAAATCATTCACCTCGGAGATGGACATAGAGTTGAGTTCCTTCTAGACTCAGTAAAGGTGCATAGTCATAAAGACGATTCCTTGGTTGCAATGGGGAAAGTGAATCATAACAAAAGGTTGTTCTCTTTCTCCCATTTTGTGCCCAAGTCTTCTTCAAAGGCCTTGTTATCTCAATCCAATTCAAACATGCAATTATGGCATGAGCGGTATGGTCATCTTGACTACCGCTATCTTCAACAACTTTGCACAAACCGAATGGTGAAAGGTCTACCTCAAATCAACTTTTCTAAGGGTGAATGTTCAACAGATTCAGTGGATATGCATCCAGAGGGGAAGTTACAGAGAGGGAAGTCTTCAAGAGCACTAGGTGTTCTACAGATGGTTCACATGGTATTAGCAAGTCCGTTTGCATCCAGACAGGGTCGCTACATACTTACCTTCGTTGATGACTTTTCAAGGTTCACTTGGGTTTACTTTCTTCATAATAAGAATGAAGTGTTGGATACATTTCTAGCCTTCAAGACTCATGTAGAACAGAAATCTAGAAACGCCATCAAAGTACTCCGAATGGATAATGGAAGCATGTATGTGAACAAAAGACTTATGGACTTTTGCAAACATGAGGGAATTGATCTTTAGACTCCGTTAGCATTCAGTCCGCATAAGATAGATGTTGCAGCATTGAGGATACGCACTCTCAAGTCTATGGCAAGTTGCATGATTCATGCCAAGTCTCTAGATCCATCATTAGAAGTTGAAGCAATCTCTAGTGCCACTCACATTCTTAATCGTTCTCCTCATCCAGCCTTAGATGGCAAAACTCCTTTTGAGGCATGGTGCGGTAGAAAACCTATTGTGATACACTTTAGACTCTTCGGTTGTCTTGCATGGGCAACAATATCTTCCAGGAGATGCAAGGCATAGTCATCTTGGCCTTGTACTTTCATTGGTTATGAAGACAGTGTGAAGGCATATAGACTTCTAGATCCTAAGACACATTAGATTTTTGTGGAGAAGGATGTTTACTTTGAGGAAAGTTCACCTAGCTTGTCCTCTACTCTTCGCACATCATACAGTGTGGAAATTGATAGTGACACCAGCGATAATGCTTCAATAGATTTAGATACGTGGGGTTCTATCGACAGTTATAGTGAGAGTTCACTTCATCAGTTCAGTCCGCATGCATATATAGCCACAGTGATAGGTCCAGAACAACAGGGTACATCCAGTCTTCTAGATATAGGTTCAGTGACAGATTTGGGGGACAGTATTGATGATTTGCCTCTTCTTCTTGATGTAGAATTACCTTCTTCAGTTGTCACGAGGGTTTCATCCGACTCTCTTGTTCATTCTCTACATGATCGATCGTCACAGGTTGAAGTGATTGTGGATACTTATGATCAGCAGTTGCAGCAAGGTTCTTCATCAGTTGCAGAGACAAACAATTCTTTGAGACAGGTTCTTTAGTCAGTTGAGCAAGTTTCAGAGACATCACTTATCCATGGGATTCTTTCCACCCACAGCGGAAGCATCTCATTTGTACCCTTGACATTGTTTCTTCCTAAGGGGAGGAACACCATTCTGCAGTCTTGGATCAGCTTCTTTATCGGAGCAGTCACTGTTCGACATTCTTCTTTTCGGGGGGGGCCTATCCTGTCTCTCTTCCTCTTCTCATCATGTATATACTAGATGTATGTTGTAATGGGGGGGTCTTGATTACTCCATCCATCCATGGATCCCTATTTATCTCTCTTTTTGGGGGAGGGTTTTTCCCACGTGGTTTTCCCTCTTTCTCCGCCTTATGAGGAATTGCATATCATTATGTACATGGGTACCTAACATGGCCTAGTAGCCGAGACCCATCATGCATTTCATCCTAGATTTCGTAAGCTTAAGGGCATTCCCCTAAGTTGCACTTAAGGGGGGGGGGGGTGTTGGTGTAAATAAGTATTTACTAATTACACTAACTTAAGTTTACTTAGGTTAATGCATTATTTAATTATTTTGCATTATTTTATTATTTATTTTAGGTGAGACACTTAGGAGCTTGTGTACTCTCATGAGTTACGCAACTCTAATTATGCACATGGTGTCTACAACACAGGAGTTACCATCATTCACTAAGTTGTCATGATGACAACACAGTTATCCGCACTTCTCATTTAGCACATGTTGTCTACACCACTGATTTGCGTACTACACCATTGTAGGCTTATCCTCTCATCATCGCACTTAATTCCGTGCTTAATGGAGGATAACCCATATCTGGTGGACATGTGCCTAGTTGTATGACTTATCATGTTGATGACTTCTATGCATTCTAGAAGCTCTCCTGAGGCCTTTATATACAGGCACTCCTAGTGTACTCTCAAGCTGGCATATTGAATGAATATCGTCATTCTGATCATACTCTCTCTATTGGTCTACTGTGTGCTTGTTTTGAGTTCTTTTGTTCTTGGGTGAATTTTGGCCTAGGCCAAATTCTTACAATCCTGAATCAGCTATTTGAACAAAAAGATCACCCTACCAAAACTACGAAAATGCATGAAGTTTGACTCATAAATCTGCCACTGTCATAAACCGGATTAGCAATATAGAAGATAACGCTACTGTCATTGTGCCCTTGTACTTGAAGGGTAATCATCTCATAAGGTATGCGCCTCAAGATGAGATATCTCTATGAATCAATCTATAACTTGCTAACTTCTAGAGGCTGAACCAAATCTGAAAAAATAGTAGCAGAGAAAATGGAGCAACACCTGACAACTAGAGCATGCATAAAGATAAAATCACCAATCAATAAGTAGGCAGCTGCCATATCATAAGTGCTCTGTAATATTCTGAGCTATTACCTACAGCAGTTCAGATGAGTTCTGAGATGTTCCGACCCTGAAATGTGGCAAATGTTGTGTAAAATTTTGTGACGAGATACAATCAAACAGTTCACCAGTTCCTGTAGCAACTCCCGATGTTTACTACTTTTAATGTATTTAAAATTCTAGTCCAGTTATGAGATAACAGAGGTAAGCATTTTGTCAAACAGTTGTCCAGTCTTTATCCACTGCTCTTCCCATGGAAGGATAGGAGTTTAAAATTTTGTTACTGTTAAACTGGCGCTGATATGAGATGATTATCATCAATGCAATACAATCTCAATATGAAGATAGTTAGAAGGTACAATCCATAGAATGAACAACTAGTGAAGTTTCAGTTCCGTACTATTAAATTTAACATCAGAGCCTTCCAGGATTTTTTCCACAAGATTACAATAGTACTTCTTAAGCTATGCAATATGACTGTGAGTCCAAATATATTTTTGATGAACAGAAATGAATAGAGAAATATTAATCCCGTATATAACAATGCATTGAATAGACGTAAGGAACAGGACATTACAGACCTCTCATCATTTGGACTGCAAGTAGTAATCTTGCTGTAGGGAGCCGACTGAATCAAAATGCCATTGATGATGTAAAAACTCTGTTATTCGCCTTCCTATCTTCTACAGACTCATGACCCACCCACAATGGTCCCTTTCACGTTTTCAACAGAGGCAACCCGTCCAAAGAGCTGCGTGTATGACTTCAGAGACTGGCGTTAAAATAACTTGAAGCAAAGTCGATACAAAACCAACTCGGCTCTCTTATACAACAGATGCGTAAATAGAAACCCCAGCCCCCCAAACCCAAGGATACTACTGTCGCTGTTGATGAACTCGTGTATTATGCAGCTGTGCCCTGGTTCTGCTCACGGGAGCCTCTTTTTGCTCGACGCCCTAAACTCCAACTTTCTTCACGCGAATGCCTATTGCGTGGTGTAACTGCATTGCTGAGGAAGTATAATACCTGTTTGAAATCAACTTGCGAATTTCCAGTACTGGAGAATCTAGCAGCCTTTGGAGCCGACTATGTATTCTGCCTCCTTTTTTTTTCTTTCCCTTATACCTGCAAATGGATTCTGCTCCTTAACTATATCGTTCATAATTCTACAACTCACTTATTTTGCCGATTGATGCCCATTTCACCCATCTACAGATCTGAAAAGAGCTTGGGATATCATCCAACTCTTTGAAATTTCCAAACTAGAGGGTTTTCGTCCTCTAAGTCCTAGTCCAGTCACATTCAAGCAACCAGTAGTTTTATCAGAGCATTTAATATCATTCTTCTTGTGTTAATCCCAATGCAAACTCGTGCATTTATAGCCTCGGAATGAGGGAAAAGTACTACGTGCAAAGAATATGGGATTAAAAAGTCATTTTCGTCCTGTAGTCACTTAAAGCTATTTATAAAGTAAATAACTTTAAAACATTAAAGTGACTTAACTCTGTACCTTTAATAAAGTCCTGGAATATATTAAATTAAATTCCCCTTTTTGTGACTGGATAGCATCCTGCCTGAAGTCGATATTAATCTATCCGGATGTGGAGATAGATTAATTCTGTCGCCCAGAACTAAAATTGAGAAGAGGACATGACACATCATCATCAACATTTGAACCTCATGTTTGAAGTTTGCCCAAGCTATCTATCAAAGGAGGGAAATAATCGAGAGTACTTGAGGTAAAAGGGATTAAAACTCAATCAATCCAAATTGGCTCAAGTGACGATGATGCCAGGAAATCAAAGGATCCCTCACCATTGGTTCCTTGTCCTCTTGAGGTTCTTGCTGCAACTTCTCTTCTAGATTCAACACTAGTATTAGATGAATCTCATGATTTACCCCTGAGCATGGCTATGAATGCATTCTCCACCGAGCATCCATCTCTTGAGGATCCTATGACCATAGCTCCAACATTGCTTGTGTCCTCAGTTGCACTTGTATTGGAAACATGAGGAGATCGATATGACTATGAGAGTGTCTTTGACATATATTCCTTGTCAATTCCTTCTGCCACTATTCGGTCTACAACATTGCTTGATGTTACTTCAGCTCAGTTTGAGCAATTCATGACTGATGTTACACATAATAGTCCTACTCCTATAGCCATTCTGATTGGCACCTGCTATAGTCATTACTGTCATGCAAGGCAATCCATAGTTAACTATGGTGACTACTACTTCAGCCAGTGCATCTTCTTTCAACCTTCCTCCATGGTTGAGCACTATTACATAGAAGAGAAAGAAAGAAGAAATCCTACTTGAAGAGTCTGACATGCAAGTGACTAGGCCAAGGGTTTCAAAGAATAAAAAAGCCAAAGCAATTTCTCGGTCGTGGTTGATGAAAATCACATTAAGTATGTTGAGGTAGCTAAACCACTTGTGGAGAAATCTACTGAAGACATGCAACTTGTTGATTACAGAATTACAAGATTTGAACTTGGTAAACAAACTAGGTTGAGTTATCAATAGGATGCACATGAGGTAGTCAATTTCTTAGCTCGGGAGAATGACGAATTATGGGATAAGAAGAGCAAACTCAAGGAGAGAGCTCATTGTAAATAATCATCTTTTTCTTTATAGGATAAGGCTAGGCTTGTGACTTGAAGGCTTTTTATTTCTTGTTGCAAATCTTTGAAGTGAATAAAGCAACAAGTTTTTCCCAAACTTTGTGTTGTGATACCTGGAATTAATCTTTGTCTCTTACGTTGCATTGATTAATTCGTCTTTGTTACTTCTTTCTTTGTGAAGCATTTGAGTATTTGGTGTTGTTCTTGAAGGACTTTGAGCTTTCAAAAACAAGATTGATATAGTTTGATATTGGCTGCAAGTACTAAGATTTAAAGACTTTGGGCTTTACTTCTTCGTATATTATTTCTTATCTGAATAGTTGAGCAAAGACTTTGAGCTTTATTAGCTGTTCGTCCTTTTGTTTCAAGAAGATTGCTTGTAGGAGACTTTGGGTTCTTGCTAGCAATGACACAAGTTATAACTGCTGTATTAAGGTTGTTCTTATGTCAATTCTTAAGCCACTGGTATTATTGTGTCAGTAGATTTCTTTTGTTGAATTGCAAATAGTTGTTAGTATAAGATCATTCGCGAAAGAAGAGGAATTCATCCTATAAACCACCTATTTGTTAATTCTAGTTTGGTCTCTATTGTAGCCACAATGATAAGAAGGGAGCCTCCCCTACTGCCGAGAGGAGAAATTTATTTCACTACATCGTTGCCTAAAGTTCCCATTTTGTAAGTTGTGGTTATAGTGGCTTACAAAATATTTAGCCAACAATTCTTGCCGACTCTGTTGTGGATCAAATGTATTCGGAAGCTTCTTGCTTTTGTTTGAAGTTTTACACCCTTGTTTTTGGTATTTGGAAAATTATAGGTTATCACATTGGCAAGTTTTGAGCATGTATACTCGAGGAGAAAGAAGGCAGAAAGTTCATCGAGTTCCATTGGATCATTCTTGGCCCAACAAGCTCATTTTGATTTACTCACTAAAATCCCTTATCTCTCTCCCAAACTACAAGCTATCCACCTTCCAAGAAAAAATCTACTGTATCCAGTGAAGATTCCCTATTTTTCCTCAAACCCTTGATTTCTATTACCCATAGTGCTCATACTCAAATTCCTAGTATCATGGTTGCTCCTATTGCTATTGGCCCATGGGGGACGACTTTTGGTCTGCTAAATCTTGCACCACCTCTACATGTGTTACCACAAGAGTTGGAGATGGTAAGCAACACTCATATGAGCATATTAAGGCATTCTACATAGCATGTAGTGTACTTGGTGTGTAACATCAAGATGTTTCATTAAGGCATTTTACATAGCACGTGGTGTACTTGGTGTGTAACATCAAGATGTTTCATTAAGCCTCTTTATTGAGACTTTACAAGGAATTGCAGCTGATTGGTTCTACAACTTGGCTACTAGTGCAATCACTAATTGAGGTTTTCTAAAGACTAAGTTCGAGGAACGTTTCAAGCCTGTTGAAGATGAGCATGATTTGCTCGCACAACTTACCCAAATGAAGAAAGAAGCACAGGAAGGCATGTGGGAATTCATTGCCAAATTCAACAAATTGGCCAATCGGATTCCTACTTCTTCACAACCCATTGCTGAAAATCTAAAATGCTTCTTCATCGACACTCAACTTCTAGAAGTTAGCTTCTTGCTGAGAAGAGCTACTCCTTCGGATTTGGTGATTGCTCAAACTTTGGCAACGTAGATTGAGGATGATCTTATCATGGCTACTAAGATGTGAAGGGATCAATCTAAAGAAAATTCCAATTGTGTTTCCATCTCTGGAATTACGGATTCTATGATGTAGAAACTGGCGAATGATGTGCTTGCTTTGAAAAATAAAATATCTCAAAATTCATTCATAGCTCCGTAGAAGAATATTCCATGAAGATCATTTCCTAATGCTGTGCATAACTATGTAGCCAAACATCAAGCAAAGCTTCCCCCTCCTCCAGAGAGGCTTGCACTAGAAGCTCCACCAAGAAATCAAGCTATGAGATACTTTTGAGAATGAGCAATATGGATCTTTACTAGATAATTATCAGGAGGAAGATATAGATGTCCCATACAATGATGATGATGAGGCAGTTGGTGACCCTAACATTGGGTATGTCTACTATGAAGAGTAGGATCCTGAAGATAGTTTTGGTCACGTGTATGCGATTATGACACATTCTCATATACAATTGCCTAGATAGCAAGAGGAAGCTACGAAAGAAAAAATGAATGTGCAAGCACCCATTACCCTTGCTAAAAGAGGAACGTCATTGCCCGCTCTTTCTAAAGATGGAGCGAATAACCAAGTAAATCTACTGTTCCTGCTTCTGGTATACCAAAACCTAGTATGTCCAATCCAAAGCCTCCAGCTGAAACTTTTAGTTCTTCTTTGCCTAATTCCTTTCAAGCATTTGATATCATTGATCATGCTAAAAGAACCAGAGTTTAGATGTTTGAGGTTGAATACCTACAAGCTTACCCAGATCAGATGGAAATGCTTAATAAGTTTGTAAAAGAGTCTCAACCTACTCAAATACCAATTGCTGCTCTCGAACCTAAAAAGCCTGCCCAATAACTTAGTTACCATTCCCTCTAGTGTTCCTGGAAAGATAGAACCTTTCTATATTTCCTTATTAGTCAATGGTTTTAAGTTGAGTAGTCTTGTTATTGATTTTGGCTCCTCTGATAATGTCATGCCATTTAAGGTAGTTGAAGCACTAGGTCTTACTTTGACAAAGACTTTTGGAAATTGCTATTCCATGGAGAATAAGCAAGTTCCTCTTCAAGGGAAAAATAAGGATGCTCAATTTGCATTTGCATCCTTCTTGAAAAGAAAATCAAGATGTCTGTTTTGGTTGCTGATGTTCTTGCTTCTTACGACATGTTGCTTGACCGTAATTTTTGTAAAAATGTAGAACTTAACATGGATATGTCTAAAGCAAAGATACATGTCAAGGGTATTATGTAGAAGCTACTTCTTGAAAGAGAAACCAAATACACAATCATTAAGTCAAAAGATCCTCATGCACAAATTGCTTTTTGAATGAACCTCTAATACCCCGCCCGAAGATCCTTGGAACAAGGATAAATATAAGCCAAGATTATTTTTTTTAGAAAACAATTATGGATGCACATGACATGCAACATACGAGGATGACAAAGATCGCAACGAAAGACTAAAGAAACATCCAAACACCAACGGATCTCCAAATGCGACTATTGACCGAAACGACTAACCATGGAAAAATGCAAACAATTTTGAATCAGAAAACCATCCGAAATCAAAATGCAATTCCAAGGTATTCGAGAACACCATAAAGGGTATCCAAAACACCTTTGAAAAACTTCCAGTCAAACCGAAAAGTGCCCATTGTCTGCCTAGAATTTTTTTTTTCTAAAACCCATGCAATACTTTAATTCAGCATTGTGCGATACTTTCCAGTATTGTACGATCTTTCTAATAAAGGGGTGCGATACTTTCAGGGTTTGGGCGAAACTTCTCAAGAAGTTGTGCGATAATTCACAAGTATTGTACAACCTTTCTCCAATGTGTGAGCGATACTTTCTTGAATTGCACGACATTTCTCCTTAAGGCGTGCAATACTTTCAGGGATCGCACGATATTTCTCCTTTGGGCGTGCAATACTTTAAAGTATCGCCCAATGTTGATGCATGGCCGCCCAGGAACAATCAAGAAAAGCTCCAAGGACAAACATAGGGATAAAACAAGAAGTTAGAACCTCCACACCAAGGAGTACTGGACCACATATCGAGGAAAGACACTCGATCCAAAATACCGAAGGAAAGGAAGTCGGAAACTGAATCTAAACATGTAAACATAGCAGTGAAGGGAAATAACTGAAATCAACATCATAGTGAACATAAGCAACATCGCAATAAATTGAAACAACGAACTAAGTGCGTGGTTCCTCCCAACTGTAATAGCATCATGAGACCTGGAAGGTCCTAGCCATCCCCCATGAGTAACATCCCAAACTGCCAACTAGATAGTTGGAGCTCTCTTATAAGGACGTCACTACTAAAGCTTAATAACATCATAAGAATAGGAAATCTAACATGCTAAACCAAAGCAATAGATACTCCAACTAAGCAGATAACATCATCTATCAAATGCTAAACATCATACTAAGGGAATGCATCAACAAACTAACATCATCTAAACATGATATACAAGCATTCCAATGAAAACATAAATCACCAGAAAGCATACTTCGGAACCCGAAGTACCAAGTGAAACATCCAGTAACAGTCGCACTGAGATAGATCGGCTCTGTATATTGGTCCCCAACAGTGGTATAGGTAGCTATGCCTCCCAACCACGTGGAACCCATAGGTCCACTCCCGTCGTGCTGATGGAGATAATGATCCAACCACACACACATAAAGCAAATGTCCATGGCTAACACTCATGCTAGATAGTATGATGACTGAAACCAAGAACATAGACAATGCATAAACTATAGGTCCTGGTCAGACACTCAGTGGGCTATTACGTAGGGGCTAACATCATGGAGAGTCGCTTGGCATCCAAAAGCCCAAGCTCAGACTATGCAGATTCAACTCCTCGACAGAAGGCTCTAGCACACCACATTTTTATTATCTTAAATTTTATTGCCACCCAGTGTTTTATTTAGTTATCACTTAATTAAAACTTCCTCTGCCAACCCTTTGGGCACAATGATCACCAGGCTGCGAGATAGAAGCCTCCTCCATATGTTACCCTACCCTACCCATGCTCATCCAACGATGAGTGCTCGTAGGCATGCATAATCCCAACCCAACCCCAATGATCATAACTCCCGAAAGTACCACAGAAGATTGGGCCTCGTAAGTCACTCTACAAATGCACGCACATGTGCTTGTGTGTGGCGCACCACCATCACGAAGATCATTGCACAAGGATTGGATGAGAATACAATGCAAAAATACACTCAACTGAAAACAGATTCAGGAGGATGGATGCGATATGCATCCCAATGCAACAATGGTTTGATTGACATCCAAACGGATGATCCAGGTCCACGACCAACATCATGCCAAGAAAACTCGAGAAAATAGGGCGGCATGCAAAACGAGGTAAAAACCCCAAAAACCGAAAAACTTCGAAATTAAAACCCATTTGGTCTTTGGGCACAAAAGCCTCGAAAATCCAATAAAATTTGGGTTTGGACACTGTATGCAAAAATGGCCAGCATAACGGTGCGAAACCCCAAACCCTCATCTCGAAAATAGGGAAAATGTTCATACTCGACCAACCGGGTAGAACCAATAAACATAAACGGAGGGGAACACTAGTTCTCAGCCTCCAAACAAACAACTACCAAAAACAGATACAAAAACCAAGTTGAAACAAGAAAACGAGAGAGCCTTACGTGACAGCACAAAGGGCTGAAACGGAAAATAGCGAGGTAAAATAAATAACCCGCAGATGTAGCCGAAAATGATGACAAAGCAAGGTCTCCCCGAGCTGGATCCAACGAGTTCGTCCTTGCGAAGATCCCACACCTGTAGCTCCCACAATGAACAAAAAACCAAATCCTTCAGAAAAGGATTTCAAAAAAAGTTCTCAAATTTTCATATTACAAAAGTGAGAAGTGAGGAATTAAATTCCTCTTTCAATGCTTATTCACTTTTCGAGTGAATAATCGATTAGGGCAAATAGCTAATTTGACTAGCTACACTCCGAATCGACCCAAATGAAACGGGCTATTCCTAGAAATAGGAATTTATCTATGGCAAAGCTGCTAGAAATTAAATTCAATAAAATTAAAGCCCAAAAACCCAAAATCATAGAAATTTCCTTAACAAATTTTGCGACAATGCGAACGTCTAAATGCATAGACACGCTCACAGGTTTAGTCACATAATGCAAATGCATTTGGATTTAATAATCACCGAAAGGTTTAATTTAAACAATTAAAATAAGGATACGTCGACCATACAAGGATGACATTGGTGAAATATGAATAGCTGAGTTACTAACTCCATGTACTACTGCTAGGGATTTTAATCTTGCATACTAAAACACACGATTAAGTGCAATTGCATATAATAACATAGCCAAAGCAATAAATGCATTAAATGCCTAATTTAACCATTTACACCACTCATGTTCGCATAAAGCATATTGAAACAAGAATGAAGTAAATATCCATAGCATAAAATCCATCACATAACAAAATAAGAGATATGTCTAAAATACCAGATAACAAGATATCATCATAGATCTACTATCATTTCAAAATAGCATCAACATGCAAATATGATAAACTAAACAACATAGTAGTATAACATCTAGGATATTGAAATCAAAGTATAACATTTGACCTTGAGGTCATCTCAAGTATAATAATAAGAGTATCAGGTATCTCTCGAATCAAAATGAACAAGGTGCATACTGCAAACTCTAGAGGCACTATACAACCGGAATGGGAAATTATTATCTTCATGCTGATGAAATTTCAGAATTTGTTGAGGTTTATCACTTTGATGATACTATTGCATCTTGTGTTTCTGATAGCGATAGATTTGCAGATGCAAGTGAAGATGTAATAGGTGATACAATTCCAACAACACCTTCTATTGTGGTTAAGAAACCTAATTTTCCTATCATGGAGGATGTAGATGTTGCAGGTTCTTCCCAATCAGTTGATGAGACTATTGATTCTAATGATGTTTGGATATTAGAGTTTGATGGCAGTTGTGCGTCAAGGGTATTATGCAGAAGCTACTTCATGAAAGAGAAACCAAATACATAGTCATTAAATCAAAAGGTCTTGATGCACAGATTCTTTTTGAATCAACCAGAATGGGAAATTATTATCTTCATGCTTATGAAATTTCAGAATTTGCTGAGAATTATCACTTTGATGATTCTATTACATCTTGTGTTTCTGATAGTGATAGATTTGCAGATGCAAGTGAAGATGTAGGTGATACAATTCCAACAACACCTTGTACCATGGTTCTAAAACCTAAACTTCCTATCATGGAGGATATAGACGATGCAGGCTCTTCCCAATTAGTTGATGAGATTGTTGATTCTAATGATGTTTGGATACTAGAGTTTGATGGAAGTTGTGCGTCAACTGGTGCTGGTGTTGGGGTTGTTTTGATCTCACCACAAGGAGAAATGTTTCCTTATTCTTTCAAACTTCATTTTGACAACACCAACAATACTGCAGAATATGAAGCTTTGATACTTGGTATTAATGCTGCACAAATTAAAGGAATCCGTAACTTGCATGCTTGAGGGGATGCTGAGCTCGTGGTATGTCAAGTTCAAAATTAATATCAAACAAAGAACAAGAGGCTTAAGCATTACAGGAACTTGGTTTGGTTTGGGATTATATTGATGGAATGATGCTGTCAACATTTCCATGGTTTCAAGAGAATTTTATGTTAAAGTTGATTCTCTCGTTGTTTCAGCAATACTCTTAATTCCTCATGAGAATTTTGAACAAGATAGATATTCTATCCTATTGGTTTTTTGCCCAAGTGTTCCAAACAACTGTGAGCATTGGGAAATTTTTAATGATCACCAGATTATTAATTTCTTGGAGACAAAAAAAACTTTGATAAGCTATATTTTGAAGGTAGTAGTTCACATCGAGAGAATGTCTCTGGTAAAGATCCTATCACGGGTGAAGAATTCCTTCAGCTTAAAGTCAGCAAAATTCCTCATGGTTTAGTTTCTTTGGAAAGATTGTTTGACAAGCATGATTGTTATGTCAAGCATCAACAAGCTGGGCCCAGTTCAGCAATGAAATATGAGAAGTACAATCTTCAGTCGGATGCTGATCCAAAATTTGTAAACATTGGTAAATGTTGCACACTTGAAGAAAGGGATCGTTTCATTGATCTGTTACATGAATACATGGATGTTCTAGGATGAATACATGGATAGTATCAGGCCTTATCGTCCTAAAATGTTGCAACATGAAATTCCCCTAAAGACGAGTGCTATTCTGTTTAAGAAAAAAAAAGACAGTACAATACTAAGATTTCTAGTAAAATCTTATCGAAAATTCAAAAGATGTTGGATGCAAAAATAATGTTCCCAATTCAACATTCTACATGGGTGGCAAACATTGTACCTATGCGGAAGAAGAATGGCGAGATCTACATTTATGTGGACTTTCGAAATTTAATCGAGCATCTTTGAAGGATAATTATCCTTTGCTGATCATGGATCATGTTTTGCAGACAATCATTGGTTCCCAAATGTTATCCATGCTTGATGGGTTTCCTCGCTATAATCAGATTGAGGTCAAAGATGAGGATCAATACAAAACAACTTTTACAATGGTACAATTGCAAACAATAGAATGCCCTTCGGATTGATAAATGTGGGTGCTACTTTTCAACGGGTAATGGATTTTGCTTTTCGAGATATTAAGGATAAGATCATTGTAGTCGATCTTAATGATCTCATTGTGCTTTCCAAACAAAGACAAGATCATGTTCATCATCTATGTCAAGTGCTGGAAAGCTGTCGAAGACATGGGTTTTCTCTTAATCCTAAAAAGTCAATGTTTGGAGTTACGAAAGGGAAGCTTCTTGTATCTATTCAAAGTCTTTCTTTGCCAACCAATAAGATTGTCATTCTTTCTTTCTTTGGAAAGGTGAATTTTCTGAGAAGGTTCATTCTAGACTTTGCAGAGAAGACTCATCATATTTCAAAATGATGAAAGGAGTGACAGTTTTCCGTTGGAGTGCAGAAGGAAAGGCCGCGTTCAAAGAAATCAAAGAAGCAATAGTGCATGCACCAGTGTTAGTTTGTCCAAAATTCTCAAAAGATTTTATTATGTATAGTTATGCTTCCGAGCATACTATGTCAGCTCTTCTCGTATAGAATAATGCAGAAGAGATAGAATCTCCTATTGTATTCATGACTTGTCCACTCAAATCACATGAGCTCAAATATTCATTGATGGAGAAGAATGCCTTTGCGGCCGTTAAAGCAGTCAAATCTTTCACATTTTATATATTGAATTTACATGTGATGGCTCTTGTCCTAGATACTACTATCAAATCTAGTTTGACGCAACAAGAATTTGGAACTAAAAGAGGCAATTCGATTGCCAAAATTCAGGAGTATGATATTGAGATTAAGCCTACAAAGTTGGTTCATGTCAGCTGAAAATGAACCAGAACAAGAAGATCTACCTAAACTTTTGTTTGTTAGTACAATCGATGAATGATATTCTGGTATAGCATACTATCTCACGTATGGTGAATGTCCATCACATTTTACTTACATGAAAAGAAGTCTAAAGCTTAGAGCTGCACATTTTGTTCTTTGGGACAGTTGTCTATACAAGTGTGCAATTGATGGCACTTTTATTCGTTGCGTTGACAAATCACAACAAATTAGACTGTTGGAATTCTTTCATGATTCTATTTGTGGAGGTCATTTTTCAGCACCAGTTACCACTCATAAGATTTTGCGAGAAAAGTATTACTGGCCAACTCTAGTCCAAGATGCATATGATTGGGTACATAAATGCGAGCATTTCCAACATTTTGTTGGGAAACAAAAGTTAGCAGCACATAAAACTGGTGGTAATTGAAGAACCTTTTCAGCAATGGGGTCTAGAATCTAGTTTTCATTGGTACTATTAATCCAACATCTAGTGTAGGGCATACTCATGTTTTAATTGCTATTGATTACTTTACCAAGTAGGTGGAGGCAATTCCTGTAAAGAATGCAACATCATTAGTGGTGTGTTCGTTTTTAAAGGAGAATATTATTTCTCATTTTGGAATACCCAATAAGATTATCTTAGACAATGCTTCAGTATTTTCATTGTTTGAGATTATACAGTTTTGCTTTGAACATGGTATTATTGTATCTTATGCATTTCATTATTATTCACAAGGAAATGGAAAAGCCGAGTTCAGTAATAAGAGCTTTGTTACAATCATTCACAAACTCATGGATGATAACAAGAGAACGTGGCCCAAGGCTTTGTTTGATGCTTAGTGGGCTGATAGAATTAAGCTAAAAAGAGCTATTGGATCAAGCGAAGTCATATTCTCCTATTGTCTACTTTCCCCTTGGCAGCTCTTGAGCCAGAATTCATTCTTGCATGTGCAAGAACCATTGATGCATGGTCTCAAACCATCGAAGATCACGATGGCAATATTATAATTAGTCTCGATCCTGAGATTATTGATCGTATTTTTCATGTTCCTCACACTCCAGCTGTTACAAAGATCACAAGACAAAAAGCTTTGGAGTAGTGGAACAAGGATACCTCCTATTGTACCAAGTTCGTCAATGATAACAAGTTTGTCACTAAGAGGCCAAATCTTGTTAGATGGCCAATAAAGGGCGTGCACCGATGTGATTTCAAGGAAGAAATCAATGACCTCATCATATTGCTCAATCGCTCAGCAGGGCTCAAGGATTCAAACACGTTCGAACCCTAGATGTATAAGTACATCTCACTCATAATGAGGTCAAAAAAGAATGTTTTTTGGGTTGAATTAGTGAGTGATTCAATTTGTGAACAGTTGGTGAATGTGCTGTCTATCGGTGTGTTCAACATGAAATCCTACATGGTGTATATTGCTGCTACCTTGGGTACTTTCTCAGGTTTGTCAACCAAAAATGACAAGTCTATAATGCATGTGTGAGAGTACTATGAACACCTGTTCCTTCGAAGCAAAGTTAGATACATTTCTGAAGAGTTCTAGATGCCTTCTTTGGGCATTTCATGTGCTTAATTGATAAAGAACTCCCAAATAGGCGAGTCTGTAATGAAGTGTGGAACAAAGTAAATGAGTATGGTTGTATGTCTCTACTATTTCCCAACTTCACATTAGCTATGAATTGGATGTTTCAAGGGAGAGTCATACACTTTGCCGAGGTACCCTACAGATAAAATTATACTCATGGAATTGGCAAGACAACGCTTGGAGGTATAGGCTTATCAATACAGATTGCACCGGCTAGGAGTGGGGAGTTTGAAGATTGGTGGGTACTCATTGGATACTGTGCCTAAATCGAAGAACATGGACTTCAAAGGATCATGCTGAAAAGATTTGCAGCCTGGAGTTGTTTTGATTAGAGATGACTACATGACAAAAGGAGGAAGCAATTCCTACACATACATCGTCTAGAAGATCTTTAGATTGATGTATGTACTAAGGTGGATATACAACACATGGACTACACTCGGTTGATTGTAAAACAGACTATGGATTTCAACTTGGCACCAATTCCTCTTGGATTTGAGGATTATGATCAAATCCTAGATCCTGAATATGTTCAGCACAATGTGGAGAAGTTACCCATTTTTTCTCCTACGTGGTCGTGCAAGGAAAGCACCTCGATTTGGGATTGATTTCAGTCCATTCTTGCTAATACCAAAACTTGGATGAAAAGAAGGGATCTCAAGTGCATCAAGATAAAGCTTGAAAAAGACTTAGACCCTGTTGGTCCAAGTGGGTTGAGATTTGAGATAAAAGGAAAAGGTAAAGATGGAACATCATCATCGACATTTGAACCTCATGTTTAAAGTTTGCCCAAGCTATCTATCAAAGGAGGGAAAGACTCGAGAGTACTTGAGGTAAAAGGGATTGAAACTCAATCAATCCAAATTGACTCAAGTGTTGATGATGCTAGGAAATCAAAGGATCCCTCACCCTGGTTCCTTGTCCTCTTGAGGTTCTTGCTGCAACTTCTCTTCTAGATTCAACACCAGTATCAGATGAATCTCATGATTCACTCTTGAGCATGGCTATGAATGCATTCTCCACCAAACATCCATCTCTTGAGGATCCTGTGACCATAACTCCAACATTGCCTATGTCCTCAGCTGCATGTGCATTCAAAGTAGGAGGAGATTAGTATGACTATGAGAGTGTCTTTGATGCATATTCCTTGTCAATTCCTTCTGTGACTTATCAGTCTGACAAATATCTTTAAAAAATATTCATGTGAAAGTAGTCGTTTTGTTTTTCCTGAGCACCAATAACTAACGTGTCATAGTTTTTTGTCCGTTTCTCTTCATGCATTCTGCAGATGTGATCATGTCAGCTGGTTATTTGGTCATCCAAACTCCTATTTGGACCATATATTCTCTGGCACAATGCTGGAAAGACCTGAATTTCCAAAGCTATAAACAATGTCTTGCAATCTTCCACGATGCTGTCTTTTCTAAGCCTTCTGCTCAAACATCTAGAGGTCGAGTGTATACCTTGAATTGCTTCGTATGAGTTGAAGTTTACAGCTTTAATCTTGCAACTATTTCTTCCTCACAGACGATCAAGTTGGAGTCCAGAGTTGTTCAAAATCTTTGCAATAATGATCAACTAAAGGGCATGTCTAAAAGTGATTTGAAATTAGTTCTGAATTCATTCGTTATAGGTGTTGCTAAAAATGGGGTATGCTGTTTTTTTATCCTATAGAGATTCAATTTATGGTTTTCATACATCTGCAGTAGGTTCTGATATCATGTTGATTTTCCGAGGATTTGCTGCAAATGTATTAAGCACTGCCATTATATGTGGTATGTCTTCCAAATGCAACATCCTCTTGGATTTATATTGAGAATAAGCAATGAATAGACATGTCCCTTCAAGGGACATGTCTATACGTTAATCAAATAAGTAATATAATAATATATTTAATCTTATATATAGATTATATTAATTTCTCTGATATATTAATTTCTCAATTATATCTCATATATGTTTATTTGACAAAAGCTATCAAACATCAATAAGAATATATTCCAAAACCCTTCACATTAGCAAGAGAATCTGCAGAAATGTGGTCATTACTTCATTCAAGGGAAACCAGAAATGCTAACCCAGATACAAAGTAGAAGTTACAACAAAAAATGCAGTAAATTAATGCTACAGGAGATTTCTCCTATTTTAAATACCATATCCGGTAAGGTGGCTCAGATGCAAGAATAAAGCAATTTCTGCACATTGAGATGTAGGGGAGCGATTATTATACACAAAAGATGAAGCATTTGAGGAAACGTCTAGCTACCTATGTCAATTTTTTCTACAACAAATAGAGCAATGAGTCCGCAGCGTGCTATGAATATTGGCAAAGATGAAGGACCAGGTAGAAGAATAAAATTCCCAAAATGTATATATAATTGCAGCCGGAGAAGTTTTCTTACCTTCATATGCTTGCGTAAGGACTAGATATTTACTGATTAAACCAACAGGGATACCCACACTCATCTCACAAGATTTCAATGACGGCCAAAGTCATGGATATTTCTTCCAGAAACCCTACAATGCTCTCTCTTCTATTTTTTAGAAAGTTCAATATGTGCAAATGAATGGATTTGGGATTGAAAACACAATGCATATGCCCCGTAGTCCTTTTTTTTTGTTTGGAGTTTGAGGGTATTTTTAATGGGGTTTGTTTTACAAAATGAGAACCAATTCTCATTTGTGTATGCCATGGGGGTTGGGGATTTTAATGACTTTATTTTCCTATGAACTTGTAGAGCCACTAGGTTAATAATTTCATTATTTCAGGCTCTGTTATGTCCCTTTTTTCTGGGACACTATATTTCTATGTGGCCAACTCACTTCGCCTAGGTTTTGGGGGCGAAAAGGTTCTTTGCGAGGTTTAGTTAGAGATTTGGCCTAGACATTTCCAGTTCCAGACCCATAAGAGCAGTTTTGACAGGTGTTCCAAATGCTTACTATTTTTAGTAAGTAAATAGAGCTCAAGTATTCTTGATATCCCAGTGTTGATTTGGAAGCGTCTCGCCGAGAGCTTTCCAACGAGCTATTGCATGCACTTATCCGAGGTCATTTGATCAGTTATTTTAATGCCTGATGATTATGTGGGTTTTGACTAAGTGACTATTAAAGTTCATTTAATGTGTCACTTTATTTTAAAAAGGTACTATGTCACTTAAGCGACTAAAGGACAAAAGAAAGTGTTTTATCCCACATTGCCTTCAAGAGCGTGCATTGCATTAGGAAAAGTGATAAAAGGTACAACAAGCTTCATATGAGAGGATATATGAAGATTATATTATTGAAAACAAATATTAATCTGGGAGCTGGAAACAGTTGCTGGTTATTTCTTTGAGGATGCAAACCTTTGAAGAAACCTTGAAGGTTGGACGCAAACCTAGCCTTCTTTCAGGTTCTATCTATATTGCCAATCTGACTGTTATTTCTGTTTGTAAGATTGGTTATTCTGAATTGTTGCATGTTATTGTATTGCTGTTGTATAATACAGTAACGCATTTTGGGTTATTTGTATTAATCTGCTGGTTTATGTATAAGTCTGGATATTGGAGGAAATAAACACATTTTTTTTTGGGGTTTTCTCGTTTGTATATCTGCTGGTTATATATCGGTTTAAGTTCTGAAATTTGCATCAAATACTGGATTACTGTTCGGATTTAAAATTTGGAAGTTTTAATCGAGGGTTTTAGTGATGATCCGGAAAGGGATATTACAGGCTCTCAATGACTTTGGAGGTATCAAGTGCCACAAGGATATCGCAAATTTTCACAAATTTAATACAAATGAAGGAGGCAACTTCTTTTTGCATGCTCTTGGACTAGGGAACACACCTCTCACAGTCAAAGCATCATTCCCTTGCCTTGTCTCAGCCCAAGTTAAGGACTCGTATTGATATTTAAGTGTGTGTTGGTAGTTTTTTTCGCACCTTGATCAATACCTGAGATGGTGTCATCAACAACTGATGTTAGAAGAGTTTAAGAGAGACTTTTACGATGACTTTCTTTGTACCCCCCAGGAGAATATAGCGGAGGTGTCTAAACCCAAGGCATTCTATAAGGGACATCATTGAAATTCGTATTGCTTTATCATAACTATCAAGAAGAGTGTTGGTTCCTCTTCTGTTGATGCATATTAGATCCAACTAACCCAGTTTGGCATTGTGACGTCCTCAACTATGTCTTCTTTTGTCATGGGTCCTCACTTTGAATTTTTAACTATTTATATTCATCTTTTTGATTACATGAAAACTCTCTTTTGCAATGTCTAGGGCTTCCACTCTTTGGATTAACCACTCCTTTTTGTGTGGCGGATTTGCTCTGACTTTTGCTTTTTTTAAGCCACCTGTAGATTGTAGGTTCTTTGAAGCCTCTTTTTTTTGGTTCCCTCTTGTTAATATCTCTAGATTAATCAACAAAAGGCTTAGATATGTTGTGGCATTAAATTGATCTTTATGGTGATGCTAGCATGTTTTCAATTCCATATATCAGATCTTTTCCATCAGTTTTTTTAATTTTATATAGCATCTTTGGCACAACTTTTGCTTGGTGATGCAAATTCTATGAGATATGGAAGTGAAAGATTTTTCTTACATTGAATCCAGTGGCCAATAATTAGCCTCTCTTGAAAAAAACAAGTTTAATAACAATTTGACTTTGTGCACTTCTAAGAAATCTGGGTGTCTGATAAGAACAATTATGTGACTAGAGTCTTCTTTTCTTTTACAAAGATAAATTTCTGAATTGACAGCCTTTAAATTCATTGTGAAACATTTCAGTAGTTTTAAATTCTTTAACAATTTCTTCTGAGGATGCTTGTTTACATGGAAACAGGTGTCTGCAATTGTTGGATCCAGCATACAACCTCTCCAGAACTTGCTTGTATTGGTGCGCACTAATACATATAACCACAACTTTTTATCTTTCTCAGCACTACTACTACTAGATTTGTCTAGTGGGTAAAGATGATGACAATAACTATACATGCAGAAACGAGTGGAAGAGAAACTTGGACCAGAGGAGCAGTTGGCATGGCCTAAATATTTCATAGAGAAAGGTTTCAATGGTATGAGATAACATCACTAAGGATGTTGTACTTGTTTTGCAAGGAAAAAATCTATTTAAGGATTACAATTGATGAGTTCGAGAAATCTGAGCAATGTTCTAGATTATGATCTTTTTATTTGTTTCATTTGTTTTCTGTGTTCACAACAGCAATTGCTTCACAAATGCTTCTTGCATTGGTTGCATTTCATTGTGTACAATTGTTGTTTATTACATGTTGAAGTTTACTTTTTTTCATCCTATATTCATCATGATCTTATAAAGGAGCATATGAAGTGAAATTTGAAGTACATCTAGTTCCCTTAACTAGCTGGAAACACGTGGCTGTTAACAATTTTGATTCTTTCTATATATTTAAAGCATAGAATATGTCATGTTTGATTCAAGTCTGTTGTAAGGTTCTTATCTTTGAAGACATGGAAATCACCTAGGATTGTGAATGTCGGTAACTTTTGAGAATAGTATTATCTAGCTTAAAAAATTATAAGATTACCTAGGGTCTCTGAGACTTTTTATAGAGTATATGACTTTGCTTATTATAGTTCAGTACAATGTTTTTTTGGCAAAGATGTTATAGGTCATTGTCTTTTACAATCCAGCCTTTAGATGTTTTTGTCTTAGAATAAATAGGTAGGGACTTTCCCTTGTAAGGGGTCAAAGGGACTGCTGAGTACAACAAAAGGGGCCAGCCTACAACACACCCAAAGAAAGAAAGAAAGCAACAGAACTGAAATAGAGAAAAGGTGGTGAGGGGGAGGTCGGGGGGCGGGGTGTGTGTGTCGAAGAGAAACCCCCCTGAACACCGCTAAGGATTTTGATCAACCATGAAAAATCCCAAAACTGAAGGAAAGGCCATAAAGCTATCTGAAGCCTTGGGTTGCCTCAGAGTGATCCTAGTAGAGGAAAGTCACTAATCATAGGAGCCCGTTTTAGGCTTCACAGATCTAGATCTAGGGAAATGATCTCATTTTTTCTTTTTTATAACGTAAAATAAAATTTATTTCTCAATAAACAGGCTCGAGATATATTCCATTAGTTACAAGACACTGCAGTTGAACTTGACCATGAATGTTAATATCGTGCTTTCACTATGCCACTAGATTTTAATTTTAGAGTATGATAGTTTTTTGGTATGAGGTTCTATCATATATTGAGAATGGGAGCAAATCTAAATCAGACACCTATTTAGGATACTGGCAATGCAGCGCATGGTGTCTTTTAGGGCCCGTTATCTTGAAATGCGAATCTATTTTGCAAGAAAATCTTGATATATAGAAAAATAATTATCATAAAATATGAAAAAAATAAACTATCAATTGGTCCGTTAGGTATACTAAAAGAAGGGTTGTGAATGATACATCAATTTTGTAATGTTTCTGTTATAAAATAAATCATTTATTAAAACTATTGTGATGGGCCGATTGATTTTATGTATCTTGGACCCATTCTTAATTTTGTTTCCGTAGTTTGTGTCGCCGTTGGCTATCTTTGTACACCCTCGGAAAATTTTCCCCGATAGGTATTTAAGCACAACTTAGAGGTAGTCTTTAGGCATGCAATTTGGATTATTTCTTTGTATGACAAATTCTAGTCGGAATTCTTTGTTGTTCGCCATTTCGGATGTGAAGGATCTTCCCTATTTGGCTCTTCCGGTTTCGGTGGGATTCAACCCTCACCCTATTCTGTTGCCTGTAGAACTTTGCTCGGATCTAGCAAATCGAAGCACTATTATCTTGTGAATTGATGAAGTCATTATTATCAAATTCTCTTGTGTTGAATGAATAAGGTATTTCACAAAGCGTTCTGTGTTTTCTTTCCTTACATTTTACCTTCCACTCTATTGTCTGCAAATTCTGTATTCACCCTCCTCTTGTGCATTGATCATACGATCCTCTTTATCCCACCGTATGACCTTCTTGTACGACTCACCACACACTTCATAACCCTTCGGAAATCATTGTACGTCCCTGTGTTGCCCTTTGGAAATCACCGTACGACCCCATTACATCTTCTTGTTTGCCTCCCGTACAACCTTCCATCCATACGACCTCTCCATCAACATTGTACAGCCAAGCTTCCTCCGTATGGCCATCACTTCTTCAACCGTATGCCATCAACCTCCTTCCACACTCATCGTATGACATCCTTAATCTATACCATATGGCCCTTCCCGTGCCACCGTATGAGACATCCCTTTGCCCTACATTAGACCGTACACCCTCAAGTGTTTGTACATCAAGAAAGAAATATCTACATGCCATCTCCACTCAGCCATATTAGCCTCTAGGTCACTGTATGCATTCCAACTGATTGTCAAATTGTTCGAAGAAAAGAGTTGTTATAAACCATATACTGGAACGGAACATCACAGTGGTATCAGAACGCTTCGATCCTACTAGCTTGTGGACAGTGAATGAGAGTTTATAGCCGAAAGAGGACACATTTTGTTGATTGAGTGGTTGCCGAACCAGAACTGACAGCTACCGAACTCGTGGCACTGCTGAGGGAACTTGCTAGGAATCAGGCATAGATCATTGATACTCAGCGACTCATTGAAGAGACTCTCAAGAAGTTGGTGGACAATAAAATATCCAGAAAACAAAATGGTCACAACGTGAACTCGGTGTCAGGTAAATCAAACCCTCATCCAGCACGCTCTCGGCCTTTTATGCCATCTTTTCCCCCACTAATAGAGGCTCAACACGGAGGGAAACAACCAACCTTTGAAGAGATGCAAGAACAACTGAGAGAAGACTGGAAGAATGCAAATTTTGAGGAAGATATATCTTACAAAGATTACGCGGATCTGAGAATGAGATATTCGGGAGGCGGAAACAGAGGATATTTTAATGATGATCTCAGAAGAAAGCTGAGTAAAGTAAATGTATCTCCATTTGACGGGTCCGGTTCCATATCTGCGCAAGCGTGGGTAATAAAGGGCAATACTTCCAGCCGAATCCTATGCCAAAAGAAGAAGCAATCAAATTTGAGGCACTGCACTTGGAGGGAGTTGCACATGAATGGTGGCATCACGACACCATCACATTAGGGCATGATCTAATAAATACTTATGCGGAATTCACAGAGAGATTGATAGAGTGATTTGATAGTAAATATCCGGAACTCAATTTCAAAGATTTGGCACAACTGAGACAAACTAGATTGGTTGATCAGTTCATTACGAAATTTCAAAAACTCTCTGTTTTGGTCATGGATATTTCCGAAAGAAGATGGGTAGTGCTCTTCATGGACGGACTAACAAAACCTCTGAAAGGTTGGGTAAAGGGGTTCAATCCTGCCACCTTGTCGGAGGCAATCAATAAAGCGTGGAGTATGGCATCATCATCGGCATCATCCTCTCGAAGTTACTCACATTCCAAACTGCCAGCGTTTTTGAGGGACAAACCTCCGCCCAGGAAGTTGTCGTTGGATGAAGCTACCAGACAGGAACTCTGAAGAAAGAAACTGTGTTTCAATTGCAAGGGACCTTGGGAGCCTGGTCACAGATGCCTCGGAAAGGGGAAGATCCATTACATCGAGGTTGTGTCCGATGATGAGGACGAATAGGAAGAAATGTTGGCCGAAGATAACCAACCTCACAATGACAACAACATTGTCAGTTTAAACCGTATGGAGAGAATTGCAGCTTTGGTACGACGTGGAGGAACTATTGCCTTAGCCGGTAGCCTGAGGTGCATAGTTTTTCATGTATGGGGAACCTTTAAAGGACAAAGGGTTATGGTGATGGTTGACAATGAAACCACTCTAAACTTCATTAACTCATCTCTGGTGAAGTGAAGAGGTCTACCTACAGAGACACACGCAGGCTTTCAGGTCAAAGTTTCCAGAGGGACTCTTCTGCCCTGCATGCACCTTGTTCCTCAACTAAGTATCAGAATGGCGAATCACACAGTGACTGAGGATTTCTTCATAGTGGACCTTGATGACATGGAGGTTATTCTAGGAATACAGTGGATGGAGACACTTGATGAATACACTTAGAGTTTCAAACAGATGGACTTCACTTTTGTGGTTGATGGAAAGAAGGTTGTCCTTCGCAGAATGGGAAATGAAGGTCCGAAGGAAGTTTTTGCACATTGGATGGAGGCTATTTTTTGGCGTGATGATGTTGCGTGGGCTGCACACTATTTTATCTCGGCGGAACCTATAAAAGGACAACAGACACCACCACAAGATGATGAACTCCAGGATATTTTGCGTAAACATGATAAAGTTTTCATTGACATTCCTCCTAGGATACCGCCTCATTGAGGGTTTGAACATACTATCGAGTTGGAAGTAGGAGCCAAGCCGGTCATAATCACACCGTACTGCCATCCCAAGAAATTCAAAGATGAGATCAAAAAGACGATTGAGGAATTCCTAGAGAAAGGATGGATCTATCCCAGTTCTAGCCCTTTCGCATCATCTTTGGTATAGGTAAAAAAGGACGGGACAATGCACATGTGTGTGGACTATCGTGCGTTGAACAAAAAAACAATAAAGAATAGATATCCCATTCCAAGGATAGATGAGCTGCTGGATGAATTGCATGACATAGTCTATTTTTAAAAAATAGATCTTTGTTCCAGATACCATCAGATCCACACGAGGGAGGAAGACATATAAAAGACAGTCTTCCATTGTCACTATGGACATCATGAGTTTCTGGTCATGCCGTTCGGATTGACCCATGCACCTTCTACATTTCAATCATGCATGAGTCGCATCTTCAACAAACAATTGCGTAAGTACTTATTGGTATTTTTTGATGATCTTATTTATAACAGGACATGGGAGGAGCACCTGAAGCATCTAAATGAAGTCCTAAATATCTTGGAGGAACAATCTTTGTTCACCAAGCAATCCAAGTGTGAATTCGGTATAATAGAAATATTGTACTTGGGGCATGTTGCCAGTAAATATGAAGTTCAAGTGCATTAGGAGAAGATTTAGGCTATCCTTGATTGGCCTCCTCCAAAATCACTCATGGATTTGCGAGGATTTTTCAGATTGTGTAGTTATTACCGGAGGTTCGTTAAAGGATTCTCTCAGCTTAGCGCACCCTTAACAGATTTGACAAAGAAAGGGTCTTTCTAGTGGAACGAAAAGGCACAACTCACCTTTGATTAGTTGAAAGGGGCAATGAGCACTTGTCCTGTACTTGCATTACCTGATTTCACTCAACTAATTATTTTGGAATGCAACGCGTCCAGAGAAGGCATTGGAGCGGTACTGATGCAAGATAGACACCCCATAGCTTATGAGAGCAGGAAGCTTACGCCGACAGAACGCCTATGTTCCATCTACGACAAAGAAATGTTGGCCATCATACATGTACTAACCAAGTTCCGGCAATATCTGGTAGGAGCCAAGTTTGTCGTTCGTACAGATCACAACAGTTTGAGATATTTTCTGGAGTAATGAGATTTGAACGAGAGACAACAAAAATGGGTAAGCAAAGTTCAAGCTTTTGATTTTGACATTGAATATGTAAAAGGAAAGAACAATGTGGTTGCAGATGCCTTGTCCAGGAAACCTGCTACTTCTCCGATTGAAAATCCAAGAGCCTGCCACTTCTCCGATAGGACTTCTCAATCAGTTCTGGCCAACAAACGGGAATGCTTTTCGATTCCCCTACACTTCAGGCTCCACTACACCTAGGAGGGTAAACCGTCACCTCCAACACTGACTGTTTGGTTCAAGGCTTTTCTATAGCGAATTTAAACTTCTGGAGTTCTTCGGCTGGCAGGGTCCTCAAATTCAATCAAAATGAAACTGAATACTAGACAATGGTTGAATGTATTGTTAAATTGAATAATAATTAATTTGATGCTTGTAGGAAGGAAGTTTATAGATTTTCTGACTTCAATAATAAAAAGACCAGTGCCTCTACTCATCCGGGCAATAGAGTCAACTTCAATGAATTTTCACGTACAACTTGATAAAGTTCTTAAGCACTTATACTGCCAAAATTAAATAATCAAGATGCGATAGACCAATTATTTATGCAATTTTAAATTAGTCCAGATTGAACTTTAACTCCTCTGGGAGACAAACTGGACACAAATATGGAAATGATTTAATATTTCACAATATTCGTAATGATCAAATTCAAAATGCTAAATGACCATGTCCACTTATCCAATATTTAAATTGTATATAGAATTCAAGAAAATAATTACAAAGGACAATTCGCTTGCAGTTTAAATCTCCATGCCTTTAATAATAAACAAAAGATATTTTATTTTATTATAAAAATAAAAAAATAGAATTTATATTACAAAGTCATATTAAACTCCTTATTCCTCCATACAATAAATATATATAAAATACTCCTTCATAGTGTATGTGAATGTCGAATGTTCTTTTCTCCGAAATAAATCTCATATATATAGGTTTGTGCTTTAGAGAGTGACTTTCCAAATGAAAAGTCATACTTCTTAAAATATTATTACACTTTCTAACCGCACCTTTTCTTTTAAACACAGATATAAACTATTATTATAACTTGGATAGGATAATATAGATTTACTAAAATATTTATATTAGCCTCCGTATTTTTCCTCATACTTCAGCGGGCTTTGAAGGTTGTTTAATATTTGATAATTATTGATGGTAAAGACCCTTAAATGCCCATTCCACTAAGTTCATCCATGTACAATATATTTATCAATGTCTTCTCCAATTAATACTTTGCAAATGCATCATCGATGGCACTTAGATGACTATGGCAAAAGTTAATCCGAATAATATTCATCCTGCCCTGGCCATTTATTGTTCTTCATCACTGACTTTGTGGATTCCCATATATTTTCGTTGCCTCAACACTGACGATGCAAACAGTATTCTTTCTAACATGATAATGATAACAATTGTTGAGGGTGAGTGTCTAGGTTGTGTTTCTTCAGAATAGGGTCTCTCGGTATCATTTGTGTTCATATTTCTCTGTTGAAAGAAAAGAAACAAGATTTATTCATCGATGAGAATGGTAGCTCCTGCAACTCTGAGTTTTATCCAATAGTCTAAGTGCAATCCTTATTGCTTTCACAATATGATGAAGTTGGTTTCATACTCCTGATGGTGCCCATATTTGATGTGTGTGGTCATTGATCCTTCCATTTATCAATTCGTGCCATACAATATTCCTGTCTGCTTGTTGTTATTGGCTCATGTGCGATGTTTCTTCAAATTGATGGCTTTGACTGTTGTGAAACGTTTTTCTTTGACCGTCTTTCGCAAGTATCGTGCTGCACAAGATGTGTGCCTCCAGTCCTTCGAATCTCCTTGGAGGAAGTTCTCTTTCTTGCTCCTGGTGGTCATTTTGCTCTCTTTTACATTTATACTCTTTTCATGAACAACAGATTTATATGTTTATTCTATACTGTGTGGCATAGAATCACAGGCAGACTAGGCTGTTTGTACTCCATATCCTACTGTTCCATATTTGCTATGTGATGACAAATGTACCCTCCTACTTCTGTCGTTTCTCTAACTAGAGATATCTTGATGTGGATGCTTTCCATGTACATTTTGTTCGACTGATTGATACTATTGATGCAACATAAGACAAACTTATCTTTAATTTTATCAAGCATCCTTCATTTATTGCTAGCATTTGCAGCTGCTATTAATAACTAGGAACAAGTGATCAATGGGTGATTCAAAGTGTCCTTTCCTCTATCTGATTGCTTAATTTCTTCAAATTCTGTGTTCTTTCGTGCACAAAATTATAAGCTACTTTAATCTGCAAATGAGATGCTGCACAATTTCTTATAGAGATCTGCATATATTTTTCTTAATAGCTTCTGAATGTTTCTTTATGTACCGTCATCCTTAATCTCCTATTGCACTATAATTAATCATCTTCTATTGCACCTTTTACATCCTAGGACTTATTTGGTTCATACACAGTGATATGGAAACTGAAATCTTTTATATGAAATATGTTATGTCGTGACAATAGATCCTTCTCTTGTGTATATCAGGAAATGTTTTAACAATCCTTCATAAATCTATAACCTTAATCCTCAAATGGAGACCTGAATTTTTTAAGAAATAAAGGCTCCAGCAGTGGTTCTGATTGGGGACATATGCACCTTGTGGGCATAATGAGATCTCAGTTATCTCTGGAAGAGCAGACCGAGCATCCATGCTTTAACATGATTCAAGGTGAGGTTGGGTGGCCCTAGGCCCCCCCAAAAATGTACTTTGGTTCTTTCCTCTATCAAACACAAAGTTCTGATCATGTAACACTTTGAACCTGCTGATCATGATACCATCAGTTCTATGAACGATATATATTGCTTCTACTTCACCAATGCATTCTTTGATATCCGTCTCATGTTTAGCCTTCAAGAAATCATCAGGTGCCCTAAGATTTTTGCTGAATGGAAGATCTTTATGTACACAATTTCACCCATCTTCACAAAAAGAGTTCAAAGATAACTTGCATTCAAGAAATGTTACCTCTCTCTCATCAAGAACTTTATCAGATAAGATACTTGGAAAGTTTTTAGAACTATTCTCCAACATATCCTCCCCATAATGCATGGCTGATTCCACCTCACCTTCACATGTTTGATGTACCTCGTGCTCATAGGATGGACTGAAAGATGTTTCACCTTCCGAATACACTTCATGAGTTTCATCAATTTCAAAATCAGACTTGCTATCTTCATTATGGTGCTGATGGATTTGGCTGTATGGAAGATCTTCCTCAAACAATGGATTTGAGAACATAGTGAACTCAGACATATCATTTTCTGTTTGCTCTTCAAATAATGGGTTTAGGAACATAGAATATTTAAGTATGCCTTCATGAGAGCTCTCATTTATATCATCAAATGTATCATCAACAAAAATAATGTCTTCATCAATATCACCTTCTGAACTTTCCTCATGTTCATACATTGTATGCAGTTCTACTTCATCCTCACTATATGATTCCTCGGAATGATTATCTCTTTCATCTAATGCCCCTTGAGAATGCACTGTTCCATCAACTTGCTCACCATGGTGATTTAAGAAAAAAATTGGACCATTTCTTTCAACATGTTTTTGATACTCCATATCTAACAAGGCTGAAATTTTCTGTACACTAAGAGAATCCTCTTCCTCATTTTCACATTCGCTGTCATCTGTAGGCATATAAGTATCATCATGGGCTGATTCTCCTTCAGAATGTTCAAACTTTTCATCTCCATTTAAATCTGAAACTCCACTTGACTCATTTGTTATTTCAGTCCTGCATTCATTCTCCATTGCAGTCAATTCATTATCCACAAGTTCAAGAAAGTTAAGAAACTGATGATCATATAAGAGGTCTAATTCTCACATCCTGTAGAGAAGATCAAATGGTGGAGGTTTGTATTCTGAAGGTATTTCTTGATAAGCATTAAACATTCTCATAAAGAATTGTGTTGCAGATTCATCTTCTTGCTTTTCTAAATTCAAATATGCATCCAAAGGAGATATATAACTCGGACTTTCATCCAATATTTGAAAGAGAAGCATCAAATCAGGATCTTTTGGCGAGATTCCCAACTCACGAAACTTTCTTATCAATTCCTTACGTGGAGGCATGATGTCTGAAGGTACTTCCCAAAAAATACCCACCATCCTTATAAATAAGTGTGCTGATGTCTCGCCTTCATATCTTTCCAAATTTAAAAATGCATCCAAGGGGTGTATGTGTGTTTCCTCCATGGTGTAACATAGGTCCACCTCCTGATCATAGTATACTTTCTCCATGTTAGGTAATCAAATCATTTCCTTCTGAGTCCTTCCCTCAACAGAGTTACCAACTGAAACTTTATTAAATAGAGTCACCACCTCTTTCGAGGAATGTATTGATCTTCCAGGTTCTTACTTCTAGCAGAGTACACTTCCAAACAAACTGATACAACTTCTTTTTGATACTAATCTACGAACTTAGAAATTCTGGGTAACTTCACAATATGTATTGCCAGCAACTCTCCCCAGTAGAGTCGCCAATCTATTGGTTCTCAAAATTGCAGATTGGAATCCTACGAGCCTTGCCTGCTCAATGCTGGGATATCCAATTGGTTAAGGCCAACTTGACGAGATCAATCAACGTGATCTAAATCTCCTACGCTTCCAGCTCTGCAAAACTAAGGTGGGTGTACTTGATCCTGGGCAACAACCTTATATCCAAGATGCTTAAAGCAGATTGGTTAAAACATGAATGCGGTGAAAGCTTTCAAAATGGAAAGAATTTTAGAAAGCTTTAAGATTGCAAATTACGAATTAAGAATAAAAGTAAATAATTATATGAATGTTTTTTAAATAAAATTGATTATTATAGATGATTGCAACAAATGAATATATTTATTTTTCAATGGAAAGAAATGAAACAATTGCCAACATATGGATTATGAATCAAGAGTAAAAGACCAGTGCTTAATTAAATGGGCAATCAGAGTCAATATTATTCGTTGAAACGTACAACTTTATAAAGTTTAATATATTTAAACTATAAACAATTTTAATAATTCTGACGCGACGGATCAATTATATAAACGCAATTTAAACTAGTCTAAAATGCACTTTAACTCCTGAGAAGACAAATTAGACATAAATACGAAGATAATTAAATATTTCACAATATTTATGTTTATCTAATTTAAAATGCAATAATGACCGAGTCCACTTATCCGACTATTAAAATATTTATAGAAAATAATTAAAAACATTTATAAAGGAAACTTATAAATAATAAATTAGAACTCCAAAATTTTCAAGTAAATAATAATGCTAGAAATAGAATCACAATAAAGACATTCCTTATAGATGATCCATCTATTGCGAATATATCTAGATCGCACAAAATCCACCCAATAACTCAAATCCATAGGCTTAGTTCAAAAATTCATTTCTCCACCAATTGGAAAATATAATACATCATAGAGCATAGGATAGGTAAATTTTTTTAAAAATATAAGAATGAATATTGTCTCCCTCGATTGATTTTACATGTCATATTTATAAGTTCTAAAAGGTATTCATAAAACATCACACCCGTTCATAACAAACAACCACCAATATAAAATTTTAATATAATCCTGGTGGTTTAATAATTTTAGGCCTTGTATTTTATTGGTCTTGTATTGTCCTCAAATGTTAGCCAAGACTATAATCCGAGAAAATAAAATCTCTGAAGTGAAGATTTTCCTGTGGAATTCAAACGTCCTCAAAATTGTGAGTGCAAAGATGATCTGAAGCATCTGATTGCTCACCTCATGCCTAGTGCCTTATCTCCTTTGTATATCTGTGACTTGTTTTTGATTCCTCCCGTGGGGCTCTCAATTCACAATCGAGCACACAGGGAGTTTCATATTCTTCATCCGCTCAAATCCTTGCTCCCTCGCACCTGCAACAAAAATCTGAAAATTAATATCAAGTAAGATGTTAATCCAATCACCCCTCATCATTTTTTTAAGGATAATTTTCTTCTATCGAGTTTCCTCAAATATACTATTGCATGTCACTAGTACTTCATATTTTATTTTATCTCCATCATATAATGGATTCTAGCAAATGTCAGCGAGTCTCATAAAAACTAATCCTTGTTCTCATCGCATTCATATCCTCAGGAGACGCTTGAGTATAATACTCTGCTTGCAATATTTCCATGCTAGGTCAAGAACTGGGTGATGGTGCAATTCACGAAAGGGGATGTTTAACCATAATTCCCATTTCTCCCGCTCCATCGCATGGCAAGTTTCCAAAATATAATATATTTGCATTCAAGATTCTGAGGTTTAGTGACAAAATTCTTTACTCCTCTCTAGTTTTAATTCTTAGAAGTATTGATGATGAAATAAGAATTGAAAACATATTCAGAAGATCTTCCTCTAGTTATGTGTGCCATGCGATTTGTACACTTGTGAATCATTATATTTCTTGATCTTGTACTTATCAAACAACCACTGTTGAAGCTTTTTTTGCAAAAATGTTATGTCCAGGCATTTGACCAAAATCTATTCCTCCATTCAAATCTTGCTGTTGTCTACCTGGATAAGTCTGTGCTGCTGTAAAAACAGTATGGAGAAGGAATCATGGCTACTCATTTTATTTTACTATTATATTATTCAGTTTTCACAGATGAATATTTATTTAGATTTGCAGTTTCCAACTTCAGAATTCGGAATTCAGGCTTTCAGGCATCCAGTTCATCTTCATACAACATTGTCAAGGATTTGCCCTTATAACTATCCCATCTTGAAAAATTCTCCAAGTGCAGTTTATATGATATGATTTTAAATCTGCAGACATTAGTTTCCATTTGTGCAAGCTCCAACAAGTCTTAAAATTTTGGATCTGAATCTCATTGTCTTCTAAATTGTTTGAGCAGATTAGAATGACCTTCTGGAAACATGTATTTGAGAATCCGCCTGCTCACTGCTTTTATGCATAACTTCCTCATCCTTTTGGTATGAATTGCTATTCCATGAGCATATATCTCCTTTTTATTCTGATGTAAGTTGATATACCTTCGGACATTCTCTATCAAGGGTGTATTATATCCATTCACTGTGAGGGATGCAGATATAACATTTTCAGATTCTTGGTATTGATTTGTAGCATTTCTTGTAAGTTAATTTCCTTCAGCATTGCTCGACCTTCTAGAACATAATCTGATCTAGAATCAAAAGCTTAATATCCTCCCCAAACTCAGTCCTATCAAGGCAAAGAAATGTTCTAATATGCACAAGACAACTGCAACTGAATAATTGTAAGTATGGCAGGAGCACATTTTGAAAACGAGGATTACACCTAGTGAAATATGAAGATTATTCCCTTATCATGACATTTGGGAGTCTAAATATTGCAAAAATTTGGAGTTCCATCAAGCCGCACACCAAGGGCGAGGGACTGGCTTCAGGAGGGACAAGACATACTGAGATGTTTGAAGGAAAACCTACAGCAGGCACAAAATCAATAGAAGATGTATGTCATCAGACATAGAATGGAGAGGAGTTTTGAAGTAGGGCATTTGGTCTATCTTGGCTCTAGCCATACCTACAATCTTCATTAAGGAAAAGGGAAAGGAAAAATTGAAGCCACGATTTTATGGCCCCTATCGTGTAGTTCGTCGCGTTGGTGAAGTCACGTATGAACTGGAACTTCCAGATGGAAGCCGTATTCAAAACATTTTCCATGTTTCATGCCTGAAGAAGGCTGTAGGGCAGAACGTCACGGTAGCCACAACCCTTCCACCGCTCAATGAAGAAGGAAAGCTCATATTGGAACCCACTGAGATCATCGAAGTATGTGAGAAGACTCTACGGTACCGCATGGTGAAGGAATATCTGGTGCGTTGGAAACACTTACCATTGGATGACGTGACGTAGGAAGGTGAGCACATTCTTCAGCACCCAACATTACATTTGCTTGAGGACAAGCAAAATTTGGGACGGGAGGATTGTAATGTTCCCGTTATAAAATAAATCATTTAGCAAAACTATTATAACGGGCCAATTGATTTTATGTATCTTGGACCCATTCTTATTTTTGTTTCCGTAGTTTGTGTCGCCGTTGGCTATCTTTGTACACCCTCGAAATTTTTTCCCCAACGGGTATTTAAGCATGGCTTAGAGGTAGTCTTTAGGCATGCAATTTGGATTATTTCTTTGTACTGCGAATTCTAGTTAGGATTCTCTGTTGTTCACCATTTCAAAAGTGAAAGATTTTCCCTATTTGGCTCTTCCAGTTTCGGTGGTATTCAACTCTCACCCTATTATGTCGCCTGTAGCACTTCGCTCGGATCTAGCAAATCGGAGCACTATTATCTTGCGAATTGATGAAGTCATTATTATCGAATTCTCTTGTGTTGAATGAATAAGGTATTTCACAAAGCGTTCTTTGTTTTCTTTCCTTGCATTTCACCTTCTACTCTATTGTTTGCAAATTCCATATTCACCCTCCTCCTGTGCATTGATCGTACGACCTCTTTATCCCATCGTACAACCTTCTTGTACGACTCACCACACACTTCATAACCCTTTGGAAATCATTGTACGTCCTTGTGTTGCCCTCTGGAAATCACCGTACGGCCCCATTACATCTTCTTGTTTGCGTCCCATATGACCTTTCATCCGTACGGCCTCTCCATCAACACCGTATGGCCAAGCTTCCTCCATACAGCCATCACTTCTCCTTCAACCGTACGCCATCAACCTCCTTCCACACTAATTGTACGACATCCTTAATCTATACCATACACCCCTTCCTGTGCCACCGTACGGCACATCCCTTTGCCCTACATCAGACCGTACGACCTATATTGTATGCTTCCCTCAACTGTCCGTACATCAGCAAAGAAACATCCATACGCCATCTCCACTTAGCCGTATTAGCCTCTAGGTCACCGTATGCATTCCAACTGATTGTCAAATTGTCCAGGGAAAAGAGTGTTTGTAAACCATAAACTGGAATTGAACATCACAAACTTTGACCGGAATTAATATTCTAGGAAATAAAGCTTTATTTGAGGTGAAGATAAAAGCATCTTGATCAACAAACTCTCCAAGAAACCATGGGAAGAATACATCAATAT
The DNA here is from genome assembly GCA_028749045.1 of Cupressus sempervirens. NCBI lineage: Eukaryota > Viridiplantae > Streptophyta > Pinopsida > Cupressales > Cupressaceae > Cupressus > Cupressus sempervirens. Next base: position 580,024,801 of record CM053785.1, read on the forward strand.
GACTTGATTAAACCTTGTGTATTTAATATCTACTAAAAATTCACATGCAAAATCTCAATAGATTCAACTGTTAAAAACAATTTGATTACAGTGTTAGATATAATTATGGCGAGAGGCATGACTACATTGGCAGCAAAGGGTAGTGTAATGGTGTGGGTATGTTAAAAAAAACTATTAAATAGCTGACAAACTCAAATAATACAATACTAAAATATATTAGGAACAAAAGAAAGTTTCATAACTAAAAAATATTTTCAATAAAATAATTATATACTTAAGTAAGTAAATAGTAGATAATACTTTAAAAATAATTTTACCAAAGTATGTAGAAAATTATTTATTTTAAGTTGATGTTAATTATCTCTTAATAATAATGTTAAGTAAATAAGTAGCTCAACCAAATAAAAATAAGTAACTCAACTAAATAAATTTAACTCTTCACATATAAATAAACTAGACAAAATAAATAAAATAAGAATCTTTGTATAATTTCAAACAAAAAAAGAATTCATAAGTAAATAAAACAACTCTCTATTAACAAATTGGTACATATGTAAGATATTTGTAGTAGTTTTAACTAAGGTTGCACGGAGATGGGGGTATTTGGGTACCACAGAAATGGGTACAGGTACAAATACGACTATTTTTACAAAATAGGAAATGGGAGTACTGTCATTAGATCAATTTTTTAAATATAATTTAATGTTCTATAAAAAATCTGAAAATATAATGACATTGAGTTTTCAAAACAAGAACAATGATAAAGTTTATTGTCAAATAAACTCTGAAGATCAAGTACACAAATTGAAATGTCATGCAATCATTGTATACAAAATTCAAACTGATTAGTGATTACATATTGAAATAAGCATGATAGACAACAAGCTGATACACAAACAACAAATTGGAACAAAAATTAGAAATCTTAATCAAGATCCCTAGCTATGATGCTCTCCATGGAGTATTGGGTATGGGATGCACATATTAGTACTTGGAAGGCGTCGCAGGGGTATGGTTACGAATACCCATGCAACTATGGCTTTAACCCATTCATACCGTTCACCATTGATCATCAACATAAGTAAAAAACAATAGTACAAAAATGCAAGAACATCAAGATATTGGAAGGCCTAAGACTTCAAAGTTGGTGATAAATCCTATCTAAGTGGCAAACCAATGAATTCTCAAGATGCACAAAGCTTTCTCCATGGTCCTACAAATTATTACAATATCTGAAAAAAGAAAGAATATAGAAGAAAATGAATAGGATGATAAATTTCGAAGGGTCAAGTCAAACAAATAATGTACACATCAAAAGCTGCACAAAAACCTCTCCAAGGTTCTACAATACTGAAAAAATGAAGCAGGTGACTTGAAAATTAGAATGTCATCATACAACTTATCTTCCTTTTTTTCCCAAATTACAAGGCTTCACAGAAGTAAGTCAGGAAAATGAGGGGATAGAGATTTCGAAAATTCTTATTGACTAGAAAAACATTTAAATAGTGTTGCAGCCTTGGAAGAATCTGGATCCTTATAGACAAGTTTACTATAATTATACATTAGTTCAGTTTTTAATGAAAAAAATGCAAGACAATAATTTCAATAATATAATGTTGTCAAATCCATAACAACAATCATTAATTCCTTAAGTATAAGCCATATCTTTTGAATTTGTGTAACATCGCCCTAGGATATTTGTTCCAGACTTTCTTTGAAATCTACCACAGAAATTTTAACAAACATTTTGCATGCAACTGATTTCTTTTAGACCAACATATTATACTAAGAAATCATATAATATCTGACGGAAATAGAGATCTGAATTAAATATGAAGATAGATCATTACAATCTTATTTTCCATATAGAAATGAAATATCTCTATCACAAATCTGCCCAGCTGTCAATTCCATAGTGAATCCACCAAGAAGTTAATTGGGTTTCCGTCCAATCCACCAATAAATCCTGAAATTTTCAGTCCTCAGGTTCAAGAACTAAAGCTGAAGCTTCCCAAAATTTCCCAAGGGTAAACAATACCAAACATAAACCAAGCATAATCAAAATTGACTTCTCGATGTTCTTTTTTATTACATCCCTATGACCCTTCGTTTTCCCTCATCCTATCTCTTGGAATTCCTTTTCTTTTTCTGTTTATTAATCCCCTCTTTAAAATTAAAATGACTAATTAATGTTCATTAAGCTCCAGTAAAGTCATTTTAATACTTTATTAAGTTGTCATTTAATTTGCTATGATGTGACAACATTAAAACTCAATTATTTTACTGACTTCTAATGTCCCCAAAAAAGGGACACTACAGTCCTTCCTTCTTAGAGACTGTTTGTCCTCAAGCAATCATGACTTTGCATACCCATAACAAGATCCCATATAAATTGCACATTTTGGAACAATTGAATGCAAAATCAAAACCTGCCACGCTGTGAAACAATCTTGTCAGATGCAACTCATTGATCATTGGTCTTTGGATCCCAAGGCCATTTTGAAACTTCATTATTTTATTGACTTCTAAAAACACTACAGTTGTTTCTTCTCTATAATATCCCTTTCCGGGTATTATCTTGTTTTCCCCTTTTTAGTATATTTAAAATTGAATATTGCAGATGTATTACAAATACAATCGAAAACAGTAGAAGACCAACCAGCATATATCCAGCCTCTTAATGAAATAAATATTCAGTTGTAATTATAAGAACATGCAATACGAGACAACAGTAAAACCAAAGACTTCTCCACAAGATAACAATTCATTATTTCCAAAATAACATTCAAGATGTCGAACATATAATCATGAACTACAAACTGATGAGATGAACCAGCAAACTCTTAATTCCTTAAACAACGTTATTGCCTTATACAACAACAATATAACAACCAACAACTAAAATGTTATTGTATTATACAACAACAATACAATAACCAGTACACAGAAACCAATCATAAATATAGATTTAACAGTCGGATTGGAATGATAGGATAAGAACCTGCAAGTGCGAATGAAACACCTGAAGTGATGTTTTCTGAGACAATGGGTTTGTGTCCATTGCCTGCTAGCATGAGAGGCTACGTCCTCCAACTAGCTGAAAACTGAAGCTTTCTAAGACTCTCGCAAGAGAGGAAACTGAACTGAATAATAAATCAAGCATGCTCAACCATGAGTCTTTTTCCCCTTTTAATCACAAAATTGAGACTCTTCGACTTCCCTCTGGCCTTTGTCCTATTCCTGGTGACTCTTCAACTTCTTTTTATAAGTCATCTTATTCCTCCTTGCCCTCATGTGACCACATGGAATATTAATTTAACATTTAATATTAAATCTCCAGCTTACATAGTCAAATTTAATATTGTAAATTCGTTCCTTCTTATTAATTCTAATGTCCCCAAAGAAGGGACATTACAAGTCTCCCCTCCTTGAGATTGCTTGCCCTCAACCAATATGTACCAAGATCTCGTATAAATCTACAGTTAATCTAGTATCCCAAATTGACAACAAACTCAACCAAACTGTGAAGCATGGTACCACTCTGCAAAACACTTGTCAACCGAGTTCTTGGATCCCATATTACTCTTCGAAGAGGTGCTACGCCTATAAACTGATCAACACTGACCATCATCATAATCTCCATAAAATCCTCGTCCAACCATATATACTGTTGGGTGGATATTTTGCAAACCGATAGTTTTGGGTAAAAATTTAGTCGCAAAATAGGGTGACCAGTCACAGTGTGTGAGACAGAGTCTCTCCTACCTTAAAGGGAAGGCTCCCCCTTCTCACCGTTCCTTGGATCAACTCAAGGTAAGCAATAAATTGAGAGATTTATAACAGGGTGTTACTATTATCTTTTCTTCTTAACTTTCAAGAAAGGATCCACTTATTCGTAAGGTGAATAATGGGCAAGGTGAATCTATAATTACACTTCTATCACGAGCTGGAAACAGTGATACCGATAAATTTTAAGTAACTTAAAAGGCTAGCCAAAACGTACTTGTTTGGCTCTAAGTCTTGTTGTACATCTATATGATAAAATCTCTACAATTAGGGCACAAAGACTCCTAAAAGTAAGAACAATCTAACTATTTTGCGAATCAAGATGAAAATACAAGTTACAGACAAAGCTTCTAGCTATGGATTTTCACAATTGCCCTTGGTCAAAGCTCGGGCTTCAATTGTTTCTTAACTCTTTTGTATGAATCACAAGATACAATATCAATAACAAAAGATAGTATGAATCAAAGATAACTTGAATGAATTATAGACAAAGCTTACAATCCATACAAGCAACAATTTCACTTAATCAAAATTAAGTCTCAAATGCTCCTTTGTATTCACTTTCTGTCAAAATAGTGCTACACAAACAAAGTTTTGCTAGCATAATTTCTCCAGAGCTCTCTTGCATAAAGATAATGATGATTTTACAATGAGGGGGGCAATCCTTTATATAGGCAAAGAAGTTGAAAAAAAAGGGGAGGAAAAAGTGGGAGCAACTCAACCAGCTTTGACCAAGTCTAACTACAGAAACTAAAGGGTTACATGCAACTACACATGCAACTCGCATTACATCTTTTGCATACATGCAATTCGCATTACATGCAATTACACATTTTCATGTAATGCATTCTAAACAACTACGAAATAGATATTACACAACAATCTTAAAGATTGCTTCTTAATGCCTTGAATTTCGCAATGACGTCACGCACTGTAGGAAGATCAGCAATCTCCATAGTCTCTGATATGGCTTCGATTCTCACTGCATTTTCATATGCTAATTGAACAACTTTGGAATTTGCTGTTATATTATCTAACAAGTGTTTTGTCAAGGATTTGTACAAAATGAATTTGTTCATTGTGTGCAAACCAAAATCTTCAGAATCTACATCAGCATTGATCCTGATTGTATATTTTGTATTCACTCTTTCTGTTGCCAAAAGATTACCAAGATTATCAGTAACATGGCATCCCAATTGCTCCAAATCACAAGTAAGGCTTGTTTCAACTTCTTGACAATCTTCAAGAGCCACTTGCAATTTTGTGATCAACTTTCTTAAGGTCTCTTCCTTGTAACCAATGAGTCCTTGAAATCTGAAAAACGTTTCACATGACGGAAGAACGTCACATGAGACCATAGCATTCAGATCAAAATTAATCATTTCATCCCAATCCTCAAGGATTTCCTTTAGGTTATCAGCCTCTTGAGTCAGAGAAGAAATTAACCTTAGTTCCATTTTGTTCATCTCTTTAACACGCCTTAGAACTGCAAGTGTTTCTGTGATGGCTTGAACTCCTTCAGCAATGATTTCCTGTATCCAGGACTTAGCAGCTTCAATGTACCTTCTCTCTTTAGATGTTTGTGATGCAACAACAACCTTTTGAGAAGATTGCTTCTGGATGACCTCATTCAAACGTGCTATTTCTTGTTTCAACTAATTCTTCTTTTCCCAAAGCTCATGATTGCTTTTTGATACATTTGCCAATGCATCATGAGCATCTTGTAAAGAACTCAAATGAGATTGCTTTCCAATTTCAATCTTAGTAAATTTATAATTAGAGCTAGTAAGTTCTTCAATAGGTTTATCTACTAAGGGCTCAGCAACCTCAACATACTTGGTTTTGTTAGAATCAACCAAAATTCTAGAAACAATTTTGTCTTTCAGAGATTTGGATTTAGTCTTCTTCACAGGAAGATTGTTAGGAGGAACAACCAGCTTCCTTCTCTTTGTTGTTATTCTACTCAACCACGCAGGTAGGCTGAAACTTTCATCTGTAGAAGCAAGCACAGTGGAGACCATTGGCATTGATCCAGATTGTGTATCTGTAGTGACTGAATAGGATTCAGTTTGCACTGTTGTAGGCATAGGAACATGTTGTGAAGATTCTGTCATGAAAAGTTCAAATCCTGTCAAAGATGTATCAAGTTGGGAAAATTGACCACTAGAAAGAGTTGGAAAATCTTTAAACACATTTGCTAAGTGTTCAAATTGATCATGTGCAGGAACACGAGGAGCAGTAGATGAAATCGGAAGAGCCATGGTGTTAACTTCCGAGACGGGAATGGAGTGAGTGAAAATAGTAGAAAATGGATCTACATCATCATCAACCTCATGCAAAAAGGGCTCTTCATGTGGAAAAGACGTGCAAGCTTGTGCATGCTTGGGAGGAGATGTGATTCTAATTTCTCCTTCTTCATCTGAATCTTCTTTCTCGGATTCTGTTTCCAATTCTTCTTATTTTGTCACTGATTCTTGAATTGGTTCAGGAACTTGGGATGATTTAGTTCCTTTTCCACTCTTTAATTTGAATTTGAGAGTACTCTTGATATTTGAAGATGAAGCACCATCTTTCCCTGTAATTTCTAGTTGTGACTTCTTGATAGGAGGACCAAAGCTTCCACAATCCAGACCTATTTTAAGATTTACTCTTTTAAGGCCTTTACTTTTCATCCATTTGTTAGTGTTTGCTAAGATGGATTGAAACTTGTCCATAATAGATGTACCTTCTTTTTGTTGCCATTGAATAGGAAAATGACACATTTTATCAAAACTGGCTTGATGGAATTCTGGATCAAGAATGTCGCCATCATCATCTAGTTGGTAATCTGGAGGAATTTCCAACATATTAAGATTGATTATTTGTTGCAAGGTTAACTTGCGATAATCCATCTTCATAATATCAAGCTTTGTTCTCATGTCAATCCAAATATCTTCAATGCGATGAACATGAGTATAGGCGCTCTTTATCTAAGAGTTCATCGGTCGATAATCAAAATCAAATCTAGCCTTGAACCTCTTCAATGTAATCAGTTGCAACTCCACTTCCATATTCTTTGCTTTAGGCATAGAAACATTGAGTAATTGCCAATAGTTAAAGGTCTAGCTGAGGTGATGCCAAATCCGGGCCTATGTGACGCATGCTGATAATTCTGCACGTCCATGAGTTGTCTAGCTAACTCCATTAGAATGATTCGATCTATAGCATACCTAGGTAAGGTATACGACTCTCCTTTGAAATATCCAACTCTCAAGTATGTGAAAGTAGGAAATTGAAGAAAAATGCAGCCATACTGGTTTACCTTTTCCCATGCTGCATCAGATACCCTTTTGATACATAACTGTTTGTGGAACAGACACCTGTAATGTCCAAAGAAGGCATCTTGGACTGTTCTGTAATGGTATTTACTGTTAGCCAAAGTGATTTGGTCATAGTATTCTCAAACAGGTTTTTGAAGACAATCACTCTTGGTGGAAAGACCTGAAAAAGACCCCATAGCAACAACAATGTAAACTAGATATGAATTAATGTAAAAAGGTACTGATGTTCCTACATTGCATATCTGCTGATAGATCGCAGTACTGATAAGCTTTCCCCAAAAGATGTGTTCTTTGTTCTCTATGATTTGAAACATAAAATTGTACATCCATGGCTCAAAATCGGAAGAATCCTTAAGACCACAGACTCTGCTGAGAAGGATGCTGAGATCCTTGTATTCTTGTTTAAAATTTGACTAATGAATAGTTTTTGGCTACCTGGAAAAATTGTTTCTTTTTTTGTCTAACCAGTAAAGGTCGACATACTTTTGATAACTGTCCTTTTGTTCATTCCAGCAAGCTAATGACAATGCTTTGGTCAAGTCAGCACATTCTGATTTTCGAGGAACTTTGAAGATTTGTTCAATCACTTCAGGATCAAGGCTAATGATAACCTTGCCGTCAGCGTCTTTAATATTCCTTGTCTTTGGAGTGAAGCATCAAGCACATCCGTATACAAAATCAGGTTCTATGGCTGCCATGGGAAATGTAGAAACCAAATGGATGTTGCTTGTTTTATTACGTTTCATCTCATGTGTAGCTGGAGCTTCAATTCTTTGTAGGAAATCAGCTACATCTACGTGACCAATCTTGGTGTCTAGCACATTATCAAGAACAGATGTAACTGAAGAAGGAACTGCATGTGCTAATTCTTTGTCATATTGGTATTTCATCTTGCCCTTGAATTTGGAAGGCGAGGACATTTCTTGTGCTCGTACTGCAACACAAAAATCCCAAAACACAAATACATCATCAAAAGGAATCTCCATGCGAGTGAATACTGGAGCAGCAGTGAAGATTCGAAAAGGAGTGACTTTCGAAGAGAAAGCATATGCATATGGAGTGGAATGAAAAGTGAAATGGATGAACGGAATGTGCTATGAAATGAAATGAAAGTGTGGATATGGAAAATGAAATGAAATGGAATGGAATGAAAATGTGCGAAGGTGAAACGCATGGGAATGTGTGCAAAGTGAAAGTTGTTGATTTCAAAAGTGACTTAAAGTTTTCAAGGCTTTATTGAATGAACCATGCGTATATGTAAATGCAATATGTAACGGAAAGTGGAAAGTGAAATGAGATGTAAGTGCAAATGAAAGGTACACTTTACGTGTATATGTGGATGCGAATGAAGGGTAACATTTAAAATATGTTATGAGGTGGAAACATGTATAGAAACATGTATTTATTAATGTAAGTGCGGATGCGTATATGAAGATAGAAATGAAACAATGGAGGTGAGATAATGAATTATATAGTCACTTTTGGATGAAGGAAGAAGTCAAAGTACACAGAAAGCGACATCTTTTTGTCTTTTCAAAATATGACTTTTAATCAAAATCGGACCTTTTCGATGCAATTACATGTAAGGGATTTCATATAATTGTGTTGTGTGAATGGAAGTGAAAAATGAGATGGATGAAAATGGAAACGGAAAATGGGATTGCATGCGTGTGCGGATGGCAAATGAAGTTGAAAACATGTAATCGCATTTGTCGGATGGAATGTGAGATGTAATGACATGGAAATGGAATGTGAAAAATGATAATGCTTTCGCATGTAATGAAGGAAAAACAAGTTTTTAGGAAAAGACTTGCAATTTCTCCAAATGGAGAAAAATCAGCAAACAAACACACAAAACCAAAACAAAAGAAAAAACATACCTTTGAAAACAACTCAAAACATGCTAAAGATGCAATGCATTCCAAAGATGAAATTCGAATTTCGAACTTGGGCAAGAACCAAAGACATCAAACTGAAGAAAAAATTCATATTTAAAGGAAAAATGCACATTCTAAGGTAAAGATTTTTACAAATGCCATACATTCAATGATTTGATGCATAAAATCAGCAAGGATAAGCATGAATTAAAATGCAAGAAAGAAGAGGTCCACTTACATGAAAAATATGTGCCAAAAATGAAGGAAAAGATGCTCTTTGTTTGAAATCTTCCTCTAAAATGGTGAGAACTTTTCAAATCTTCAAAATTCGAATTATGAAGGGCAGCAAACAAGGAGATTAGTTAGCAAAATGCCCAAACGTGCCCTAGATTGGCTCCTCCTTGCAATGTTTTAAAGATTGTATGTTCTTGAGCCGTTTTTGCCAAAACAAGCAAAAAACGTGATCTTCCAAGCAAGTCGATTTGAAGTTTTAACACCAAAATAATGATCTTCAAGCAATGTAATCACCTAAAGAGGTAAAAACGACTTGATTCTATACAAAAACATGATCAAACTTGGCAGATTTATGGAGTTTATTGCAAACTTGTGCCCTAGATTGGGAGTTTCAAACATGTTTTTGAGTGCAATAAATTGATTTTTGATGAGGGCAAAATGATCACCTCTCCAAAATGTTTTGAATGCAACTAATTTCATCCAAATCTATGGAGAAAATCAAAAGTTATGATCAAAATAGGAGATTTTTGGAGCAAGAACATGTTTCTTCACACAATAGGACATTTTTATGTTCATTACATATTTTAAAACATGTTTGAAGGCAAAATAGGACCTTTTAGAGTCCATAGCATGTTTTAAAATATGTCTTGAGATATAATCTCACTTTCTGAGACTCATTGCATATTTTAAAATGTGTAAGACTCTAAAATCTCACTTTTTGAAGTCACTTACATATTTTAAAATGTTTCACCTTTTTGATGCACAAGCATAAAAACTCAACTTTTCATGTTATTGCATAAAAAAGATCCACTTTTACAAGCATTTGATATAATGACATAAAAAAACTCCACAAAATGAGTTTTTATATGCACTAGCATGAAGAGTTTCCACTTTTCATAGTTTTTTACATGCATATGCACATAAAATGTCCACTTTAAGGCTTTTAAGTTATGCATTTTACTTATTTTTATAAAAATGTCAACAATATGGGTCAAAAATAACATTTATGCATTATATTAATCAATATAAGTCATAAACATTAAATTAAAGTGACATTTATGTAAGTATTTGATTAAAAAATCAAAAATTTAAAAAATAACTATATAGTTCTATAGTCACTTTAAGTGAAAAATTAAAAAGTAACTCAATTTAAAATTATAACATAAAGTGCACTATAGTCACTTTAAGTTATAAATTTAAATGAAAAGTAACTTCGAAACATAACAAAAAGTGAGTAAATATTATATTTTTGAAAAAGTGAATGTCAAAATGAAAATATAACATCATTTTTTTAAATTCGTGCTGTTGCACCTAAAATGTCCACTTTTGAGGCACTAAAATGACCATGTCTCTTGACTGACAACTCCGATTGACCCCTAGATTAGACCGAATCGAAGAGGAAATTGAAGGGCACGACATGAGCAAATCCAAATGACCAAAAACAAGTAAACAAAAACTCAAAATCAAAGAACGGACTGTGAAGGCTTCAAAAATCAAGCAAAGGCTTGACAGAAAGCAAAACAAAAATGACTTGACGAAGGCGTTCAATAAAACAATTTGATATTCGAATTGAAATGAATTGATTGATCAACACTAAGCAATTGAATATCAAATTCAAGCTTAGAGAAATGCAAAACTAGCTTGGAAAAGTTTCGTGCTGTTACCAACATTTTGTGGTGACAAAATGCAGGACAACAACTGGCTCTATCTGGGGAATATTACTCGTTTGTTCTTGGAAACAAAGAGCGACATAGAATCTAGTTCTCCAAGTGCCTTTATCCACTCCATTGGGTAATAGAGTCAGGTGACAAAAGAAAACAAAAACTAAGCTAAAGACTCAAAAACCAAAACTATGTACAAGGGGTACTTATTTGATAATCACTGGAAGTAATGTTTCAGATGCTGTCCACTGTAAGGCAGTGGCATTGGTGTTCCATCATGGTATGCAAGCCATAAATTGTTTTCACCCGCAATCTGATGAATTGTGAAAGGACCTCGCCAAAGAGAATCAAATTTTCCATGCATTCCTTTTCGTTCTCGCCTTGTGTCCCAGATTAAGACAAGATCGCCAATTTGAAATTCTCTATATTTGGCCTTCTTATCAAACAAAACTTTCACTTGTCGCTGATGAGCATGAAGCATATCAACCACTTCTTTTCTTTGTTCCTCCAACTGCTGAAGAAACATAATTCTCTTATCTAGTGCATCTGAATAAGTTTCATCTTCAATAGCGCGCACCATCTTTATAGCGGGAAGCTCTAAAATTATTGGAATTTCAGCATTAACCTCATATAACAATTGAAAAGGGGACATTCCAATTGCTCGCTTTGGAGTAATCCAATTTGCCCACAAAGCATCAAACAAAGCCTTGTGCCAAGTTCGTTGATTTGCATCAATCAACTTCATAGTGTTCACCAAATTCTTGTTGCTTGATTCTGCTTGACCATTACCTTGAGGGTAATAATTAGATGCATGTGCCAAGGTAACTCCATGATTGAAACAAAATTCAGTAACCTCCTTAGAAGAAAAAGCAGCTGCATTATCTGCGATAATCTTATTCGGAACACCAAAACGTGAGATGATGTTCTACTTCAAGAAGTCACAAATAATCTCTGATGTAGAGCCTTTCATCGGGATTGCTTCAACCCATTTGGTGAAGTAATCCATTGCTGCTAGTATGTAAGTATGACCTTTGCTGGAAGGTGGATTAATTGTACCAATGAAATCAATTCCCCATTGTTGAAATGGCTCATCAATTACTATTGGTTTTAATGGAAGAGCAGCAAGTTTTTGCCTACCAACAAATTGCTGACATAACTCACATTTCCTTACCCACTGATATGCATCTTGAAAAAGTGTGGGCCAACAATATTGTGCTCTCAAAATCTTGTGAGCAATGACAGGTGCTGAGAAATGTCCACCATAGGCTTGATTGTGAAAAGAATCCAACAGTCGGATTTGCTGACTTTTATCAACACATCTTAAAAATGTTCCATCCAATGCTCGCTTGAAAAGACCATTCTCCCAAAGAATAAAGCTAGAAGCCTTCAACTTGAGAGTCCTTCTTTCTTTGTGTGTCAAATGAGGAGGACATGCGCCATCACTTAGATAATAAGCCATGTCAGAGAACTAATCATCTGTTGTACTAACAAACAATACAGTTGGAAGTGAAGAGGAGTTCTCATCTTCTACTTGTAATGGTTCATTTTCAGCCATAAGCTGACAAAGTCCCTTACCACGAACTAACTTGGTAGGGCTTATCTCTATATCATACTCTTGAATCTTGGCAATCCAGTTCCCTCTTTTTGTACCAAAATCCTGCCGAGTCATGATAGTCTTGACTGTAGTATCCAGAACTAGAGCAATGATATGAGAATTTAAAATATAGAATCTAAAATGCTTTACTGCCTTGACAACATCATAAGCATGTTTCTCCATTTGGTTGTATTTCAATTCATGAGCTTTCAGAGGACAACTCATAAATGAAATAGGTGATTCAACACCTTCATTATTTTTCTGCATCAGAATAGTAGACAGGGTATGCTCTGAAGCATAACTATACATAATAAAGCTTTTAGTGTAATTAGGACATACTAGTACAGGAGCATGTGCTATAGCCTCTTTGATTTCTGCAAATGCTTTCCTTCCTTCCTAATTCCAATGGAAAGCAGTCTTGCCTTTCATCATCTCAACAATATGACGAGTAAGTTCAGCAAAATCTGGCACAAATCTTCTCAGAAAATTCACCTTTCCAAAAAAAGAATGAACTGCTGTCTTACTCGATGGTAAAGATAGATTTTGAATTGCTAACACTCTCTCAGGATCAATTTTGATACCTTCTTTTGACACAATATGTCCTAAGAGTTTTCCTTCCATAACTATACATAATAAAGCTTTTAGTGTAATTAGGACATACTAGCACAGGAGCATGTGCTATAGCCTCTTTGATTTCTGCAAATGCTTTCCTTCCTTCCTAATTCCAATGGAAAGCAGTCTTGCCTTTCATCATCTCAACAATATGACGAGTAAGTTCAGCAAAATTTGGCACAAATCTTCTCAGAAAATTCACCTTTCCGAAAAAAGAATGAACTGCTGTCTTACTCGATGGTAAAGATAGATTTTGAATTGCTAACACTCTCTCAGGATCAATTTTGATACCTTCTTTTGACACAATATGTCGTAAGAGTTTTCCTTCCATCAAACCAAAAATTGACTTCTTGGTATTTAAAGATACGCCATGTTGCTTGCACCTTTCCAAAACTTGTCGTAAATGAAAGAAATGATCTTGATGTTTCTTGGAATAAACAGTCAAGTCATCTAAGTACACAACAATACTATCATTGATTAAACCATCAAAAGCAAGATCCATTGCTTTTTGAAAAGTCGCTCTAGCGTGAATCAGACCAAAAGGCATCCGCTTATATGCAAAAGTACCCCATGGGGTAGTAAATGTTGTCTTGTATTGATCATCCTCACGGACTTCAATTTGATTATACTCAGAAAAGCCGTCAAGCATAAACAACATCTCAGAACCAGTAATAGCTTGCAATACTTGATCCATGACTGGCAATGGATAATTGTCCTTAAGTGATGCTTGATTAAGATTACGGAAATCCACACATGCGAATTTCACCATTCTTCTTTTTGACAGGAACAATATTAGCTACCCAAGATGAATGATGAATAGGAAAAATGATACCTGCTTCAAGCATCTTCTGAATTTCAGCCAGGATAGTACTTGAGCTCTTAGGATTGTATTGCCTTTGCTTTTGATAGAAAGGAGATGCACCAAATTTCAGAGGAATATCATGCTGTACTTCTTTAATCTGAAAAGATTTCAGATCTTCATAAGAATAAGCTAGGACATCTTTATATTCACGAAGAAGAGCAATGAACTTTCCTTTTTCTTCCTCTGTGCACCAATTTCCAATGTTCACCAACTTTGGGTCTTCATCCGTTCCAGTGTTGTGTTTCTCATAATGTTCCATAGACTTGGTTCTTTCTTTTTGTTGTTCTTTGATATATCTATCATGTTTGTCAAACAATTTTTCCAAAGAAACCAAACCTTTAAGAATCTTGTTCCCTTTGAGTTGAATAACTTCATGACCGGTGTCTGGATCTACTTCAGAGAGCACTTCATTGGGACCACATTCACCTCCTTCAAAATAAGTTTCATCAAATCCTTCTTTTGTTTCAAGAAAGTTGATAATTTGATTATCATCATTGAAAACTTGCCAATGTTCACAATTATCAAGAATACTTGGTCGGTAGACCAACTGTATCTCATAGATGTTGTCTTCGAAATCCTGATGTGGAAGTAGAAGAGTGGCTGAAACAGCAAGCGTATCAGCTCTATCATTTAATTCTCTACGGATGACTGAAATGTTGAAGGCATCAAAAAGCTTGATGTAATCCCAAGCTAAATCACGATAGCGTCTAAGTCGGTCATTTCTGGCTTGATATAGACCCTTAATTTGATACACTACCAATTCAGCATCACCTTTAACATGCAAATTCTGAATTCCTCTAGCCTACGCCATGTTCAATCCTAATATCAAGGCTTCATATTCAGCCGTATTATTGGTGTTAGGAAACTGCAAATTATACGATAAAGGGAAGAATTCACCATCAGGAGAAATAAAAACAACTCTAGCACCGGATCCCATGGAAGCACAACTTCCATCAAATTCCGTAACCCAAACAATAGTGGAACTACTTGTGCTGGCACCAGAATCATTTAGAATAATTCTTCCTTAAAGAGAATTAGTAGAATCACTTTCAGAATGCACCTCTTCATCGTTTAGACAATCCATAGGATCATCTTTAAGAATATTTTTGTCATTAGGAATAACATCTTCCTCTATGGCATCAGCAAATCTCTCAGTATCTGATAATAGTGAAGAGCTTTCAGAATCCGTCCAGTCTTTGGAAAATTCAGATATTTCATTAGCATGTAGATAATAATTTCCCATCCTTGCTGATTCGAAGAGAATTTGAGCATGTGGATCATTGGATTTGACTACCACATACTTTGTTTCTCTTTTAGGATATAATTTCTGTATAACACCTTTAACAGGTATTCTAGCTTCAGTCATATCCATGTTAAGTTCTCCTACATCCTTACAGAAATTGCGACCAAGTAACATACCATAAGAAGCTGGTATATCAGCAACTAAGATTGTCAGATAATGAACACGAACACAAACAGCAAAATTCTCCTTATTATTATTCGCATATGCCAAACAGTACAATATGCTTGAATGATAAGATGAATACAATGTTTCCCGAAGGGGTTATAAATACTTTTTGAAGAACTTTCCCGAAGGAGTCCGTCGACCACATACAACATGTTGCTACATAACAAAAACCTTTCCGAAGGGACCCGTTAGCTACATAACAAGAACCTTTCCGAAGGGACCCGTCGGTTGATACACAATTTCCTTTCTGAAGGGATCCGTCGGTTGATACACAATTTCCTTGCCGAAGGGACCCATCGGTTGATACACAATTTCTATCGACGACATCATCCCCTCCAAAAAGAAAAGTCGTCTCCTGACGACTATTACAAAATCTCTGAGACAAATCAACAACCAAAATACATTGACTGACTAACTGGTCTTCAACATTGTCACCTTAGCCAATTTGACATCTGACCTTAATAGCCACTTGTGCCGCTTTCTGCATTCCAATTCCGGGTACACTTAACCAAGTGTTGCTGTATTGTCTTCAACTGGATGATCAACTCCTCCCGAGCTCTCTACGCGTCCACCAAGACAGCCTCATGGCCAACACCTACTCGTAGTGCCTTTGGTACATAGACACTCCATGCCTGTAGCAGCTCCAAATCTTCTCAACTGGTTAGATTCCCACGACTGATATCCGCAATGACTGGGGGTCTAGGGGGCAACGCCCCCGGCAGGGTCCTGGGTAGTACAGGGCGGGGTTGAGGGGCGCCCCTCGCCGCCAAGACCAAATTAGCACTCTAAAACCCACACAAAACTGCACGGAACACACCATTTCTGTCATTTTCTGCCGATTCTACACTCTTTCTGGCAATCGTTGGTTCTTCCTCTACCTTGTGGCATCATCTGTTACTCATTCTGAACATTCTTGATTTGTTGACGTCTTTTTTTTTTTTAAAATTTAGAAAACCTCCTGTCACTCTTCTGTACTACCAATGTACAGCTACATCATACATCCTGCCACCGTATCGACTCTTTCCTTATGCAATATCCTGTAACGTCCTCCAAAGTCTGAATGCAATAACAGGTAGAAGTCGTACGCCATATTTATCCTTTATGGAAAACTCGGACACCATATTATACTGAAAATCCGTACAGTGGAGAATTCTTTCAAACATGTGTATGGTGAATTGCAACCCTTGAAATGATTTTCACAATCCGTACATGCAAGAGGAGATTGAAAATCCGTACCCTGAAGAAGTTAGAAGGAAAATCAAATAACAAAGCCGTACCACCAAAAGACCACAAATCCGTACAACAGTTTCTCTCCCTGAATCCGTACGGTGGTATTTTCAATGCCCTTCAATGATCAGCCGTACAGGGACCATAGTATGCTGAATCCGACTAGAACTGATACACTAGAAAAAATTGCCTTGTAATCCGTACAATTACCTGGCTCCACAATTCCATACTGTGACTAATAAGGAAGAGGCCATACAATGCTTTCTTAAAAATCCGTACCTTGCATTCAATAATGAATTTGCCCAAAACCAAATTTTATAACCCCTTGCTGAATTCAAAGAACCGTATAGTGGCTGGTAACTGAAATCCGTACACTGCTTCTATAGAAGAAATCTGTACAGTAGGAATGATGGAAATCTTCTGTATGGGTAATGAGTTAACAGACCGTACAGTGCATCATTGTTATAAAATCCGTACACCATACATTAAAACCCATATTGTTCAAAGCTCAAAAATCCGTACATTGTCTTCATTTTAGCTCCTTTCAAAATCTGTACACCGTACTGCATAAAATCCGTACACTTTCCAGGGAAGGGAAAAACCATACACTTGGCAAATTTATAACATGAGGGAATTGAACGGTACGCAGGTAGCTTTTCTTCCAAAAACCGTACAACAACTTTTCTTCTAAAAACTGTATAGTAGCTTTCCTTCTAAAAACCGTACGGTAGCTTTCCTTCCAAAAACCGTACGGTAGCTTTTCCTTTTCATAATTAATTAATTAATTTTTTTTTTCAATAGCAAAGTCAGTTTTCCCTTCGACCCTCGGCATCGTCGGTCTGCAATGACGAAGGGGTCGTCCGAAGGCCATTCTCTGACGCAGAAGTCTTCCAGTCGTGGTATACCTTCAGCTTCGAGCCATTCACCGCCTGAGGCACTTTCTGTCCATTCAAAGTCCATAATTTTATTGCTCCATTGTCCCCTACTTCCTGGATCTGATACGGCTCGACCCACTTAACTTTGAACTTGCTTGGTTTGATTTGATTCCGGTCATCGTACTTCAACACCCACTGTCCGAGTTGAGACGCCTGTTCTGTGTCATCTCCATATTGCCCAGTTTGTTCCTGAAGTTCGCTACCATGGACTCCGTCAGTTGCCCCTTCTGTCCGTCAATAACACATTCACTCTGTACTGCTACAACTTTTATTGAACCCTTCCTCTTTGTTGCCTGTGCAGACCGTATCATGTGCCTTCCTTGCTGCCTTCCATACAGTACAATATGGTTGAATGATAAGATGAATACAATGCTTCCCGAAGGGTTATAAATACTTTTTGAAGAACTTTCCCGAAGGAGTCCGTCGGCCACATACAACATATCGCTATAGAACAAAAACCTTTCCGAAGGGACTCGTCGGCTACATAACAAGAACCTTTTCGAAGGGACCCATCAACTGATACACAATTTCCTTTCCGAAGGGACCCGTTGGCTGATACACAATTTCTACCGACGACAAAGACGCAAAGGAAAATTGAGCATCTTTGATTTGCCCTTTCAGAGGTACTTGTTTATTCTCCATAGAATAACAACTACCAAAAGATTTGGTTAGGGTCAAACCTAAGGCATCTGCAACCTTGGCAGACATGACATTATCAGAGGCACTTGAATCTATGAGGCAATTACTTAACTTGAAACCATTTATCAAAAGGGAAAGATAGAAAGGCTCAATCTTCCTTGGAATGGAGGATGGAATGGTTACTAAGTTATTTGGCATATTCTTGACTTCAGGAGTAATCAAGTGGGTTTGAGTAGGGTGAGATTCTTTGACAAATTTGTTAAGTCTATCTAGCTGATCTAGATAAGCATGTAGGTATTCTACCTCAGACATTTGAATCTTGGTCTTCTTAGCATGATCTATGATATCAAAAGCTTGAAAGGAATTTGCTAAGGAAGAATTAAAATTGTCAGCCTGAGATTTAGGCATACTGGGCTTCAAAACAATAGATGCAGGAATAGTTTGATCAATACTTACTTGATTTTTAGCTAGATCATTAGGTAGACTGGGAAATGGTGTCCCCCTCTTTGCAATGGTAACAGGCATCTGAGGAGCATCCAACTTCTTTTCAGCCTCTTCTTGTTGTTGAGCCAACTTAGTTTGTGAACGCGTCATCACCGCATAAGCTTGTGCAAAATCAATTTCATGCTCTTCGTCAGTACTGTATTGCATATAACCAATAGTAGAGTTGCCAACTACTTGAGGATCGTCATGATATAGAGCAGTATCATCCTCAGAAGGATATTCATCTTGACTTTCATTTAGTGGATTAGCTTCGAAGTAACCAGTAGCAGTGTTACGTGGTGGTGCTTCGAGCGCAAGCCTCTCCGGAGGAGGAGGGAGCTTATTCTAATTCTTAGCTTCATAATTGTTTGCAGCATTAGGATAAGGTCGCCTTGGAATATCCTTATATAATGTAGCATATGAACCTTGAGATATCTATTTCTTGAGAGCAAGAAGTTCATTTGCCAGCTTTTGAACCAGTGGATTAGATGTACCCGATGAAGAGGATTCTGGAGAGGAATTATTCTTGAATCGGCTAGCATCTTTGCGAATCTTTCTCGCAAGGATCAGATCATCTTCAATTTTAGTTGCCAAAGATTGTGCGAGAGCCAATGTTGCAGAGGCAGCCCTTCAAAGTAAAAAACTAACTTTAGGAAGTTGAGTATTGATGAAGAAACACTTCAAATTCGTGGCAATGGGGTGAGAAGCAGCTGGAATTTTATTCGCTAGTTTGTTGAACTTAGCGATAAACTCCCTCATTCCATCATTTGCCTCCTTTTTCATTTGAGTGAGCTGTGCTAGGAGAGCATGCTCATCTTCTACAGGCTTAAATCTTTCACGGAACTTAGAATGCAGAGATGCCCAATCAGTGATAGAATTAGGTTCTAGATTATAGAACCAATCAGTTGCTATACCTTGTAAAGTCTCAATAAAGAGCCTTACAGATATATCTTCATGTTCCACACCAAAGACTCCCACAGCAATGTAAAAGGCTTTAATGTGTTCATTAGGATGTTGCTTACCATCTCCGTAGAATTCGGGAAAATTCTTACGAGAACCTTGAGGTAATGCATGCAATGGTGCTGCAAGATTTAACGGACCAAAAGCTGCTCCCCACGGACCAGCAACCATATTGATAATTGGAACGTTAGTGGTAGCTAGCTGTAATTGTACAGTAGATAACAAGGGTTTGAGGAAAAGCTGGGAATTTTCACTGGGCACAGATGACTTCTTTTTAGGAGGATAACTTGTAGTACGGGAGAGAGAGGGAATAGTAATAAGTAAATCAAAACGAGCCCGTTGAGCCCAAAATGATCCGGTAGAGCTTGAAGAACTTTCTCCCTTCTTCCTCCGGGAGTACACATACTCAAAACCTGCTAGTGTGATAACTAGTAATGCCGATCAGAAAAATGAACTAAACTTCAAACGAAAGCTTGAGGCTTCCGAATGCGTTCGTGTCTTCAACAGAGTCGCCAAAAAAACTATTGGGTAGATATTTTGCAACCAACAGTTTTGGGTAAAAATTCAGTCGCAAAATAGGGTGACTAGCCACAATGTGTGAGACAGAGTCTCTCCTACCTTAAAGGGAAGGCTCCCCCTTCTCACCATTCCTTGGATTAACTCAAGGTAAGCATGAAATTGAGACATTTATAACAGGGTGTTACTATTATCCTTTCTTCCTAACTTTTAAGAAAGGATCCACTTATTCATAAGGTGAATAATGGGCAAGGTGAATCTCTAATTACACTTCTATCACGAGTTGGAAACAATGATATCGATAAATTTTAACTAACTCAGGCTAGCCAAAACGTACCAGTTTGGCTCTAAGTCCTGTTGTACATCTATACGATAAAATCTCTACAATTAGGGCACAAAGACTCCTAAAAGTAAGAACAATCTAACTATTTTGCGAATCAAGAAGAAAATACAAGCTACAGACAAAGCTTCTAGCTATGGATTTTCATAATTGCTCCTGGTCAAAGCTCGAGCTTCAATTGTTTCTTAACTCTTTTCTATCAATTACAAGATACAATATTAATAACAAAAGATAGTACAAATCAAAGATAACTTGAATGAATTATAGACAAAGCTTACAATCCATACAAGCAACAATTTCACTTAATCAAAGTTAAATCTCAAATGCTCCTTTGTATTCACTTTCTCTCAAAATAGTGCTACACAAACAAAGTTCTGTTGGCACAATTTCTCCAGAGCTCTCTTGCATAAAGATAATGATGATTTTACAATGAGGGGGGCACTCCTTTATATAGGCAAAGAAATTGAGAAAAAAGGGGAGGAAAAAGTGGGAGCAACTCAACCAACTTTGACCAAGTCTAACTACAGAAACTAAAGGGTTACATGCAACTACACATGCAACTCGTATTACATCTTTTGCATACATGCAATTCGCATTACATCATTTGCATGCGTGCAATTCGCATTACATGCAATTACACTTTTTCATGTAATGCATTCTAAACAATTATGAAATAGAAATTACATAACAATCTTAAAGATTGCTTCTTAATGCCTTGAATTTCACAATGACGTCACGCACTGTAGGAAGATCAGCAATCTCCATAGTCTTTGATATGGCTTCGATTCTCACTGCATTTTCATATGCTGATTGCACAACTTTGGAATTTGCTGTTATATTATCTAACAAGTGTTTTGTCAAGGATTTGTACAAAATGAATTTGTTCATTGTGTGCGAACCAAAATCTTCGGAATCTACATCAGCATTAATCCTGATTGTATATTCTGTATTCACTCTTTCTGTTGCCAAAAGATCACCAAGATTATCAGTAACACGACATCCCAATTGCTCCAAATCACAAGTAAAGCTTGTTTCAACTGCTTGACAATCTTCAAGAGCCACTTGCAATTTTGTGATCAACTTTCTTAAGGTCTCTTACTTGTAACCAATGAGTTCTTGAAATCTGAAAAACATTTCACATGACGGAAGAACGTCACATGAGACCATAGCATTTAGATCAAACTTAATCATTTCATCTCAATCCTCAAGAATTTCCTTCAGGTTATCTGCCTCTTGAGTCAGAGAAGAAATTAAGCTTAGTTCCATTCTGTTCATCTTTTTAACACGGCTTATAACTGCAAGTGTTTCTGTGATGGCTTGAACTCCTTCAACAATGATTTCCTGTATCCAGGACTTAGCAGCTTCAATGTACCTTCTCTCTTTAGATGTTTGTGATGCAACAACAACATTTTGAGAAGATTGCTTCTGGATGACCTCATTCAAACGAGCTATTTCCTGTTTCAACCGATTCTTCTTTTCCCAAAGCTCATGATTGCTTTTTGATACATTTGCCAATGCATCATGAGCATCTTGTAAAGAACTCAAACAAGATTGCTTTCCAATTTCAATTTTAGCAAATTTATAATCAGAGCTAGTAAGTTCTCTAACAGGTTTATCTACTAAGGGCTCAACAACCTCAACATACTTGGTTTTGTTAGAATCAACCAAAATTCTAGAAACAATTTTGTCCTTTAGAGATTTGGATTTAGTCTTCTTCACAGGAAGATTGTCAGGAGGAACAACCACCATCCTTCTCTTCATTGTTATTCTACTCAGCCACACAGGTAGGTTGAAACTTTCATCTGTAGAAGTAGGCATAGTGGAGACCATTGGCATTGATCCAGATTGTATATTTGTAGTGACTGAACAGGATTCAGTTTGCACTGCTGTAGGCATAGGAACATGTTGTGAAGATTCTGTCATGAAAAGTTCAAATTCCGTCAAAGATGTATCAAGTTGGGAAACTTGACCACCAGTAAGAGTTGGAAAATCTTCAAACACATTTGCTAAGTGTTCAAACTGATCATGTGCAGGAACATGAGGAGCAGTAGATGAAATCGGAAGAGCCATGGTGTTAACTTTCGAGACTAGAATGGAGTGAGTGAAAACAATATAAAATGAATCTACATCATCATCAAGCTCATGCAAAAAGGGCTCTTCGTGTGAAAAAGACGTGCAAGCTCGTGCAGGCTTGGGAGGAGATGTGATTTTAATTTCTCCTTCTTCATCTGAATCTTCTTTCTTGGATTCTGTTTCCATTTCTTCTTCTGATTCTATCACTGATTCTTGAATTGGTTTAGGAACTTGGGATGATTTAGTTCCTTTTCTGCCCTTTAATTTGAATTTGAGAGTACTCTTGATATTTGAAGATGAAGCACCATCTTTCCTTGTAATTTCTAGTTGCGACTTCCTGCCAAGACGACCAAAGCTTCCACAATCCAGACCCATTTTAGGATTTACTCTTTTTAGGCCTTTACTTTTCAACCACTTGTTAGTGTTTGCTAAGATGGATTGAAACCTGTCCATAATAGATGTACCTTCTTTTTGTTGCCATTGAATAGGAAAAGGGTACATTTTATCAAACTTGGCTTGATGGAATTCTGGATCAAGAATGTCGCCATCATCTTCAACTTGGAAATCTGGAGGAATTTCCAACATATTAAGATCGATTATTTGTTGCAAAGTTAACCTGCAATAATCCATCTTCATAATATTAAGCTCTGTTCTCATGTCAATCCAAATATCTTCAATGCGATGAACATGAGTATAGGCGCTCTTTATCTAAGAGTTCATCGGTCGATAATCAAAATCAAATCTAGCCTTGAACCTGTTCAATGTAATCAATTGCAACTCTGCTTCCATATTCTTCGCTTTAGGCACAAAAACAATTGAATAATTGCCAATAGTTAAAGGTCTAGCTGAGGTGATGCCGAATCTGGGCCTATGTGACGCATGCTGATCATTTTGCACATCCATGAGCTGTCTGGCTAATTCCATTAGAATGATTTGATCTGTAGCATACCTAGGTAAGGTATGCGGCCCTCCTTTGAAATATCCAACTCTCAAGTATGTGAAAGTAGGAAATTGAAGAAAAATGCAGCCGTACTAAATGTGTTGATGATATACCAATTTGTCACCAAATCTTTTAGGATAATAACACTCTTTGTTGAGAACTTGTTTGGTAGAATGTAATGAAATTTTGGGATTGAAGTTTTATCTCTGTCATTTGTGCATGGAATTTTTTATCATTTTAGTCCCATTTGATGTCTTCACATATAAGCTTCCAACCTAAATCCTTTATTCCACCATGTGTTGTCTTGGATGGAGTTGGTTTGCTTATTGTTGAATCAACTTTTGTTTTAACCTTTAAAAGGTTTGACAAATTGCAAGATACGCCAACATCTTGATTACATCAAAAATTTTCACATCAGGATCATCTTTAACTATAATTTTTTGACATGCAATATTTTCATGAATAGTGCCATTCCATAGTCTTTACGTCATAGATTCTAGTGTTGTTGACATTTTCCAATTATTGCAATTGGACCTATCCAAGTATCGACACAGAGAGCTTGACACTTCACAAAAAATTAAAACCGTTGATCTCTTATAAGCTTGCAACCATTAACGTATAAGGTTACCAAACGTGGTCACCCTTCAACAATCGCCTGTAGTCCCTTCATATGTGGAAGAAAGAGCTATTTCGAGTTTCTATGCCCAAAATTTAATTTCTACCGATGTCGAAGATAGAATCCAGCTATTGCCTAGGATAAGTTAACCATTATGCTTTGACATCCCGACTCCACGTTTGATGCAAATTGCAATGTAACCGCCGCTGCTTGCAATGAAAAGGAATAATTTCTCCTTTGCACAATGTTCTGATGTGCCACGGGTGCTCGTATATAGTTTCCTCTGAGATTTTCTACTCATTCACAATTGTTACTGTAGAGTGTAGTAATTACGTAACTCCCTTCTCATAACCATTGCACCTATGGTTACGCCAGATTGGACCTTACCAAATTTAGTTTTAACACATGAATTATTTTGCCTTTGATTCCTTTATTCCGTGGGTTGCAACATGGCTGTCTATTCTGGCCTTAGTGCGAATTTGAACCATTTTTGTGAGTTTCTTTACTGGGACGAGCCGACATATCGTTTGGTATCAATGAGCAACTCGACCATAGGTATAGTCTCTGGCTCCAAAATTTATTCTCAGCAACCAATATAATATCCTAAACCATTGTCGGGAATTTGGATTAGTCGTAATGGAGTCTGGGATGCTGCTGTCATTTGAGAAGACTTGTCAAGTATCAGCGTTTAACCATGCTGGTCATGCAATGTGGATATCAGTTTCCTCTTGTTTTCAGTATCAGCCTCAGCAAGCACCTCTGCATCATTCGACTCCACCAGCTCATGATTAATATTCCTCCCGTAGTCATTGAAACAGAAAATTACATCTGTATAAGCTTATTTTGGTAAGGCCAACGCATACTCCTTTTGCTTTCATTCAACACCTTGCATAGGGCTCTCCAGTAATGCCACACGGAGATGGGTCTGCCTGTATCTTCTTGTTAGAGGCTGACATATTCCTCAGGATTCTGAAGTTCCATTACCAAGCGCACAGGGTAATGTTCGCATCGATGGCTTGAGCATTCTAAACATAGCCTGTCGATATTGTGAGTTTTTCTTGCACTAGGTTCAAGGGAGCTCCTGACAATATAGTTTTAATCTATCAATCCGTGAGATTTTCTTCAACATACCTCATGACAACTCATTTTTGGTTCTCGTTAATTACACCAGAAAGATGAATTTCTTGCCGATAAGATTCACACAACATCGAGGAGCTTCTGAAAACATATTATCATATCCTGCAGACCGTCAATTATAATGGCTCACCTTAGCTCAATTCCATTACCAACTTAGAAATTTCATCCTTGAAAAATATTAAGAGCTGACGGGAAAGTTTTTAGATACAACTATGTCTAGTTGACAGAATGAGCTTGGTATGTGCTGTTGGAAGTGAGGGATAATTGTTCGTATGACTGGGACTGGTGCACGCTGCCTCCAATCCTGTTACTTATTGCCGTCGAATATCATCCAGACAATGGACCACTTTCCATTAATTTCCTGCTACTGGCTTCAGTCTCTTTTTTTGGCTTTTAACTGTTCCAGGTCTGCGAATGTATGACAACCAACAACATAATATTCCTGCAGTTCTTCAATCTTTTGTTTAATCTTACATTCCTTAATCAATTGTTCAAGCAATTTATAATGCTCTTCTTGCGAATGGAAAAGCATGAACACCCTGAAACACTGAAAAAGCTCTCTTTCCTTCTTTGTATGCAATTTTTCAAGATTAATAACTCCGGCCCACAACTTTTAGGTGACTTTGAAATGGAAGGGATTATTTTAAAGAGTTGAAGACCTTTCGCTCCTTTGATATCATATGCTAGTTGAACCATTCGCTTCACAATATTAGTGATACATGGCCTTCATAATGGATGCTTAATATTTTTCGATTGCCCAGCACAAGAAGTATGAGATATCCTCAATATTGACGCTTCTTTAATATTCTGAAATACCATTTTCTAAGTATTATGTATCTCCTGCAATAAACAATATCATAAACCTCAAAAGACAATTTTCAAATGCAGATGCATGCAAGTTTGACTCTTCAAACAATTGTCTCTGTGATAACTTCATAGGCTGTCAGGAAAACCAGCTCTGATACCATTGTAATATCCCTTTCCGGGTATTAACTTGTTTTCCCCTTTTTAGTATATTTAAAACTGAATATTGTAGATGTATTACGAATACAATCAAAAACAATAGAAGACCAACCAGCATATATCTAGCCTCTTTAAGAATATAATATTCAGTTGTAATTATAAGAACATGCAATACAATACAACAGTAAAACCAAAGACTTCTCCACAAGATAACAATTCGTTATTTCCAAAATAACATTCAAGATGTCGAACATATAATCATGAACTACAAATCACTCAGTGTGTTGTCTGGAAAGTTTGTGCACATGATTTGATTCTAAGACGGAACTCAGCACTAAAAAAAAAAAGAATTTGCTCGAATGCATCATAACAGTGGGTGTGCTTCTTGATAGATATACAAATATAATGATCTGTACAAGATTGAGGGCTATCCATTGGACAAAAGTAATTCTGCATCTGGTATTTTCAAATACAGCTTGCAGAGGTTATCTGGCCAACCTGGGGTATCATCTGATATACTAAAAGTTACTATTAAATGGAAATTGAATCTATCTTCAGCAGGGAACATTAGACAGAAACGATGATGGTGCTGCAAACTCTCAATACCCATTCTCATTATAAAACTCTCCTGCGCATGAAGAAGATGTTGACATGCACAAACCAGTTGAAGAAGGCGATTCTTCAGAAGACACGGTTCCTTCTGTAAATATTGTTGGCAACGTGTAGGAAGATGTACAGATTTCTCAGGATCCAAAATGACGAGTCTCAACTAGTTACATCAATATCAATTTTGTAAATTATAGAGTTAATACATATGAACAATGTTAGTGTGAAGAAATGACATTTTCATCTGAATGAAAACTCAGAGCATGTACGCATATGTCACATAGCATGAATCTGCAAAAGCGGAAGCAGAGACTCCACGTGAGACATTGTCAGCCCCTTTTTAATATGAAGCATTTGAATTATGATGTCAACTTGTCAAGTGCACAATATGAGATTCATCACCTTATGGAGTTGGGAACAAGAAAGGTTTGACTGAATTAAAGTTTCCTAAAGGTCAATACATAGAGACATCCGAAGCCAATACCCATTGAGCCGGATGACATTCCTAGCCATTGAAAATTCTAAGTGTAGAGTAATCCCCGGTGAAGAATTGAGAGCTTACATCCAAATAAGAAATCTTTTCTTTATCCACGGCAAATAATAAATGTATCCTCTTTAGCGATAATATAAGGAAGTTTTGAATGAAATAAATAAGGCATAAGACAATTGGTGGATTAATATGGAGATGCTGTAAATAATTAAAGGGCTTGATGATTTTATTAAAAGAGTTGTGATTGTATTAAAAAAAATTTTAAGTGGTGAGAATATAGTTAAAGAGAGTGTTATTTATTTTTAAAAAGAAATAACCTTTCATTTTGAAAAGGTGCATACTCCATTGGTAAGGGTATAAATGAAGGTTATTTGGGAAGAAGAAGACACATTTGAAGAAGAACATAGTCAGAGAAATATTATAAGAAGAGATATATTTTTAAATTGAGGAAAAGGTATTATAAAGCATGACTTTAATATCAATTTGTATATTATATTTCAATAATAAATAAAATGTCCTTTTGTTTATTTTCAAGGCAAAGAGCTTGCAATTAAAATGTGGACTCATCCTTTATGATTGATAAATAAATTATTGGATTATTCCGACAAGGCTTTATTTTTTGCATTGGGTATTTTCCACATTTTGTATTCAACAAACAGGGAATAGTGCAAAACGTATAAAGTTTCTGTGTCTCTGGCTGATCGGACTTCCCACCTAAGAAGTTAAAGTTCCTTTTTGCTAGCACAAAATTGCTTATAGAAGGTATTTGTTGTAGAGCTCAGGAGTAATTGATGATATTTTTGATGAAATATTGTCTCATAGATGTACGTATAAATCTTCATAATAGTTGACTTTGTTGCTCGGATAAGCAAAGGCACTGGTCTTTAAAATCATTGGAATATAATTTATTGGAATTATAATTGAACTCAGAGATCTATATACTTCCTTCTTGCAATCATCTAATCAATTATTGATAAACATTACACAAACATTTAATCAATTCAAACATTCAGCATTTAACCTATATTTTGATCCTAGGATCAAGTGTTAGGCACATTGTAGTGCAAACCTTTCATGATTCTTTATTGGCTGGTCTATAGATAGATTTAGAAGAGGCTCACATAGAAGGGCCTGAAGTTAGATGTGCAACAATATGTTAGAGTGTGCTTTGTTTGTAAGCAAAACAGACATGAGCATACTTATCCAGATAGTTTACTGCAGCCACTTCCCAAGCCTGAGAGGAATTCAAAGTGTTTATCTATGAATTTTATTGTGGGCTTGGCGAAAGCCCAAGGCATAAATTATATCTATGTAGTGGTGGATCGCCTCACCAAATATGCACATTTCTTTCCCATTGTCGTTACATTTTCAGCAAGACATATAACTGAGTTGTTCTTTTAGGAGGTTTTCTGAGTGCATGGTTTACCCTAGAGCATTGTGAGTGATCAAGATAGCCATTTTATGAGTCACTTCTTGTAGGAGTTGTTCAAACTTCAGAGCACTGGTTACCACCCTTAGACTGATGGCCAGATTGAGATTCTGAATAAATGGGTGGAGGGCTATTTGTGGAACTATGTGTCAACACAATAGTGAGCTTGGGTGAAGTAAATATACTTGTGTGAGTAATATTATAATTCCACTCACCACATGTCTATTCAAATGTCCCCTTTTAGAGCTTTGTATGAGTATGATCCCTTGAGCTTCATGGATTTTTTATTCAGTGACAGTAGGGTACCCATGCAGGAGATTCACAACAGGACAGTCAGGCTAACATGGGGACTTTGAGAGACAACATTCAGAGGGCACAAAATCAATAGAAGTAGTATGCTGATCAGAGGAGGACTGCTCACTCTTTTAAGGGGGTGATATGGTGTACTTGAGTTGCATCCCTACCAACAGTCATCTATCCAAAGGAGTAGAGATGAGAAGCTCAAGCCTCATTACTATGGTCCCTTCCGTGTAGTTAGATGTGTGGGTGAGGTAGCCTATGAGCTTGATTGGCTTGAGGACAACAAAGTTCATAATGTGTTTCATGTATCACGCCTCAAGAAGGCACTAGGCAAACATGTTGTCCCATCTCCTACTTTATCCCCACTCGATGATGAAGGGAGATTAGAGTTGATCCTTGAGGCTAAACTAGATACCAGGGAGAGACATCAGCACCGATAGATCATCAGAGAGTTTCTGGTGAAGTGGCAGTGTTTTCCTGATGAGGATGCCACTTGGGAACCTGAGGATATACTTCAGCACCCTAGCCTAAGATTGCCTGGGGACAAGCAATCTTGAGGAGGCAGGATTGTATTGCCCCCAATTTAGTAGATTCCAATAGCTTGATGATGTCAGTTCATCATCGCGACCCTCGTGAGCTGACATTGTGATTTGACGGTCTCAGTGGAGTGACTTGCTATTTATAGTAAGTTGGATATGTGGAGTTTCCATTTTTAGCAGTGCAATTATAGCTCCCCAAGGTCTTGGCTTCATCAAAGTTTGATTGATGCTTTGTTAATGGATTACATATTTTTAGTTGTTTATTAAGTCTAACTTAATAAACAGCTCAGACATCTTTATTCTAATTTGATGGTGTGCTGGTGAAGTTTCATTAGTGAAAGGTGTGATGGTGAAGCTATTGGCCATTTGTGTAGTGAAGAAGTTTTGAGATTTAAAATATTATAAAAAGAGCCTTCTTTATGCAAGTTGAACCATCTCATTGTATTTGCATTTTATTGAATTTTGGAGACCAAGGGTTTATGGCACGAGCTGAGAGTTCTGGTTTTTCTTCATTATTGGTGCACTTTGAGTTGGATGTTTTTGCCAATGAATTGAGCAAATTTCTACTGCTGAATGAAGGTAATTTTAAAAGGATTGAATTTCTGAAGTTTATATGTATGTGGCCCGTCTGGTAGTGCTGAAGGTCACTGCTATACCTGGAGGCATCATTTGGTGTAAATCTATCTTCTGAGAGTCTGAAAGGGTGTGGGAAACAGCTAGCAAGGGCTGTAATAATTTCTCTGAGATGATACACAGGTTTAATGCCAGTTTGGCATCATAGCATTATCACTGCATGGTCTGTGATCTGAAATCCAAGGGCTTCGATTTGGTAATTCTCGGAACTCATAGTAGCTTCGTTTTCCTGGAGCAGCATTTCTTAGATATCTGGCAGTGTTTTGAGTCTCTATTATGTAAGCATTCATACTGGAGTATTGATGTGAGATCTTAAGCTGCTGCAACTCAAACTCCTGCCCCAAAATATCACACCAAGTGCATACCAGGTTCTGTGATAAATTAATTTATTTACTTATAGATATTGCATTGTAATACTTGCAAGTTTGGCATAATTGCAATTGAATTGTTGAACTGGCTTTTCATACTAGTCTTTATCTTGAGTTTCATATTCAAGCATTTCTCTATATTTCAAAAACAAAAACAAAAACATATACATTTCAAAAAACCAAAAGAGAAAAATATTTAAAAAAAAAAAAACAACTCTTAAGCATTGTTCGAGAGTGAGCCAGCAGGGCTCCTTACAAAAGGACTCAGAGATGTCACGAGCTTTTTGTTTTACTTTGCTAAACTATTCTCAAGAGATTGTTGTAAAGATAGAAACAAGTATTTTGAAGTAAGATAATATAACTCAAGAAGAACGCTTGCTCTGAAAGAATAGACACCTTGCTAATTAGCTTAGTGTACATTATCTTATATGTTAAGTTTAGTATAGGTTGTTTTCAATAACAGTAGATAGGAGGAGCCTTCCCTTATATTAGGAGAGACTGTGTCTCATATACTATCTCTAGAACCATTGTTTTGTAATTGATCCTTAAAACCGTCTGTTGCAAAATATTCCCCCAACACAAGGTACAATCTTCTCATGCTTCAGTTTGTTCTAGGTACCTTGGGGATGTTTTTTGTTGTGTAAATGGTCCATGACTGTTTTTCCCTCTTGAAAGACTTTTTCTCTCCAATGCCAATCAGCTCTCTTCTTATATTTGTTCATTCATGGACTGCAATTTGAGCCCAACTTGCTGATGTGTCTCTTTGATGTGCTATAATTTTTTTTATAGCTTATTGACTATTATGTGCACTTAATGGAAAATAATCCAAGTGGAATCAACCTTATTCTCCAGGTTAGCTTTAAGGTTCACCTGTAATATTTTGAACCCAGCAAAACAAAACTGACATGGACACTTAAAAGGGCAGAGTAAAAAATATGATTATTGATTTCGCTAGACATGGTTCTAGAATAGGGGTTCTTTCTCTCAATATTTCATGTCAAACTATGCACAGGCTGCCTTTTCTTGCATCTCCTTATGGTATAAGGATAACACACTGGTAAAGCCACAATATTAAAACTATACAGGCCATGAGATAACAGGTTGCCCCCTATCTTCAATTTATCCTAATATCCTTCATTGCGCATATCAGCTCCTCTCCCATTGCACGTAAAACAGTCAGTAAGATCCTCGCCTTTAGTGATTCCATCCTTGATCTAAAAATCAAAGAAAAATTCTCACACAGAATATTTAACCAAAAAAGAAAATGCACATATATATGATGAGTGGGATTTACTTTTGGATCCAATCAAACAAAATTTGACTTTTAATCAATATATGAACCAAAAGAGGGAAGCTGAGAGACCTCAACATGATAGGAGGCCCAGGATGCAAAACAGGGATCTTAAACATGCCATGAACAAATTAACACTTCCCACTTCAAGCCCATGACGGAAACAAAAGCTATTAGATTTGCCACGATGCATCTTGAGGGAGTAGCCTATGATTGTTGGCACCATGGACCAGTTACCTAGGATCATGGACTCATCACTTCATATGAGGTTTTCAGCTCAAAGCCGATTACACTTTTTGACAGGAAAGATATCGAGGTTTACTATAGGGATTTGGCCCAGTTACAGTAGAGCGGGACTTTGGATCACTGTATAGATGAGTTTCAGCGGATATCAGTGATGGTACCGGATATGTCTGAACAACGCAAGGTGATGTTATTCACAGAAGGATTACAAGATAGATTTAGAGGTTTGGTTAAAGTCCTAAAACCAAACACCTTGGATGATGCCATTAAGATTGCTCACGATTTGGACTCACCTACCTCATTGTTACAGCCTCCTAAGAAATCCTATAAAGGATCCACTTCTTTTAAGGGAAAAAAAAAACAACAAAAGACAAACACCCCCAAATTGTATTTTGAGACACGCAATGAATTGTGGAGAAAGAAGTTATGTTTTACTTGTAGGGAGCCTTGGACTCTTGACCACAGATGCTGGGTAAAGGCAAAATCCACTACGTTGAGGTCCATTCTGAGGAGGAGGAAGGGGTAGAAGAGCCATAGGAAGAGGATAACAATGCAGATAGCAAGGAGGAGGAGGAAGTTGAGGGGCAGCCCAGTAAAGATAAGAAGAAGCAAATCCCTACTGAGCAACCTCTTGTTTTAGCCACCCTTTCGAGTGATCCAACATGTCATCCTTTTAGGGTGAAAGGGGTTGTTAGAGGCCAGCATATTATTTGCCTTTTAGATACAGGAGCCTCGCATAATTTTATCAGTACACAGATGGTATCTAGGAGGGGTTTACAGACAGTGGCCATACCCGAGTTTGATGTTAAGGTAGTTGGTGGAGAAGTTTTGAGGTGCACAGAGAAGGTAGTTGGACTCCAGATTCAGTTTGATGGATATCTTCTAGAGTTTGATTTTTATGTGGTTGATCTAGATGGACTAGTCACTAAATGCTATTTTGGGAAGACAATGGTTGAGTACTCTTCGTAGGTATACATTAGATCATGAGACTATGCAGCTGGAGTTTTTATAGGATGATAGATTGGTGATCTTTAGAGCTATTCGTGATAGTGGTCCCAGAGTGATTTCAGCTCACAGGATGGAAGCTATTTTGAGACACGATGATATAGAGTGGGCTACTCAGTGTTTCATCTCGTCCAAGGAGACATAGGGTACAAGACAACGATATCATTGTGACATACAAACAGTTATAGATAAGCACAGGAGAGTGTTCGAGGATATTCCTCCTAGGATTCCTCTAGATAGAGGATTTGAGCATATTATTGAGCTTGAGGAGGGAGCCAAACCTATTATTACTACGCCTTATCATCATCCTAGGCATTACAAGGAGCAAATAGAGAAGACGATAAAGGAGCTTTTGGACAAGGGGCATATCAGACCTAGCTCTAGTCCCTTTGCATCTTCAGTAGTGCTAGTTAAGAAGAAGGATGGCACCCTGCGGATGTGCGTAGACTACCGCGCACTAAACAAGAGGACTATCAAGAACAGGTACCCGATTCCTCGTATTGATGAGTTGTTGGATGAGCTTCATAGGGTATTTTACTTCTCCGCTCAGGGTGCCATTAGATACGAGTCCGCAAAGAAGATGTGCATAAGACAGCCTTCAGATGCCATTACGGACATTACGAGTTCTTGGTGATGCCATTTGGGCTCACTAATGCACCAGCCACCTTCTAGTCATGCATGAACCATATTTTTAAAGAGCAGTTAAGGAAGTGTGTTTTGGTATTCTTCGATGACATATTAATTTACAACAGAACTTGGGAGGAACATTTATAGCATCTGGATGAGGTTCTTAGTCTCTTAGAGGAAAACTTTCTATTCGCAAAGGAATCCAAGTGCGAATTTGGGTTGACTGAGATTCTTTACTTGGGTCATGTGATTGGAGTTGAGGGAGTTAAGGTGCACCAGGAGAAGATCCGGGTGATTTTGGATTGGCCACCACCAAAGGATGTATCAGAGTTACGGGGTTTTCTTCGTCTATGTTCCTATTATCGGCGGTTTGCCAAGGGTTTTTCACAGGTAGCTGCACCCCTCACCAATTTGACACGGAAAGGGGCTTTTTCTTGGATAGAGGACGCCATGGTAGCATTTGATAAGTTGAAATAGGTAATGAGCTCATGCCCAGTGCTAGCGCTTCCTGATTTCTCTAAGCCCTTTGTTTTAGAGTGTGATGCATTGGGAAGTGGAATAGGGGCTATTTTGATGTAGCACCGTCACCCCATTGCTTTTGAGAGTAGAAAACTTCGGGGCAGAGAGGTATTATATTCCGCATATGATAAAGAGATGCTGGCCATAATGCATGCCTATGCAAAATTTAGACAGTATTTGGTGGGAAGTAAATTTACAGTTAAAACTGATCATAACAGCTTACGTTACTTCCTAGAACAAAAGGAATTGAATGAAAGACAACAGAAATGGGTCAGCAAGATACAAGCATATGATTTTGACATTGAATATGTTAAGGGGAAAAATAATATTGTTGCTGATGCTCTTTCTCGTAGACCCCCAGTGCTGGATTGTTACGTCACTTCTGAGATTTCAGTAGATTGGAGATCACAGCTACTAGTGGAGTATTCCAAAAATGTACACGCATGTCAGATTTTGGATGGCATACTTCAGGATGAGCGGTACAAGGTACTGAATGATATTATATATTATAAGGACAATTTATGTAGTACCCAATTCTAAACTAAAGGAGGACATTATGTGCACCATACATGATGCACTGACAGCAGGGCACCTTGGGTTTTTCAAAACCTATAGGCAGATTAGAGAGAGATTCTCCTGGAAGGGGCTTAAGGATGATGTTCTTCAGCATGTTAGAAAGTGCCAGACTTGTTAGCAAAACAAGTTAGAATAGGGTTTTCCTGCAGGATTACTTCAGCCCCTCCCCATTCTAGCGCAAAGATGGGAGAGCATTTCTATGGATTTCATCACCGGGTTGTCAAAGGTCGAAGGCAGGGATTGCATCTTTGTAGTGGTGGACAGCTTGACCAAGTACACATTTTTTTGCGATATCTGCAAATTGGTCAGCTTCCCAGGTAGCTGAATTGTTTTTTCGAGAGATTTTTGGACTCCATGGATTACCTAAAACCATTGTGAGTGACAGAGACAGTAGGTTTCTTAGTACCTTTTGGCAGGAGATTTTCAAATTGACTGGTATAGAATTGACTCCTAGCACAAGTTATCATTCACAGACTGATGGCCAGACCGAGATAGTGAACAAGTGGGTGGAAGGTTACTTGAGGAACTACATTGCAGGATAGCAGAGAGCGTGGGTCAAGTGGCTGTATTTGGGGGAGTATTGTTATAACTCCACCTATCATATGTCTATTCGAATGACTCCTTTCCGTGCTCTCTACGGCTATGAGCCTCTCTCCCTTATTGATTTGGCTTTATTAGACAATAGAGCACCATCAGCTAGAGATTGGATTGAGGAACAACATGACATCCTCCGAACTCTTAGAGATAATATTCAGTAGGCGCAAAATCAACAGAAGTTGTACGTTGACCGACATCGCATAGAGCGGAGTTTTGAGGTAGGGGATAGAGTCTTTCTTTAGCTATAGCCTTACAGACAGAGCTCATTGAAGAAAAGCGAGGCCAAGAAAGTTTTATGGCCCTTACTGTATTATTAGGAGGATAGGGGAGGTCGCGTATGAGCTGGAATTACCTAGTGATAGCCGGATCCACAACGTCTTTCATGTCTTGTGCCTCAAGAAGGGAGTGGGCTAGCAGATTGTGCCTTTAGAGAAGTTACCTCCACTTGATGATGTGGGTAAACTTGTTTTGGTACCAGAGGAGGTAATTGAGACCAGGGAGAGAAAGCTACGCAACAGAACTGTCAGGGAATATCTGATCAGGTGGAAAGACTTGCCTTATGAGGATGCCACTTGGGAAGGCGAGTCCATACTGCAGCACCCAACGTTGAGTTTGCTTGAGGGCAAGCAATCCCGAGAAGGGAGGACTGTCATGTCCCCTTCTCAATTTTAGTTTCAGGTGACAGAATTAATCTATCTCCACATCCGGATAGATTAATATCAACTTCAGGCAGGATGCTCTCTAGTCACAATGGGATATTTAATTTAATTTATTTCAGAACTTTATTAAAAGGTACAGAGCTAAGTCACTTTAATGTTTTAAAGTTATTTACTTTATAAATAGCTTTAAGTGACTACAGGACGAAAATGACTTTTAATCCCACATTCTTTGTACGTGGTACTTTCCCTCATTTTGAGGCTATATATGCACATGTTTGCATTGGGATTAACACACAAGAGAATTTATGAACTAAATTATTCTAAGTTTTGGTTGCTTTAATGTGACTGGACTCAGACTTTGAGGACGAAACCCCTCAAGTCTGTAACTCGAAGGAGCTAGACGTTACCCCATGCTTCCTTCATTTTCAGTTGAATGGTTGTGGGCAGAATTCGGCAAATAATGGATTTCTAGTTCAGGTATTAAGTTCGTTCTATGATCATTTTGTATTGGGAAGTTTGCATACGTATGTTTCTTCTTCAGGTAGGTGATATTTGGTAGCTTATTCATAGTTAATTGACTGGGAATTAAATACGGCAGCAAGATTCAGGGAGATTTATTGTGTATTACATCATTTTCTAGTTTCTACGTTTGGGAAGAAGAATATATATAGGTGGGTTATTCTACAGATGATCTAGGTCAGCAAATTAGTAGAAGGCAATATACATACAGCTGGAGATATAACCGTCTGGCAACATTTATCTATCATTTTACTGGTCGAGTCTTTACTGAGATGGGATCCACACTCCACGTAAGGGAAAGCTTGAGTTTAATAAAATAACTGTGATCTAAACTTGGTTACGACACAGTATTAAGAGCAATCTGAGCGCAAGGACAATTCTTTTAATAACGTCGGGTCTGTCTGGACGTTTTCAGAAAGGAAAGTCAACATTTCAGTGTAATCTTCGACAGTGGACAAGGGTTGTGTGACGTTTTTATAGACTCTTTGCTGCATACCAAATAATGTGTGTGTCTCAGATAATGCCATTCCACTTGTAGCGGCCGGTTCGAAAATAGTGAAAAGAATCCGGATGCCCTATGCGATTAAGTTTGCACGTCTATGCATTCACAACCCAACTCATTAGCTAACGTTAGAGGAGGAGTCATGTTTACTGCAGTCCGCCAACAGTACAATAATCAGATGCTCCACATTCTATCTGCGGCAGTCTGGGTGGTCAGGAGTGCAATGTGAGCGGGTGCAAATACTTAGCAAACTTACAGACATTCCATCCTTTCGCGTCTAAGGCATTTCCCATGTTGGTTCAGAAGTTTGGGAAGCTCTGAGTCAGGATGGGCAGTGAAGCGACTAGCGGCTTGTGCATCCAGTTACAGTTATCAAACATTCAGGAAACAGAAAGTAAATTTGCGTATAGACTATTACAACATGGCAACACCTTCTATGCCATAACCATCTTCAACCTTTGCAAGAAAACAACTGTTAACTATTGTACTCAAATTGAATAAGTTAACTTTTGTCTGTCTCCTGGTAGCAATCAAATCTCCCGAGCTTCCAAGAATCCTGCACACACTTCCCTTGAACTCTGAATGACATCCTTTATCATTTAGTTAACCAACACTGAGCAAATTGTGCTTTAGACCTTCAACAAGATAAACATCATAAATCCTAAACTTCTTCTCCTGAAACATCATAGATTTGATAGACCATTCACTGTCTGTCATAAACTGATCAACCTGATTGCATTGTCTTACACTTATCAATCATAACTCTCTCAATACTTATATGCAGTACATGAAATTACATATACAACACTAGAAACATCTACAAGTCTCCCATATCCATTATGTACGCTAACTCATCACAGAAATCAACTGCACACTTGATTTGTCATCTACACAGTAAAGAACTTAGCTTCTCGGTAAACAGTTCATGGGCAACCGTCAAGTTGACATCAATGATAACACTAACTGATTGAACGACCATGAAACATATGCTTCAAGACAATCAACAATCTCCCTTAACAACTCTTGAAGACATTCACATCAGTTATATCAACACACTTCTTTATCTATTCTAACCAATATATCAATACTGAAAATACAATTAATCACTAGATAGATAATCACTCCTAATGTTGTGATATTTTTTAAATTAGTACTCCTGTGTTCAAAATAAACCTGCTTTTAAATACAATCGTTGCAACCACTGCACTTGTATATATTTAGAGAAGAAAAATTTTAGATACTTTTTTGAAAAGATAATATTACCAAAATTAGCATTAAAGTTGATTAGAGACAGACTTCTCTGTAGTTTCACCACACTTAACATTAGAATAAAAAAATATATGTATATGTGTATGGTTCTTTGAAAAGGATAACATTACTGAAATTAGTTTTAAATACCAGAGAGGGAATCACACTTTGTAGTTTTATTGCACTTAACATTAGAACAAAAGAAGTCCAGGCTACACGATTTGGACTTCATAACTTCTAATTAACAATGTGCTATTCTTTATTATGCAGTATAAAACACATTATGATTTGTTCATCTTTTCTTTGGATAGTTTTTTATAATGTGACAATTCTGTGTAGGACTATTGTGATCAACATTTTTAATTGGCAGGCTTGTCTAATACGTATTGATTTGCATCAGCATTAATTTATAGCAAGTATTTATCTTACACTTATGTTTTAATTTGAAATATTTCAATAATATGTTTGTAGCTCTGGAGAAATTATTGAAGAATGTTTCTGGGAAGTATTGCATAGGAGATGAAGTCACTTTGGTGAGATCCTCATACTTCACAACACATATATCATGTGATCACTCACACAATGAAGATACAATTTTCTGCTTCTGACAATTCGGGAGTTTTTGTATGGATTTATTTTGGCATTTAATTATTGATTTTTACTGGTTAAAAAAATGATTTCCTAATAATCTATGGACAAGAAGTTAACTTGAGTAAGTTTCATTTTAGATGTGTGAAATGCTTTTATTAGCTAGATTTATGTCACTTTTTTGATTGAGACAATAGAGTTTTCTTCAAGATACCAGATCCTCTCCTGGACCTCGGAATTCCTAGTTCAATTCTCTCAAAAGTCTGGTCTTTGTCAGATTCTGTCAAAAGTCTGCCGTATTGACCAAATTTTGTTGGAAATTTTCTCAAACGAAGCCTGGCAGAATTCAGACAACTTTTGAGCGACCTCGGATTCCAGCAAAGGAACCCAAACAAAAGAACAATTTGGTTGAGAAACACATTTTTGTTTACTTTTTCAAAAAGTTTTTAATGCCAAATTAGACTCAAGCACATGATTAGACTCAAATTACTAATCATATTTAATTTGAATTAAATGCTACTTAAGAAGAATCATGATGTATAAAAGTCACACATCTATTATGGAATGTATGTAATACACCATGATTTGTGCATATAGGCTAACATGTATAGAAGAATATGGATTGAACAAAATCTAAAGAGGTCTTTACTGTGGTTAAATCTGGATCCAAGGCCTGCTTTCTTGGCTTCATCCAGTCTGATTCCCATTAGGTTCACCTACTCTGTCACTCTAGGTTCTTTGTGAAGGACCCACAAGGAATTCAAGGTGCTTGGGAGGGACCCTTGACAATCCTAGGTTCAACCTGGAAAAACCTAGGTAAAATTGGACCCAAGGGTTGCCCAAAGAAGCAATAGAGAAAATTACTTTTTAAAACTATTTTTATGAAAAAAAAAATGGCCATGTACAAAATTCCCCCTCTTAAGTGATAATGATGTGAAACCAGCATGCATCATAAACTTTGTGTGGTTTCAAAGGCCCAAGTTTTTGTTTGGTGGTAGGGGCTCTGCCCTTCAACCTCTCCCTATTTTATGATAGGGAATGCACCCAAAGCAATGATCTTGAACCCAACAAGGGGCGTTTCCCCCCCAACTCCATTAGGGGTGTTATCACAAGACCCCCATGAGAGGTGCTACCACTCAACCTTGTTGGGGGCTTTTCTTTCAAAGCCTCATGTGGGGCATTCCTCTCAAAACACCATGAGTGGTGTCGCCTCTCAACCCCATTCAAATTTCTACTTCCCAAACCCCTCTAGTTATTAGGATCTATTGTCACATAATAAATTTGATCTCAATGAGAGGGTGTCAAGGAATTGGAATTTAACTCTTAAGTATGTTTACTTAAATGTTATTATTAGACAACTTGCCAAAAAATATGTTTACATGAGGCCACTTGCACAATATATGGATAGTGGAAGTGGCGTCATTACTCATTGTGGTTCAAGTGAAAGTGAATCAACTGTTGACTTTGATGCTTTTGATGAAAATAAATATGCCTGAATAACTAAAATTAATTGTAATTACAAAGTCCCATGTGAGGTATTTCCCCCAAAACCCCATGAGGGGTGCTTCCCCTCAACCACATTGGGGTCTTCACTTCCAAACCCCTTCTAGTTATTAGGATCTCTTGTTACATAAGAAATTTGATAACAATGAGGGAGTGTCAAGGAATTCAATTGCATCTTTTTAGTATGTTTACTTTGATGTTATTATTAGACAACTTGTTAAAAAATATGTTTAGAGGAGACAACTTGCACAATTTATGGCTAGTGGAAGTGACTTCATACTCATTGTGGTTCAAGTGAAAGTGAACCAACTGTTGACTTCAGTGCTTTTGATGAAGAGCAATGTGAAAATTACTACAATTGATTGCATTTTTCGTTCTATATTGACATTTGACAAATTGTTAATTATGTATTTGAGTATTATCCAAGGTTGCACGGAGACATAGGAACTTTGGGGATGGGGATGGGTATGGGTATGACTATTTCTTCAGAATAGAAGACTAGATACTTTGGGTACGCCAATTTTTTTAATATGTAATTTAATAATTTATAAAAAATCTGAAATATAATGACATCCAGTTTTCAAACAAGAATAGTGATAAAGTTTACTGCCAAATATTAGATTTGAGGATTAAGTACACAATTGAAATGTCATACAATCATTGTATCAAAGTTGCAAATTGATTACTGATTACATATTGAAATAAGCTTTGAAAAACAGTAGGCTGCTGATATGCAAACACAAAACAAAATAAAAAACCAGAAATCTTAGTCAAGGTCCTTAGCTATGATGCTGTCCATTGAGTACTTGACTGAGTACTTGGTAGTTGGGTACGTGTACCAGCACCCGATACGTGTCTTAGGGGTATGGATATGAGTGCCCCTGCAATGTCCCTTGTCAGGACCTAAATTCTATAATGCAATTATGAATGTAGACTTAAAAATAGTATTGCCAAATTATGGATTCACTTCAATTGATTGATAGGTGTCATTATCCTCATTCAATGTTTAATCTATTTTACTCCAAACATCTTATATCAACTAATACTATATTAATCTCAATCAATATATTCTTCCCTTAATTATATTTCATTTCACCACCGATTGCTTACTACTTTTCTTTCTCTTAACTATCTCAAGAACAATGTTTAGATTCTACTTTACACCTTTTCAATATATTGCAATACCTTTGTCTATTATATAACACTTTCTAATAATTGGTGGTAAACTTTAATCTCCCCCTACTTGTGAGTGTCGTGGTCTGTACTCAATACCCTTACTCCATCCAACACTGTCGTTGGCCTTCACTTTTCATAGGTTGTGTTGTTCTAAGTTTATGCCACGTTGTATCTATTATATCTGTCCATTCCTCTTCCTTATCTCTATTCCATTAGATAATTGTGTCTCCTTCTCGTATTGATCTTTACGCAGGTACTTTCTCACTGTCTGTTTATGCTGATTGAGCAATCCGAAGAATGAATCTCACTGACGATTTGCACTGAATGGTTTGTGTCTGACGTGGTTAATGGGTGTTTGGTCTTTTTGATTAACCTTGCACTAGCATCTTGTCGGCATCTAGATTATCATTTGGACTTTGATTGGCTGGTGAATGTAATCACCCTTACTTGTCAATATTGGAAAGTAGACTATTCTCCAATTATATAGACTTGTGTAGGTATTGATTTGTGCGTTATCATTGATCCTCAGGTGAATGTATATAACTGTTGCTGATGTATTATTAGATGTGAAAATGGTGTAATTTGGATTGATCACTGTTGGGTGGATATTTTGCAACCGACAATTTTGGGTAAAATCCAGTCGCAAAATAGGATGACCAGCCACAGTGTGTGAGACGGAGTCTCTTGTACCTTAAAGGGAAGACTCCCCCTTCTTATCGTTTCTTGGATCAACTCAAGGTAAGAAAGAAGTTGAGAGATTTTGTAAGGGGCGTTATCAATATTCTTTCCTCTTATCTTTTAGAAAAGAATCCACTTATCCGCGAAGCAAGTAATGGGCAAGATGAAACCTCAAACTACACTTCTATCTAAAGTTGTAAACGGTGATACTGATAAACTAACACTAACTCGAAGGCTAGCTGGAAGCGTACCAGTTTGGCTCTAAGTCCTGTTTTAACTTATTCTATAAGAATAACCTCTACCATTGGGGCACAAAGACTTCCAAAAGTAGGGAATTCTAACTATTTATCGTGAATTTGAGATGGTAATACAAGCTATAGTCAAAGCTCCTTGTCTATGTATTGCCACAACTGTTCCCAGTCAAAGCTTCGGCTTCGATTGCTTCTTAAATCACTATGCTTTATCATTGAACACAATAATAACATGAATCAAAGACAATAGGCACAAATTATAGTCAAAGCTTCTAATTTGCTCTATCACAATTGCTACCAGTCAAAGCTTCGAATCTAGTTGCTTCTTTTATTCACTTTTCTCCCAAATTCGTACTATACAATCCAAGTTATGCTTGCACAAGTCTGGTAGAGCTTTTTTGCATACAAAAAAAGATTTTTACAATGGGGGGGCACTCCTTATATAAGCAAAGGAGTTGAGAAAAAGATGGAGGAAAAAGTGGGAGTGACTCAACCAACTTTGACCCAATCTAACTAACAAGAGAAATTATTGGATTACATGTCATTGCACATGTAAATCGTATTACATGTAATTACACATTTTCATGTAATACACCCTCTTCATTACAAACATGAAAGAAGAAGTAGAAAGACAGAAGAGAAATGAAACAGTACTAGGGATTATTCTGAACTGGATGATGACATGATCGAGAGTTCCTGTATTTTGTGTCATTGACTTCACCTTGATAACCATGGTGTTGCGTCTTTTGATAGCCTTTGACTCTTTTTGATGAATTGTTCGTTGTCATTTGAAAACTCGATGTAATCAACCTTTCTCTCGTTCGTGTTGTCATGAATTCTTGTTTTGTAGATTGACACATTTTG
This sequence comes from Cupressus sempervirens, assembly GCA_028749045.1. Classification (NCBI taxonomy): domain Eukaryota; kingdom Viridiplantae; phylum Streptophyta; class Pinopsida; order Cupressales; family Cupressaceae; genus Cupressus; species Cupressus sempervirens. The sequence goes on from CM053785.1 coordinate 580,068,255, forward strand.
GAATCTTTGACACTTTGAAAAGCTTATTGACGGTGTCCAGATGTAAACTCGGAATAACTTTCCATCAACACTTTTAACTTTTTTTCTTTTTTCTTTTTAAAGAAAAGTGCTTGATGCATTCCCACACGAACTCAGGTTTTTAGACAACCATTGGGAAAATGAAGATAAAATGAATTACCGCTTCTTTGATTTGAAACACGCTTTCTTTACTAGATGTTTTCATTCTTTATAGAAATTCTAGCATATCTTGACTTGCTGCAACATGAAAGTTCCAGTGGGATTGAATCCATCATTGGAAGATATGGATTTTGACTCCATGACAATATTGGCAGAATGGATCTCTGAGGAATAGTATATTCTGAGTATTAATCAGATACTCATCGAACATATGCAATGAATTGGATGTGATATGAAAAGTAGATGTGGAGGGCTAAAATGGGACTTAGGAAGTTGGATGACATGTAAATATGTATGGGAAAAGGACGAGTTCTTATAAAGATGCCTTAAGGAATGAAGGATAGGTGCATGGGAATGCGTGCAAATGATAACTTTTGATTTTAAAAGTGTGACCTTCAGTCAAAAATGGGTTCTTTGGATGTCATTACACGTAAAGTGAGTTACATGTAATTGCTCTTGAAGTGTAATCGCATATGAAAGGAATGGATGCAATGTGCCTTGGCATGTAATGGCGAATATGTAATGAAACGATGCACTTGCATGAAGAGGTGGAAGGTGAAGTGAAACATGCTCAAGTTCTTGGGAAAAAACTTGCAACTTCTTCCAAATGAAGAAAAACAAGAAAGCAAGCAAACAAACAACAAAAACAAGCACAAAAGAAACACGTGCTTTTGGTCTTAAACTCAAACATGTCAACAAGCAAGTTGCGTTCAAGTGCAAATTCGAATTTGGAATTTGGAGAAATTCTAAAAGTGTGAAAATGAGAGTTTTCATCATTTTTAAAGAAAAAATGCACTTTTCATGGCATACATATGGACAAGTGTGCAACTTCAAGCTAAAATATGAATGAAAATAGCAAGATAAGCATGAATTGATGAGCAAGTATGAAAAAGTCCACTTACTTGGAGATCAAAGAGCCAAAATAGCAAGTTTTATAGACTTGAAAACCAATTCTTCCTCAAATCCGGATTTACAAACAACTATTTGACTTCCTCCACACTCGTGAACAATTAATGATTGATGAGCATTCAATGGTCAAATTCGACATGAGAATGCCAAAAACGTGGTCTCCAAAGGCAATAACATGCATTAAAACTCAAAAACAACCCTTATTGATCAAAAGATATGGGCTGGAAATGCCATTTTTTGAGTGTTTTTAACAAAAATGTCCCATTTTCGTTCAAAAATCTGAGTCATTTTTGCAAAAACGTGGCCAAAAAATGCATATATATTGATTGTTTTTGACTTGTGAATGCAAAAACGACTTCCCCAAATGCTAATACATGGATCCAAATGTAAAAATGTGGCTCCTAAATGCAAAAAAGTGAATGAAAATCTCAATTTTCTGGACGTTTTTAACAAAAACGTGATTCATAAAAGGCATGAAATGAAGATTTTTTGACATCTAAAGGCAAAAATGTGTTCTTTAACAGCATATATATGTTAGCGCAATCAGATTTTCACAATCCATCAGTGTTGTGATTTGATTTCTGGATTTGATTGTGTGAACAATTTTTTACATCAACGTTTCGGATCACACTCCGTGATCCATCATCAGGATGCATGCAAGAGAAGAGAAGGAGAAATTGTTCACACATCCTGATGATGGATCATGGAGATTTCTCTTCTCTTGCATGCATCCTGATGATGGATCATAGAGTGTGATACGAAACGTTGATGTAAAAAATTGTTCACACAATCAAATCTAGAAATCAAATCACAGCATATATATGTATCAAAACCTCAAAACAACTTATATTTGAGCTAAAAAGTGATCAAAACAGCCCCAAATATGGGTGGTTATAGCAAAAACGTGGGTAAAAAATGCATGTATTTCAGTCATTTTTGTCTTGAATATGCAAAATCATGACCCCCAAATGCATACATATGCATTAAAGCTCAAAAACGTCTCTCTTGTGATGAACTTCAAACCATTATATGGGCTGATCTAAGCATTTTTGATGAAAACTATGTTCTTGGAGGGGGAAAACATCGAGTTTTTTGCCCTTGAATCTTCAAAAACAGGTTTTCGGGATGCAAATGCACATGTTATAAGAAAAACACACCTTTTTGGTGCCATTACATATTCAAAATTTCAAAAATGACCTCCATAAGGCAAAACACACCTTTTGGTTGTCATTACATGTTGTAAAAATGACCTCCATAAGGTAAAACACACCTTTTTGGTGCAATGACGTTTTAAAATTGACCTCCAAGGCAAAACACACCTTTTTAGTGTCTACATATTTTTGCAATATGCACATCTCACCTTTTTGGTGTGATTGCATGTTTTTACAATATGCATTTGCATGTTTTTTATGCACTTACATGCATTTTTGTTCAAAATCGCACCTTTTGGGTGTAATTACATATTTTTAATGAAAATGTGCTTGTAGACATGTTCTGCACAACTTAAGTGATGAATTAAGCACATGTCAATTTAAGTTTTGATGAAATATTACTCAAATGGGTCATAAATAATATTTACACTATATAGTTAATATATAATGTGCAAATATCGTTTTTAAAGTAATATTTACTAGAGCATTTGATTTAAATATAAAAAATTAAATCAAACTATATAGTTCATAGTAACTTAAGTGAAAAATCAAAAAGTAACTCAACTTAAAAATATAACACAAAGTGCACTATATTTACTTTAAGTGAAAAATTAAAAGGATAAAGTAACTTAAAAACATAACATAAAATGAATTTATGTTATATTTTTCAAAAAGTGAATGTCAACTTAAAAATATAACTTGATATTTTTAATTCGTGCAGTTGCATTAAAAAGGTCCACTTTTTTAGCACTAAATTCGTCATATCTTTTGATTACAAATTCTGATTAAGCCCTAAGAGCAAATCGAAGGGAAAACCGAAAACAATGATTTGAACAAAACCAAAGGATGAAAAGTCAACAAATACACACTCAAAAACGAGAAAAATGGCACCGAAGGCCTCAAAAATCAAGCATAGGCTCAACAAACAGAAAAACGAAAGACTTGAAGAAAGCCTTTAGTAAAAAAATTCATTATATCAATTGGAATCGATTGGTTGATCAATACTAACCAATTAAATAATGATCCAACTTAGAGAAAAACAAAACTAAGTTGAAATTTTTTTGTACTGTTACCTACATTTTGTGGTGACAAAATGCAGGACAACAATGAGAATTAGCTGTCATTATCTAATGTATCTTTATACGAGTTTAGTGTCATTTCAGATTTCTTCCTTGTGAATGAGAATGAATGTCTTCTCCTTTTGTAAAGTAATAAACTCTTTCCTATTTTCCAACCCTTTGATCACTGATTTATATAACCTTGAGATGAGTATGTGGATTTGGTCAGTTTGGATGCTAGCTGTCTAGATCTTCTATAAATTTTCCTCTTGTATACACAAATCGATGTATCTCAATTCCCTATTCTTTCTTCCTTGTGCAAGTAATGCGCATCTTCATCTGATCACAGTTATATTGTTTGTTTTAATGCAATCTACGATACATGTAGTTTATCTCCTCATTCCATATTTCTCCCTTTGATGATTGTATTTGTTACATTCCTGTGTGTTCCCTATATCACTTACATTGAGATTATCTGTAGAAGACTTGGTAATATGCATGAGCTCCTCTAGTATAGTCGCCGATCTTTCCTTGCCAATTGATTATTCAATTTGTCTTGTAATAGTTGCATATATATTTTATGTGCTGATTTGCAAGTTTTTCGTGATTTTCCATTATAAGTCTTCCTTCGTCTATTCTAAATTCTGAATTGTCTTCTCCTATTTAATATTATGCCCTTCTTATATATGCAAATAGATGAATGGTCGCCACCACTCATGAAGTCATTTTGTTATGTTTAGTTCATTGTGTTTTATTTATATTGAAGGGTTTGATATATTTAATATATTTAGTTTTGAATGATAATATATATGTATTAAATTATTTAATCAAATATAATATTTGATGTATTTCAATGATGTACATTATAATTTAGAGTTGTATCAAAATATTATTTGATTCATTTATTGTTATATTATTTATGTAATTATATTGGATAAATATTTTAATAATATCATTATATATTTTAATATGATATATTATCGTATTAATATAATATATTACGTTTAACTATGATGATATTATAATATTATATTCATCTATTAATAATTAATCTTTTTTATGTTTAATTTCCTTTTTTCTTGAGATTTATTATTATTTATTATTAGATTTCTACTCTAGTAGTGGGGACATTACAGCCCCATGCAACTATAGTATTATCACTTTTGCAAATTGTGAGACATTTAAATATTTTGTTTGTTGGAATTGTGCAAATACTTGTGCTAGTACACAAGGAAAAATAATTGTTGTAACATTGCACTCGGTACCCATACACCCACACCTGTACTGAAACCGGTAAGACTCACAACATATCCTAAAACAATAAGTTTAGATTAGAATATCACATAGCGTCATGTAAACAACAAAGGCACCACAAACTTGAATGACATGTAAACATAAATGATAATAATTATTAAATCTTAAAGTTCAATATCAAAATAATAATAATACCGATTTAAATAATTAGTTTTGAACTTATATTAGCAAATTGGTTTTATAAATCATCAATATCATCATCATCATCATTGACATTAGATAGAGGAACATTAGATGAACTACAAATTGTGTCACAAAACTTGCATTAAAAGTGTGCTAGCTTGTGGACTCCTCAAGGGAAATATGTTGGGAAGTGAAAGCATCCAAGTCAATATACTTTGGCTCTATATTCCCACAACTTTGTGCCCGCTTCTTTGTAGCCATGTTTGTGCAAAAGAAGATGCAAATTGGAATGCACATATACTAAGTTCTCCCTTTTTTTAGTGCATTATGTTGTTCTTTATGAAGTAGATGAAATAGATGTAGATGAACTAGCATCCAATGTGGACAAAGTAAGAGATAGAGCTGTACTTAATAAAAATTAAAACACTATGAATAAAGGTTTAAACTTGAAACTTTTGAAGACTGAAAAATGGAACTTGAGTAAAGTTACTTGTGATAAAGATTTGATTATGAAGGAGTGTAGGTGTTGGAATTGTTGGCCATTGAAGTACCACCAACTATGATCCTTCTTAAACTTATTAGGATGAACCTTAATACTTTGACAATTTGAGTGCACTAAATCAATGAACTTACTTATGACTACATCTTGCAAATTAATTTTAGGAAAGAGTATGAAATGCTGCCTTGTATCCTTCAGAAAATTCAAAGTCTCTATATGAGACAAACCTTGTTGGCAGAAAAATAATCTCAGTGCTGTAGTATTTTGGATTCAATGCAAAGAGAAGAATATGCAAGGGGTTGATCATTCTTCATTTTCTTCAACAATTATGTGCCCTTGTTTGAATAAAATTTCTTCAATGTCTTGCTCTTTTGCATTTATGATGCTCTTCATCTTCTCAATCGCTGTTTTGATGCCATCATATATTTCTTTTGAGCAAGGCTTGTCCCTATCAATGGAATGGATCATGCTAAAAATGGACTTGGTGACACTAAGGAGATACTCCACATGATCCCACCAAGAGTGATCTAGGATCATTCAGTCAACTTTTGTCTCCCTATTTGAGTTTCTTTGCCTCCATATAGATCAATCACGACTCTTCACGACGTCCATCAGCCAACACCAATGACCTTCCTATACATTGGATTTCTTCAACCCTCCAACCCTTGATGTGTCCGTGAGAGCTTCCTGTTCCGCTTGCGTCAAGTCCCTACACATGAGCTATATCAAATGTATTTTTACTTCTTGGCTCATCTTTTTATGTTTTCTTTCTATTTTCCTTCCCCCTTGAGCATGGCTAGGTATCCCAAATACTCGTGTGAAGTCAGCTGGTTTGAATGATACCACCAAGTTGCAACCAAGGTAAGCAAACATACTGGTTCGAGAGAACCTATCATACGTTTCTATCATGATGCGTAGAAACCCTTCATAATCTCTGATACAGAACACAGGCATTTGTATCACCCATTTAGCTTGTGCCTTCCGAATACTGGCCTTTGCTAGATGGTTATCAGGTGCCTCCTACCACCACTTTCGGCATTCTGCTCCATTCAATCCTTCAAATGCAACATTCTGCGCTATGGGAATATTCGTCGTAGTTGACTGTGTTGGTTGCTAAACTTTCTTTTTGCTTGGTCTTGTACTGGTTCCTCCTGCTACATGGACTCCAGATGACAAAGTTTTTACATTTCTATTCACGGCTGAATCGTCGTCCAATTTCCTTTTACAAGCTCTCTTGCCAGCTGAATGCATAACTGCCCCTTTTTGTCATTTTGCTGAGCACAAATTCGTTAGGTCAGTTACCCCTCCGTACAATATTGTTCCCTTGTTAATTGCGTCCGTATGGATCTGTATGATTCTTGCCTCCTCTTGAGACTATACGACTTTTTTTTTTCCCAACTCTGTCTGTTGTACAGCTATAATATTCCCTCCTGAGATTGTACGACTCCTACTTCCTGAAGAGTACTACTCCTTCCTCCTGAATGCTTTAGTACGGCCTCCAAAGGGTGACTTTATTGCTGTACCTCTATCAGTGCGGCTTCTAATATCCTTTTTATTATATCGCCACTTAACCCCGTATGACGTATGACCACCCGATATAGTGCTTTTGTAGTGTATTTTGTATGGTAGAGTATGTCATTATCCTTGTGCCGTATGGTCCACTCCTTTCATGCTCCTTAAGCCGGTACGTCCATACGGTCCATACGCCTGTGTTCTCTTTCTCTCTAGGACCGGTTTGTTCCTAGTTTCCTTTGTGCCGTACAGTATATTGGTGTGTTCTTTGCGTGCTTTCCACTCCTAGCTTGGCCATGCCGTATGGTGGATCAATTGGTCGTACGGTTCATGTCTTCCTCAAGGCTGTACGACACCTTTACTTGTGCTCTTTTTGAGTTCGTATGGCCGTACGACCCAATTCACTGCCTTCTTGCTCGTTGTACGAGATTGAATTTTCTTCAGATACTCTTCTTATGTGCCATACAATGATTATTTCAGTAATTTATGCCCTGCTAGGCCATATGGCTCTGTTTTGTAGTGACCAAACCCCCTTCTATTCTCCTCCACATTGGCTGTACGGAGGTTGCTTTTCCTTCCACTAAAGGCCATATGGTTCTCAATCTGTTCTTTTTATGCTATTGGAAGGATCTCCAAGGCCGTACACTCCTTAAATTTAATACTCCTTTAATTTACTAGTCTTGTTCTTTATTACTTTAATACTTCCAGGTTCGTACTTAGAAAATATACTCAACTTTATTTTTAATTTTTTTTTTCTCTACATCTACTTATCTTACATATATGCATTATTTATCCACTACTTTTATATTTTTCCCAAATTGTTAGGATGCAAAGATGCATGATTTCTTTCATGGTAGATTTTCAGTTTCGATCCATTCACTGCATCGACTACTTCCTTCCCGTCGAGTGTCCATAATTTTATTGCTCCATTATTGCCAACTTCGCATATTTTGTATGCTCTGACCCATTTAACTTTGAACTTTCCTGTCATGATCTCATTTTGCCCATTATACTTCAAAACTAACTGGCCCGGTTGAACCCTATTTAATTTTAAATGCTTATCATGCCATGCCTTCCGCCTATTTTGTGTAACTTCCGTGGCCCACTGTGCCTGTAGTCGTCGTTCATCCAGTTTATTGAAGTTGTACAATCTCTCCCTTAGGCTTTCCATGTTGCCCAGTTTGTTCTCGATTGCTATCCTCAAACTTGGTACCATGAACTCTGTCGGTACCACTGCCTTCTGTCCGTACATCAGTTGGAAAGAAGTGTGTTTGGTAGTTGCTTTATATGAAGTACAATACGCCCATAATGCTAATGGTAGCTTTTCTTCCCAATTTTCTCCCTCAACTACACAAGATTTATAACTCACTTCGATCGGGATCTTATTCATGGCTTCGGCTTGTCCGTGGGCTCTTGGGTAGTATGAGCTTGACAGTGAATGATAAATTTTGAATTCGGTAGTGAGTACTCAGATGACATGATTAACAAAGTGTCCTCCACGGTCATTTGTCAATTTTAGTGGAATCCCGTACCTGGTGATGATTTGCTCATAGATAAATTTTGATATGCTCACCACAGAGTTGTCTAGTAGTGCGCGTGCCTCCACCCACTTGGTTAGGTACTCCGTTGCCACCACGATGTACCTACACCTTCTAGTTTTGCTTACCTTTAGTGGTTCGACAAAGTCCAATCCCCATCTTTCAAAAAGCTCTTGCACGTGCGAAGGATTCAGAGGCATAAAGTACCTCTTCAATGGTTTTTCAGCTCATTGACATGTCTCGCTTGCAACAACCCACTGTCTGGTGTCGCTGTGTACGATTGACCACCATAACCCTGCCAGAAGTATCTTCTGCGCAGTTGTGTCTAGCCCCATGTGTCCTCCTGCTGGTCTCTCGTGCGCTTCCTTCAATACCTTTGGAATTTCCTCCTCTAGGACGCATCGCCTTAGAATTTGATCATGTCCCATTTTGTACAGTAGTCCATTGATCAACTGAAATGTCCAGCTCCTTAGCACTAGTTTCCTTCTCTGATTCGGCAACATCTCGCTAGGAAAATGTCTTGTCGATAGATACTCCCTGATATGTGCATACCAGGATGGTAGTGCTGCAACGTGAAATAGCTGTGCACGAGGAAAATCATCATTGACTCCCTCTGGTGGCTCTCCAGATTTTATCCTCGACAAGTGGTTTGCGCTTACATGACTTTTCCCTAGCTGCACCACAATCTTGAATGTGAACTCCAACAATAATAATAACCATCAACTTATTCTTCCCTGAATAATTGGCTTATTTACCAGATATAGTAGTGCCTGATGATCTACGTAGAATACAAATGGTGTCGCCAACAAATGATGTTTGAATTTTTTTACTATGTACACCATCCCTAGTGCCTCTCGCTCTGTCGTATTGTAGTTTTTCTCCGCCTTAGATAATAATCTACTTGCAAAATACACCGGATGGTCCAATCCGTGGTCACCTGTCTGTGCTAGTGTTGCTCCAATGGCATAATTTGATGCATCTACATGAACATGAAATTCCTTATCCCAGTTTGGATAGGCTAGAATCGATGCTGTGGCCAACCTCGTTTTCTATCCCTCAAAAGCTTCATTCTATTCCGCTTCTCATTTGTAAGGTTCGCCCTTGTAGGTGAGTTTGTCCAGCAAGTAAGAAATCTTCGCAAAGTTTTTGATAAACCTCAAGAAATCTTTGCACAGTTTTTGATAAACCTCCTGTAATATCCAACGTGTCCAAGAAATGATTTTACTTCAGATACATCTGTCGATGGTGGCATATCCAAAATTACGCGAACCTTGTTTGGATCCGTCTTCAACCCTGCTTTGCAGATTGTGTCCTAGTAGCTTCCCTTGTGGTACCGTGAATCCACATTTCTTTAGATTTAGTGCCAATCTCGCCCGTTTGCACCTCCATGCATTCTCCGAGTGTCGTTATGTGTTTATCCTCTACGCTAAAAATTGACCAATCATCCAGAAATGCTTTAACACTTCCGACAAGCATTTTATCAAATATGTATAGGATAATTCTCTAGAACATTGCACAGTTCGAACGACATCCTGTTGTAGGCATATACTTCATCTTCCACTATGAATGTTGTTTTTAATCTATCCTTTTCGGCGATGGATATCTGGTTGTACCCCAAGAACCCATCCATGAATAAATAAATCTCATGCCCCGCAACTTCCTCGAGAATGCTATCCGTGAATGGTATCGAAAATGGGTCTTTGATTGTCACAACATTTACGCGCCAAAAGTCTTGCATATTCTTATCTGCGTGGTGTCCTTTCTCAGAGATATCACAATCGGTGATACCCACGCACTCGTTTGTACTCTGAAAATAATTGCTGCTTCCTACATTCGATTGATCTCCTTCATGACCCATGTGGCATAATTTTTGTTCATTCGGTACGGCTGCTTCCGTATGGGTACTGCATCTTCTATCAACAGTATCAAGTGTACACATAACTCTGGTGGCACCCCTTTTAAGTCTCTATACATCTAGGCGAAGACATCCTTGTACTCGATAAATATTTTGAACGCTACTGCCTTCAGAACTAGATTCCAATCATCTCCTACAAGAATATTTTTCAGATTAGCCTCATCTCCCAAGTTCATTGTTTTCACAGTAGGCTCTTGATACTTTATAGGTTTGTCCTCACTAAACGTATGGGCTGGCGTTTCATCTACAGGTGCTTCTCCCTCCTTTACTTCGCTATACTCTTTTGGAAATTCGTTCCCTTCTTTTCCTTCTTCGACACCCAACATGTTACAGCTTGGGAAAAGTTCATAATCCTCCATCTGCTAGTGGAGTAGGCAGTTCAAGGAGTCTAGGTCGTCATCATTCGACCCTCCTAATCTTAATACTCCTTCGTCTGGTTTCATTCTCTTCTTTCCTTCATCGTCACCTTCACCTTCACCTTCGGAGTTTGACGATGCTGCCTCCTCACCTAACATCTGTGTGTAAATATACTTTCCGGAAGGGGTGACTCAACCGTCATGTGCCTATTCGGATACTATTCTACCTGTCGGCTACAATATAGAATTTACCAACAACAAAAATCAAGATGTCATCAAAGAAGACTAATACAAACTTCCACAATTGCCTATTGAGCACCCAATTCATATACTTTTGAAATGTGGCAGCAGCGTTGGTAAGCCAAAATAGCATTACCAAGAAATCTAAATGGTTGTAATGGCATTTGAATGTTGTCTTCTCTATGTCCTTGGCACTCATCCCAACTTGGTGGTATCCTGACTACAAGTCAATCTTAGTGAAATGACAAGCTCCATATAGCTCATCTATCCGTGGTATGGGTTACCTATTCTTGACAGTTCTTTTATTGAGTGTCCTGTAGTTAATTCACGTTTACATATTCCCATGTTTTTTCCTCGCCAAAACTACTAATGATGTAAAGGGATTCTTGATGGGCCTAATGATCCCCATCTGTAACAACTCTTTAGTTTCTTTCTTAATTTCACCCTTGTATTTCTTTAGATGCTTGTATGGAGTGGTGATCACTAGTTTCACCCTTTCTAACTCAATCAGATGTTCAATTCCTCTCTCAAGAGGAACTCCATAAGGGATGCTATAAAAGCCTTTAGTGTGTCGTGAGATTGCTTCCTATATATCTAGATGGTATCTCTTAACTCATTTCTCAGAAATTGTAGGCATAACAAGACACTTTTCCACCCATTCCACCTCATTATGCCTAAATAGCCGCTCCATCCTTTGAAATAAAACAACTCTAGGTCCACCATCTCATAATTCTTTGAGTACCACTTTCCTTCCCTAATGTTCAAACTTCATCTCCAATTTTTTTAGGTTGAAGGTGAACTCCAGTAAAGACTTCAGCCAACTCATACCAAGAATGACATCATAATTCCCCATATCTACCACATAAAAGATACCTACCATTTCATATTCATCCATTTGCATATGAAGGTTAAGAATCACGTGAGTGCTATGTAGCTTGTGTCCATTGGCCGCTATTACCCTGAACCCCTCATGTCCTTCTATCTGCAATCCCCTCTTCTTGACAAAGCTTTTAGAAATTAAATTTGGAGTGGCTCCTATATCTATCTATGAAACAACTCACTAGCCCTACATCACCCCTCTTAGCTTATAAGTTATTGCCTGTTCCATCCTTGTAAGTCTTGCAATTGGTCTTATGATTATCCTAACTAGATTCCCCTTCTAAAGTGTTAGCTTCATTGCTGCTTTCTGAATCAGTTTGTTGTTTTTTATTTCTTTGTTCTGATTCAGCAGAAAAATACTCTATTTGTGTTGCTTTTTCGTTGACATAGTGCTTATGCGAAGGGTCTCATGGCTCTGTGCAATGGAAACGTAGTTTCCTCCTTCTGAGATCATTTAACTCCTTTCTTTCCAAATGGTCTGATTCTTTCCTTTGTTGGTGGGAATCCTTATGAAAATGTTTCTTGTCTTTATCTTTCTTTGATGAAAAGCCCTTGGATTGAAATTTACTCTTTGATGACTTGAATTCAATATTCCTTGCCTTCTTGTAAAATTCCTGTAATGTGGTAAGATTAAAGCCTTTAACACAACCTTTCAATGGATCTGCTCACCCATCTATAACTAAAACCAATAGCCTTCTCTATGAGATATATGTCGCCAAAACGAAAAGCCTCCAAAACTCTACTAGGAATGTCTCAACTAACCCCCATTGCTTGAGCTGAACTAACTACTTAAAATGGAGTTTTGGATCCTTGTCAAATTTCTCAAGCAATTTCTCGGTAAATTTTATATACAAAGTGAATAGGTCATGCCCCATAGTGATTATACCATGATGCCACCACTTATGTGCAAGGTCATCCTAATGTAGTGCTGAATATTTAATTGCTTCCTCCTCTAGCATGAGGTTCAACTGAAAATAGTTGTCTACCTTCTGTACGCATGCTTTGGCATTGGACTTCCCAAAACCATCAAAGTAGGGCAATTGAAGGTTGCTCATCCTTTATAGCGTGATGTCCCCGATATAAATTTAATAATTTTGTATGATTAAATGAAACTATGTTCAGAGGGAACAACGACAGAGGCTCATAGAAGATACATTGCGACAATTCGCATTAGGCAGAGCGAATGGAGATCCCAATGGACAAAGTGATAATTTGGTCATTAGGAAGTCAAATCCGTAGTGTTCACACTTCTAACCATTGATACCAACATTTCCCACAAAAATAGAAGCACCACACAGGGAACAAGTGCCCACTTCCAGGAATTGCAAGAGCAGTTGAATCAAGATTAGAGGAATCCACAACTTAAGGGATATGTATCCTCCAAGGGCTATGTTGAGCTTTAGATGAAATACTCGAGCAGCAAAAATCGTGGCTACTACTAAAATGATATGAAACAAAATGTTGACAAGATTAATTTGCTTTTGTTTGAAGACCGAAGCAACATCAACACGAGCTTGGGTATAGAAAGCAAATACTTCTACCTCAACTTGGCCTGAAGTTGAGGCCATCAAATTTGTAGCACTTCACTTGGAAGGAATCGCTCATGAATGTTTACTCTCGGCCATGATCAAGTGACCTCATACGCCAAGTTCACAGAGAGGCTGATCGACCGCTTTGACGGGAAGGATCCAAAACTTAATTTAAGAAGTTAGTGCAAGTGAAGCAATTTGGATCAATTTATAGTTACATTACAGATTTCCAGAGGCTGTCCCTGCTAGTAACAAATATGTTAGAGGCGATTGATTGTGTTCTTAATGAAAGAGAGGATGGAATCTTTGAAAGGTTGGGTGAAAGGATCCAACCCCATCTCGTTTACCTAAGCAATTAAGAAGGCATGTGACATGGCAACATCCTCTTCTTCTTCCTCCAAGAGTCATTGACACTCAAGCAACCCTCCATTCTGAATGAGAAATATAACAACCCCCACCCAAAGAAGCTATCATTGGAAGAGGCTGCCATATAGGAGCTCAAGAGGAGAAAGATTTGTATTAATTGTAAGGATCCATAGGAGCTAGGGCATTGATGCTTGGGCAAAGGAAAAATCCATTACATTGAGGTGTTGTTGATAATGAGGAGCATGGAGAACCTGAACCCAAAGGAGACGATCAACAAGCTTCCAAGGAGGTTAACGTAAATTGTGCAAATAGGATTTATACGCTAGTACAATGAGGAGACGCCATCACAACACTTGCTAGTACTTCAAGGTGCACTGCATCTTGGGTATGGGGTACAGTCCAGGGGTAGTGGGTCATGATCATGCTTGACAGTGGGACGACACTCAGCTATATCAATTTGTTACTTGTGAACTGAAGGAGTTTACTTACATGGGCACACCAAGGTTCTTTGTCTAGGTGGCATGAGGAAATCTCTTGTCATGTGCCCATCTAGTTTCGCAATTGCCCATTACCATAGGAAACTACATGTTGATAGATGACTTCTTTGTTATAGATTTGGATGACATGGAGGTCATATTGGGCATACAATGGATGGAGACTTTGAATGAGTACACATAGATCTTCAAGAGAATGGAATTCTCCTTCAAAGTGGATGGAAGAAAGCTAGTGCTAAGGGGAATGTTGAATGACGTCCTGAAGGAAATCTTAACATAGAGGAAGGCAATCTTCAGACATGACTGTTAATATTTGGTAGCTTTAGTTGGATAAACTATAGTGCAAATATATATTATATATATTTATAAGTGTGAGATATAATATATATATTAATTTATTAAATATATGAGATATTTATTTGTCATTATATTAATTGCATTCTAATGAATAGACATGTCTCATGAAGAGACATGTCTATCCATACTTCATCATATATTAGAGAGATGGTTGGCATTTGGAAAGTACATACCGAATATAACGGCAGTGCTATTACATTTGTAGCAGATTTGGGAAACACTAACATGGTATTAGAGCCATACTGCAAAAGTAAGTAAAATATGCCATCAAAAGGAGAACACTTGTAATAATCCAACACAAGCAATTTTTTACCTCTTTTGCAGCAGCAAAATTCTCTTAGAATTGACAGCAAAATAAAATTTTGAAAAAGCAACAAGAATCTCTTCATTTGGCAGTGGTGATTTTTGACAAGTTCATGTTGAGGGGCTTTAGGAGCAGTGATCTTGCATGTGAAGGGGCAGATTTCTTCAAAATCTGAAGGAAAATGGCAAGAAGAAAGAAAAATCTGGGCATGCCTATTGGTGTCATTGATGTCAAACATATTAATGTGAAGATATAAGATTTGTGTGCAGAGAACTATTTGAAAAAATAGACATTGACATTCATCTGGTCATTTTCAGTTGGTTTCAAGGTACTATATCTTGGTTCAATCTCCAACAAATCTCCAGTAACAGGTGTTGAGTATGGTATAAATTTGCATTAACATACACACACCCAAGCTGGACACTTACAAAGGAGGACCTGATAATATTTCATTTGTCTTATTTGATACACAGTCAGGCAGCTCTCTGTTAATATCATTTGTCTCATCTGACACACAACCAAGCTGGTTAATCTATTGGGTATAGATCCTAGCTGGTCAATGATTTTGAAGGATTTCTAAAGAAAAACTTTTTGCTTTTGTTTTTGTTTGTCTTTTTGTGTGAATAAGCTCCCTGTCTGCTAGCCTGATAGGTATTGGGTATATATTAGCACATGAAAAAAAGAAAAAAATAGAGCATTGTTTTAAAAAAAAAGCCTTTATCGGAAGATAATAAAGACAAAAGTAAGAAAAGACAAATAAAGGTTTATGGGTGCTGTCTATGTGGCAGCCTGATAGAAATAATAAAGTGATCTTATTAAAGTTTTTGGTTGTGCTTATCGGGGGAAACCTATTACACAGTTATCATCAGATTCAATAAAGTATTGAAACAGTGGTGTCAGTTCATATTTTTGATGACTCAAACATTCAACGTCAGGCGTGAGAAACAAAATGTTTAAGCATCGTGACCTTTGGATTGAAACTGCCGGTTCCTTAAGCATATTTGTTAATATTAAAATAATTGGTCTGTCAGCTGTTCATAGCTGAATTGAGTTTGATAGGTAATTATAATATCATTATGGAATGATGAAATGAATGCTTCTTAATGAATACTTCACCAACATGTGTAAGAAAAACTCCCAGTCAGATGGAAATGAAAACTTATTTCAAGGTGACGTAAAAGCGAAGGTGGAATCAATGATACAAAATTACGAATGATGCTAAACCTAGTGATTTGAAGACGGATAAGGTATATCCTAACAATTAAGTGTTTTGTTGCTTATACATAGAAAATCTCTTCTTGAATTGGATCTGCTAATAAAGATAATTAGTCTGCAATTATAGAGTCTTCATTTATTCTGATTGAAACAGTTATGATTCTGGAATTTAATATTGTAATAAGATTTGATTCAGCTTAAAAGTTTATATGAACTAAGCTCCAGCCTTGAAAAGGATATCAGTGTACAGAGTTGGGATAATTTACTGAATGATTATCAACTCTGTTTTATCAGAAGTAACAATATATAGAATTGGAGTATTTTTGCCGAATGTTTATCATACCTATCATATGTTTGTTTCTGTGTGATACAAAAGGATATGAACTGTAATGGACCTTCAAAGTATTTGAAAGCTTTAATTGGTTAGATGCTCAAAACTTGTTGAGTTGTTGCTCAAATTGAAAGAGTTGTAGCTCTGAAAGTAGGGGTTGTTGCTCCTTGGGTTGAAGCCCTTAAAGTGTATGTGACGAGTTGATTGAGACTGGATAAAGACAGTAGATCCTAGCAGTCTTTGTATTTGTGGTTTTTCCCAAGTTGGGTTTCCATGTTATATCTGGTGCATAGTATTTTGTCAATGCTTCTGTATTTACTTTAATTACTCACAAAGTAAATCAATCATTAAATTGAATTGATTGAAAGATTTCCACACTACTATTTCACCCCCCTCTTAGTAGTGTAATTGTATCCTTCAATGCTTGAGGATGAAAATTGATTCATGCGTTATATTTCCTATATGGGCTCACCTTATGAAAGGAAATATTTGGAACAAAATGACAAAAGCATATGGAATTCAGATTCAGAGGGAGTTTGGCATCTTTAAAAGTCTAAATGTCGATGAACTCAAGCTTCTGAGGGAGTAGATGGGTTCAGTCATCTTGTGAAATCTCAATCATAGTGATTGAGAGGGAGTTTCACTATTGAAGGTAAAACACTTATGAGGTAAACTTGATTTGATTGGTGATTATACTAATGATATCATTTTAGTGCCTTATGGGACCTGTGTAAATCATGAGGAAGTGACGCTTTCAAAATGATTATCACTTGTATTTGTTGATGTTATTGGAAGATGACAATCTTATAATAACTTAATAACTTAATCTTCTATCATGATAGACATCTTGTGATGGTTGAAAGAAATCATGATAAATGATTTCTAGCATGGTGGATTTAGTTCCTTAAATAGACCATGATCTTCTAGATTGTGAATGTTCCTATGGTAAGTGCACATTATCTTTGATCAATTTTGAGTTATGGTGAATATCATGAGACTTGATATTCTTGGTCAAACCATATCTCTGATATCATATTGAGATGATATCTAAAATTGGGTATCATGTGTTAGGTGATTCCTCGTATCACGAGTTAGGTGATATGTAAAACTGGGTATCACAAGTTAAGTGATTCCTCATATCACGAGTTACGTGATATGTAAAATTGAGTATCACATGTTAAGTGATTCTTCATATCATGAGTTAGGTGATATGTAAAATTGGGTATTACATGTTAAGTGATTCCTCATATCACGAGTTAGGTGATATGTAAAACTAGGTATCACGTGTTAAGTGATTCCTCATATCACGAGTTAGGTGATATGTAAAACTAGGTATTACATGTTAAGTGATTCCTCGTATTACGAGTTAGGTGATATGTAAAATTAGGTATCAAATGTTATATGATACTTCATATCATGTGTTATGTGATCACAAGATATGTAATATGATTATACCATTTATCTTCCCTAGCTAAGAGGGGGTGTTGATGTTTATAGCATCGATCAAATGTCATATGAGTTGACATTCTAGAAACCATTAACTATGTTGATGTAATATGTTATTCATGGAATATTGTGTATGAATCTTGTTTATCCTCTCTAAGCTAAGAGGGAGTGTTAATATTTGGTAGCTTTAGTTGGATAAACTATAGTGCAAATATATATATATATATATATGTGTGTGTGTGTGTGTGTGTGTGTGTGAGATATAATATATATTAATTTATTAAATACATGAGATATTTATTTGTCATTATATTAGTTGCATTCTAATGAATACACATGTCTCGTGAAGAGACATGTCTATCCATACTTCATCATATATTAGAGAGATGGCTGACATTTGGGAAGTACATAGCGAATATGACGATAGTGCTATTACATTTGTAGCAAATTTGGGAAACACTAACAAATGATGATGTAGTCTAGGCGACACACTACTTAGTCTCTACAAAATCTATATAGAGACATAAACTTACTACTAGGATGATGAGCTTTAGACGGTGTTGGATAAGCATAACATGGTTTTCACCAACATCCCAACTGGCATGCCACCACACTATGGCTTTGAGCACACCATAAAGCTGGAAAGAGGTGAGCCCATCATCATTACACCCTTCCGCCATCTTAAGAAGTTCAAGGATGAGATAGAAAAGACCATCTAGGATCTCCTTGACAAAGGATGGATCAGGCTGAGTTTTAGCCCTTTTGCATTGTCGGTAGTGCTAGTAAAGATGAAGGATGGTTCCCTTTTGATGTTCATGGACTACTATGTGTTGAACAAAAAGATTATTAAAATTAGGTTACCCATACCTAGGATCGAAGAGCTATTAGACGAATTACATCCAGTAGTCTATTTTTCCAAAACAAATCTTAGCTTTTGCTACCATTAGACATGGGAGGAACATTTGAGGCATTTCGAAGATTGGGGAATCATGGAGTCGCAATCATTGTTCTCCAAAAGGTCCAAATTTGAATTTGGAATGTCAGAGATATTGTATTCAGGACACACCATCAATAACTGAGGGTTTAGGTACATTGGGAGAAGATTCAAGCCGTTTTGAATTGGCTGCCTCCTAAGAACCTCTTGGATTTGCATGGACTCTTTGGGTTGTGTAGTTATTACACAAAAGGTTTATGAAGGGATTCTCACAGCTTAGTACTCTAACAAACATGACAAACAAGAGATGTTTTCATTGTAATGAGTAGGTGCAACACACCTCTGATAAGCTGAAGGAAGTTATGAGTTCTTGTTTGATTTTGGCTTTACCAGACTTCACTCAACACTTCAACTCTTGGAATGTGACACATTGGGAGAAGGTATTGGGGTGATGTTAATGTAGGATTGTCTTCCCATTGCGGTAGAGTTAGAAGCTATCAGGAACAGAATGACTGTACTCCATCTACGGCAAGGAGATGCTTGCCATGTTGCATGCAGTGATGAAGTTTGGAGTACCTCGTTGGAGCAAACTTTGTCATATGCACAGACCACACTAGTTTGAGATACTTTTTGGAGTAGAGGGATTTGAGCTAACAACAATAGAAATGGGTGACAAAAATCTAGGAATTTGATTTTGATAGAGTACATGAAGGGTAAAAATAATGTGGTGGTCGATGCCCTTCCAAGAAGGCCTGCCACATGTTCCTTATCCTAGATTTTGGCAGATTGCAAGGCACATCTTTTGGTCCAAGAACACATTCGTGTGCCAACTTATTGTGATGGATGGTCAAGTGTAGGATGACAGAAACAAGGTTGTAGATGACTTCATTTACTATAAGGGAAAAATCTATTTCGTACTCGAGTCCAAGATGAAGGAAAGAATTCTTGAGGAGATGCATGACTGACCTTTTGTCAGACAGTTGGGATACCTAAAGACCTATAGACAAATCCAAAAAAGGTTTTCTTGGAAGGGCCTTAAGAATAATATTCTGCAGTATGTCTGAATGCTCCACTTGTCAGCAAATTAAATCTAAGCACACCTTACCAGTGGGATTGCTTTAGTCGTTGTCAATCCCTGACTAGAAGTGGATAGCATCTCTATGGATTTATTTATTGGTCTTCACAAAGTGCAAGGAAAGGATTGCATCTTTGTTGTGGTAGACCATTTGACCAATTATGCCCATTTCTTTGCCATCTCCACTAGATGCCAAACTCGAGTTTTTCTTCCATGAGGTATTCTACTTGTGTGGCCTTCCGCAGAATATAGTGAGTTACAAGGATAACTATTTTCTTAGCACCTTTTGGATGGAGTTATTTTGGTTGGCTATAGAGTTGTCCCCAAGAATGAGCTACCACCTGCAGACGAATGGACAGACAAAAGTTGTGAACATATGGCTAGAGGGTTACCACAAAAACTATGTTTCAGTAGAGTACAAGGCATGGGTCCATTAGTTATAGCTGGGAGAACACCATTACAACACCACCTACACATGTCAATAAGGTAATGTTGTAGGTCCAATCATGTAATGTCCCCACTTTAGCAGTTGTCCAGTTGTGTGACCGTTGCCTTATTTCTACATGGTCCCGGAGGCTAACGAAGAGGTCAATGGGATCCTAAGATGTTTGTTGTCAGTAAATTCTATATTGTAGCCGATGGGTAGAATAGTATCCCAAAGGGCGCATGACGGTTGAGTCACCCCTTCGGGAAGGTATAGTTACACTGTCCGTAATGGACTTTGAATCATCATCAAATATCATTGGAATAATTGTAATGTGCATATTGTGCATATGAATAAAGTATCTGTTCTGTGCTATATCTTGCTATACTACATGCAATAAGTAAACTTTTACCCTGTACAGTAAACATTTGGCGTCGTTGCCAGTCAAACCTAGAACAAAGGAAGTGTGATGAAGATTAATGCCTAATTTGCTTAACAGGGATAGAAATAAGATAAAAGATAAGGATGAAATACACACAACACAAGAAGTTTTAATTTTAGCACGACAGGTAGAGTGCAGATAGAAGTTTCAGCAGATTGCCGACGGACACCGAGGGGGTGAAGGGGCATAGACGGAGGGAGTGCATTCAGCTAGCAGACCAAGGAGTGTTGAGGAATCGTAGAAGAGACTCGAAAGCGATTAAATTTGGTGGAAGAGACAAGGGAGGAGTTCCTTCACTTGTATGTGTCGAGGGTAGAGAATCCGGATAGAAGGAAGTAACTTGCACAGCTCGAAGTGCCGAAGGATCACGAGTGTGGAGTGAACTCTTCGTTCCCGATACACTCGACGAATGGATACAGGGAGAGAATCGAACAACTTCACTTGAGGAAGATCTTTTCTCACAGGTAATGCAATTGTTGGAAGTAGGACGGTTGTCTGAAGCAACGCGGTTGTACAGAACTGCATGGGTGTGCAGAACAACGTGGGTGTGTAGAACAACACGGGTATACAACAGGTACCTCAGAATCAGAAGTAGTAATGCCAGGACCAAAGGAGAAATTACCGAAGTTTAATGGTGACGGAACGACAGATCCAATCAGACACTGCAAGATGTGTGAAACAATATGGACAACAAATGGTGTAACGGATGAAGATGAGTGGGTCCGATAGTTTCCAGTGACCCTACGGGGCCTAGCAATTGATTGGTTTGCAGACGCGGATCCTCAGAAGCTAACTCCATGGGCAGAAGTTAGAAAAGAGTTCATAGTAGAGTTCCGACTGCTAAGAGACGACAATGAAATTGTAGCAGAGATAAACACAAAGAAAAGAAAGAATGAAATGATTTGTGCTTATGCAAGACAACTGAAAGAGTTGGCGGGGAAGATGGAGAGCCAACTGGCTGATGGATTGAAAAAATAATGGTTTGTGGAGAGGCTACAACCGGCTCTAAGAAAGAAAATGAAGATTGTGCTTCCAACATCGTACACAGATGCGTATAATAGGGCAATGGATTTGGAAAGTGAACAGAAAACAAGTAAGAAGAAGAAGCACAAATCGTCAGATTCAAACGGTTCATCATCCGAAAGTAGCAACAGTGATGAAGAATCAAGCAAGAAAGTCTGAGCGTTGCAGAAGGCTATGCTACAGATGATGAAAGAATTTAAAAATTTGAAAAAGAATCTGGACTCAGTGAAGGGAGAATTGTGGTGTATGGACTGTAAAGAGGAAGGCCACACAAAGGGTTCATGTCCGAAAAAACAATTCTGTGATATCTGCCAGGTTGCAGGAAATTCCATAAAGGAGTGCCCGTTTAATATGAAGTCAAAGAGATGCCAGCAAGTATTACTGATGCAGGAAGTGTCTACCGGAACAAACACGAACAACAATGCAACCTCAGGAGGATATCGCAACAATAATCGATGCAAAAGGGGTGGTAATAATAATAACAACAATAACAATGGAGGTCGGGGTCAGATATAGTACGACGCAAGTGGACGGCTGATGATCCAGTGCCATGCGTGCAACCTCTGGGGGCATTTCGCCAGAGATTGTACCATGAAGGAGATGCCGCAACTCTTATGCAGATGGTGTGGCCCAAGAGATCACGATGATTCAAAATGCCTGAAATAGGGGGTAAATTTGCTAAGTATCGAAGCATGTGATGAGAAGGTACTAGCCATTACACATGAGCAAGCTAAGAAGGTGAAATACCCTTATGCAGAAGAAGAAAAGAAGAGATTATAGCCAACACGAATAGAGTTGGAAAGATAGATGAAAACAAGAAAGTTGCAAGTAAAAGACATTGTCGATACCTTGAAAAGGAACTTAGCTGAATAAAACATGATAAGATAGGTAATGCAAACAGAAGTCCCTATTAAATTAAACGATCTTCTTCTCACAATGCCACAGTTTTCGGACAGCCATTCTGAATATCACACCGATTCCGAAAGCGATAGAGGAAACAAGAAGGGACAGTAGTGGAACAACAGCAACAGACCCAATGCTATTGGCACTCACGATAGGAAGGCATCCAACAGTAGTCGAGATCGGCATTCTGGGAACCGTACTTACAGACACAATTGTGGACAGTGGGTCGGGCGTGAATGTGTTACTAGAAGATATATGAAAAAAGTTAGGACAACCTACGCTATGGCCACCTACATTCTAGTTGCTCATGGCAGATCAAGACGAGATCAAACCATTGGGAACCTTGATGGCACAATCGGTAACTATTGGAATGCAAACATTTTTATTGGATTTCATGGTCGTTCCATTGAAAAGAAAAGGGTATGACACTATCCTTGGACAGGTTTGGTTGGTGCAAGCAAAAGTAAAACATGACTGGAAACGAAAAACCCCATCCATGGAATGTGGAGGCAGAAGACTCATAATCAACTTGCACACATAGATGGTGGGGGAGGAGGTAGCGTCGTCAGACTCAGAAGGTGGAGGCGAGAGTGACGATGAAGGAAAGAAGAGAATGGAACTGGATGAAGGAGTATTGAGATTAGAAGGAGGGTCGAATGATGACGACCTAGACTCGGTGAACGGAGTACTCCACTGGCAGATGGAGGATTACGAGCTCTTCCCAAGTTGTAACATGTTGGGTGTTGAGGAGGGAAAAGAAGGGAACGAGTTTCCAAAGGAGTATAGTAAAATAAAGGAGGGAGAAGCGCAAGTGGATGAGGTGCCGACCCATACGTTTAGTGAGGATAAACCTATAAAGTATGAAGAGCCTACTGTGAAAACAATGAACTTGGGAGATGAGGCGAATCCAAAAAATATTCTTGTAGGAGATGATTGGAACCTAGTTTTGAAGGCAACAGCGTTCAAAATATTTATGGAGTACAAGGACGTCTTCGCCTGGACATATAAAGACCTAAAAGGAGTGCCACTAGAGTTATGTGTCCACCAGATACCGTTGATTGGAGGTGCAGTACCCATATGGAAGTGGCCATATTGAATGAACAAAAACTATGCTGTACAGGTCACAGAGGAGATCGATCGGATGCTAGAAGTAGGAATTATTTTTAGAGTGCAGACGAGTGAGTGGGTATCACTGATCGTGGTATCTCTGAAAAACAACACCACGTAGATAAGAATATGTGTAGACTTCCGATGCTTAAATGCGCTAACAATCAAAGGTCCGTTCTCGATACCATTCACGAATAGCATTCTGGAGGAAGTTGTTGGGCACGAGATCTCATTCATGGATGGATTCTTGTGGTACAATAAGATATCCACCACTGAAGAAGGCAAATTAAAAACAACATTTATCGTGGAAGATGGAGTATACGCCTACAACAGGGTGCCGTTCAAACTGTGCAATGCTTCAACAACATTCCAAAGGATTATCCTACACATTTTATAAAATATCTGTCGGACGTTTTAAAGCATTTCTGGATGATTGGTCAATCTTTAGCGCAGAGGATAAACACATAACGATGCTCGGAGAATGCATAGAGAGGTGCAGATGAGTGAGATTAGCATTGAATCCGAAGAAGTGCAAATTCATGGTGCCACAGGGGAAGTTGCTTGGACACATAGTATGCAAAGCAGGGTTGAAGATGGATTTGGACAAGGTTCGCATAATCTTGGAGATGCCACCATCGACAGATGTATTTGAAGTAAAGTCATTTCTAGGGCGCATCAGATATTATTAGAGATTTATTAAGAACTTTGCGAAGATTTCCTACCCACTGGACAAACTCACCTGCAAAGGTGAACCTTACAATTGGGAAGTGGAACAGAATGAAGCTTTTGAGGGACTGAAAACAAGGTTGGCCACAACACTGATTTTAGGCTATCCGAACTGGTATAAAGAATTTCATGTTCATGTAGATGCATCGAATTATGCCATTGGAGCAACACTAACGCAGACAGGTGACCATGGATTGGACCATCCGGTGTATTTTGCAAGTAGATTATTATCTAAGGTAGAGAAAAACTACAGTACGACGAAGCGAGAGACATTGGGGATGGTGTACGCAGTACAAAAATTCAGACATTATTTGCTAGTGACGCCATTTGTATTCTATGTGGATCATCATGCACTGCTATATCTAGTAAATAAGCCGATTATTTAGGGAAGAATAAGTTGATGGTTATTATTATTGCAGGAGTTCACATTCAAGATTGTGGTGCAGCCAAGGAAAAGTCATGTAAGTGCAGACCACTTGTCGAGGATAAAATCAGGAGAGCCACCGGAGGGAGTGAATGATGATTTTGCTAATGCGCAGTTATTTCACATTATAGTACTACCATCTTGGTATGCACACATCAGAGAGTATTTATTGATAGGACAATTTCCTAGTGAGATGCTGCCGAATGAGAGAAGGAAACTGGTGCTAAGGAGCTAGACATTTCAATTGATCAACGAACTACTATACAAAATGGGACCCGATCAAATCCTAAGACGGTGCGTCCTAGAGGAGGAAATTTTGAAGGTACTGAAGGAAGCACATGAAGGATTGGTAGGACACATGGGACCAGACACAATTGTGTAGAAGATACTTCTGGTAGGATTATGGTGGCCAACTATACACAATGACGCCAGAGAGTGGGTCGTTGCATGCGACACATGTCAGCGAGCTGGGAAACCATTGAAGAGGGACTTCATGCCTTTGAATCCTTCGCACGTGCAAGAGCTTTTTGAAAGATGGGTATTGGACTTTGTTGGACCCCTGAAGGTAAGCAAAACTAGAAGGTGCTGATACATTGTGGTGGCAACGAAGTACCTAACCAAGTGGGTGGAGGCATGCGCACTATCAGACAAGTTCGCGGTGAGCACAACAAGATTTATCTATGAACAAATCATCACCAGGTACAGAATTCCATTGCAGTTGACAAGTGACCGGGGAGGACACTTTGTTAACCATGTCATCTGACTACTCACTACCGAATTCAAAATTTATCATTCACTGTTGAACCCGTACTACTCGAGAGCTAACGGACAAGCCAAAGCCACAAATAAGATCCTGGTCAGAGTAATTTATAAGTCTTGTGTGGTTGAGGGTGAAGATTGGGAAGAAAAGCTACCATCAAAATTATGGGTGTACCGTACTTCATATAAAGTAACTATCGGACACACTCCATTCCAGCTGGTGTACGGACAGGAGGCGGTGATAACAACAAAATTCATGGTATCAAGTTTGAGAATAGCAATCGAGAACAAGCTAGGCGACATGGAAAGCTTAAGGGAAAGATTGTACAACCTGAACAAACTGGATGAGCGACGACTGCAGGTACAGTGGGCCACAGAAGTCACACAAAACAGTCAGAAGGCATGGCATGATAAGAATTTAAAATTAAACAAGTTTCAACTGGGCCAATTAGTCTTGAAGTATAATGAGTGGAATGAGATTAGGCTAGGAAAGTTAAAGTTAAATGGGTTGGACCATACAAGATACCGAAAGTTGGTGATAATGGGGCAATCAAGTTATGGATGCTAGACGGGAAAGAAGTACCAGACTCGATGAACGGGTCGAAGTTAAAAATCTATCATGAAAGAAATGTTCCTCCACCGACGAACAAACTAGAGAGAACGACAGTAAATAATGTCTATATGTAAGATAAGTAACTGTAGATAAAATATAAAGTTGAACATATTTTCCGAGTGTAGGTATGGAAGTAATAAAGAAATAAAAGATAGGATTATTAAAATAAAGGAGTACGAAAGTAATAAATGAAGAATAGGAGTATTAAATTAAGCAGAGTAGTCAATTAAAGGACAGTATGGCCTGAAAAAGAAGGAAATCAAAACTGTACGGCTACTGGAGGAAGGAATAGTCAACAGTACGGCTATGAAATAGATAGGTGTAGACAACTAACAACCGTACGGTCGTATGGATTGAGGGATGCAACTAAAAACACCGTACATGTATGGCCCATATAGAAGGTGGAAAAGACATATTATTTAAGAACTGTATGACCTTGGAGGTCCTCAAAAGAAAACACTGTACGAATGTCTGTGAGGAAGAATAAAAGAGGGTGTGGTCACAACAAAATGGAGCTGTACGGCCTAGCAAGACACAAATTATTGAAATGGTCATTGTACGGAGGAACTATGTTACATCTGAATTTTTGACCTAGCTTGAAATATAGCCATTAAGGTTCGCATGAAGTCAGTTGACAGTTTAATTTGTTATAATTTGGCGAAATGGTAAGATAATTAGTCATTATGATTTCAAGTGAAGATGACATTTTAGTTGATCGTTAATCACGAATTCATGGAATTAAGATGAAGGTTAACTGTTATGATTATGTATGATTAAATAATTTATAATTTAATTACGGAGAAATTCCTTGTAGGAAGCATGTCGAAGGGGTGGAAGCATTGTCAGAAAAGAATTAGGCAGGGCATCACCATCACTGGGCAGATGGGTAGAGGACCTAGCGATTTGAAATAGGATACATCTGTGGGACCGCATGAGTTTTTTAAATAATTAATTTAATTAAAATAATTGGGTTAAAATATAAAACGTATCTCAAGGATTTTAATTTATCTTTCATCATATCATTTTAATAAATATTTATAAACATGCATTTAAATATAAAAATGATTTGGCACCATTATCATTTAATAATTTAAATGAGTGATGTTTAGTTGTACATTATAATAATGTTCGAATTGCATGAAGTTAGTTGGCAGTTTAATTTGTTATAATCTGGCAAAATGGTAAGATAGTTAGTCCTTATGATTTCAAGTGAAGATGACATGTTTGTTGATCGTAAATCACGAATTCATGGAATTAAGAGGAAGGTTAATTGTTATGATTATTTATGATTAAATAATTTATAATTTAATTACGGAGAAATTCCTTGCAGGAAGCATGTCGAAAGGGTGGAAGCATTGTTAGAAAAGAATTAGGCAAGGCATCACCATCACTGGGCAGATGGGTAGAGGACCTAGCGATTTGAAACAGGATACATTTGTGGAACCGCATGAGTTATTTAAATAATTAATTTAATTAAAATAATTGGGTTAAAATATAAAATGTATCTCAAGGATTTTAATTTATCTTTCATCATATCATTTTAATAAATATTTATAAATGTGCATTTAAATATAAAAATGATTTGGCACCATTATCATTTAATAATTTAAATGAGTGATGTTTAGTTGTACATTATAATAATGTTCGAATTATAATAATTGAATTATTATAAATTCCAAATTATAATCTTCCAATTCTTTCCAACTTCTTATTTTTTTCTTTTATTCTTTTCTTTCTTCATAGTTGATTTAATAATTGGAATATAAATGGCCATCTTGGGAATTCGAATGGTTTTCTTTATAACTGTTGGAAGCCGAAGAGCCAAGCTTTTTCTTTTTATTATAGAGTCTCTTGATCGTATTTTGCAGGGAAGACAGTCTATTTTTTAATCTTTTCTTTCTTCTATGCTATCGGGCTGTTTTCTATGCTTATGTGATATAAATCCCATTACATAGAATCAATATAGTCTGGAGTCGGCTCTCAACTTTTTCCCCTCAAATTTTGTATCTCTAATTCTGAAGTTCCTTCTTAGAAAATTTCGTAACCATAACTACTCCTCTCTACATTCAAAATCTCCATTGCATTTCAACTCCTCTGTGTCAAATGGAAACGATTTTTGACAGCCCCATTTCATCCTTTAACTGGGAACAAGTTTATTTAAGCTGCAACTTCCTAATTTAAAAATAACAACCATTCTGCATTTGGCGTGTAAAATGGGGAGTATGGAAGATATAGGCGGAGCGAGCGAGTGGATTAATGCCAGTGAAAATGCAAAGACAATGCTTGCAAGAGTGTTGGTGAATTGGCAATCATGCGTTGCACTCACGACATATTCCTCACTTGATGAGAGTACCATTGCGAGCAGGGTATGTAGTAGAAATCGTAGGCCCTTTTTCTTCTGCCAAGTCGGAGCTTCTTATACGGGCTGTGGTTAATTGTATTCTGCTTAGAGGTCAGAAATCTCATGTTTTATTTTCCCATTGATATTTGCTTGCGAATCTGAAATATCTATTTCTAAATCTTGCAGTAATTTTATGGTCAATAAAATATAAGATTTTGGTGGACTCTTTTATAGGTGAATGTTAATCTGAACTGAATATCCATCCATAGTTGTCAATGCATTGTTAGATTGAGATCCATTTATAAATTCTTTGCTGTTGGTCCCCTGCATTACTTAGAGATTATTGAAGAACTTCAATGAGTATCCATGTGATTTACATCATATTTGAATTTGAAAGGTAGCTGTAGAAAACCTAATTGATTGTGTGAATCAACATCAATGCTCGTGCTATCATAATTTTTCCGAACAAGATCAGAATACTATAGATGTTCTAACACCTAGGATTCACCGACGAATATGCCATGAAATGGTGAAGAGGTGGAATTGAAAAGAAATCAGTTATGATTAATTTAATTAATTTAAACATTTAAATTTGAAATTTTAAAAGAATATAATTATGTAAACACAGAATGTGAAATGATGGATGTATGTAATCTTCTTGAATAATTGATAGAGCCGTTTGCTCTGAGAATTCCGAATACCTCGGACTCACTTGATTGTGTTGTCAAGAAGATGGGTGATGAGGTGAGAGAAAGGAATCATCAATAACATGAATCAGTACTAGTTATGATAGAACAACGCTTATCATTTTTAATATGAATTAATTAATAACTCATGCGTAAATTGAGATCTCTTGCTGTCAAGTTGTATGTTAAAATACCAGGAAGCCCAGAGGATGGCAAGATGTCCCCTGTCTATTTTCGGTAGGGAGGGCTTTTCTCTTAGAGATGTTGTGAGGATAAGTTGTGGTCCAAGGTTGGGTGGTTAAGCCCTTGACAGTGTTTCACCTCTCCCCAAGATGTTAGTCGTGAGTCAGGCAGAGATAAGCTATGCAGTCCATTGTTTAATGGAAATAGGTAATATCACTTTTATTTATGAGGTAAGATTAAATTGAGTTATTTCATTGTTACTGTTATTTTACACCTAGATATAAGAGATAGATTCATGGATTGCTTTTCATTTATATGAATATTGAATATAAGCATATTTCTAATCTTGAGATACTGTCACAGTTAAGTAATTGGAAGGAAAGGAATCTGAAGCCCTAATTGATTGAGAGATGACTGGAACCCTAAATGATACAGTGGTATCAGAAGCCCTAATAGAATCCGTGGTATTGGAAGCCCTAATTGAATCCGTGGTAGCGGAAGCCCTAATTGAATCAGTGGTAGCGGAAGCCTTAAGTGATATAGCGATATCAGAAGCCCTAAATGAACCGATGGTAAATGATGCCCTAATTTAAAATATAGTGGTATTTAATTGAAATTATCATTTGATTTTAAGATAGTGGTTTTTAGATGATAGCCGTCATGTGAAATTGTTATAGTGTATTGTGGACTAACCCGGGTGGTTGCAAAAGCATCCTTAGTTTGATTTCGATCTCAGTTTTCCAAGGTATGTGGTTTTCAATTTCTTTATAAATTCATTTGATGGTATTTCAAGTTTTTAGTTAGGAAAATTTGTCTAATTGATTTTTAATGGTAAAACTTATTCACATGAACATGAATGATATAACTATCTTCGTATGAAACGAAGTAGTAATTGTATTCTTTGAGTATGTTAGATGTTAATTTAGACTCGGGAAAATTGGATGTTACAAACTAAGGAGCCAAATATATTAACCGTACGGATGCAATAAAGCCACAAACAAATCACAAAGAACACAGACCATACGGCCACGTGCAGAGAAGTGACTTATCTGTATGGCCACACCATTGAAAAAATTGTACCATACGGACACCATATGTTTCCTATGTCATCCTTAGGAGGAGAAGGCATCGTACGGACGTACAGACTCAGAGAACATTGGACGCCGTATGACAAATAACAAGAAGTTTGGACATTCATCGTATGGCTTAGGAAGAATGAGCTTCAATAGGGAGACACTGCCATACGGCGAACAACTGAAGACAAGAAGAGCCATATGGACCAGTTATAAAGATTGTACGACAACAGGTACGAGAGGTAGGAGAGATAATAACCATACAGAGGCGTTATATGAAGTAGAGACAGTGAAAGGACTAAGTCACAATTGAAACCACTACATGGTCACAATAGAACAGAGCATAGCTTGCTGGAAGAGCACTGAAGCAACCATCGTACAACACAGGAGGGCGTCAATACTATACGAAAGACAAGGGAAAACAAAACATTGTACGACCAAGGAATGACGCCGTACGGCCAGGTACGAAGAGATAGGAAGCCCTTGTACGAAAGAACAAATGCGGTATACTTAGGAGCAATAACATCATACAAAACAAGTAGGTGTATGGACTCCTCTAAGGTCCAAGCTGTACATGCTCAGGAGAAGACAAATTGTAGCCGTACAACAGACAAAAATTGAGAAAGGGAGAAGCCATACAGTACAAGAGGAGGCAAGAGCCGTACGGACGCTAAGACAAGAAAAGGATTTCGAAACAATATTGTACGGAGAGGTAACTGACCTAACCAATTTGTATTCAACAAAATGACAAAAAGTGACAATTATGCATTCAGCTTGCAAAAGAGCTTGGAAAAAGAAACTGGACAAAGATTCAGCCATGAACAGGAATGTGAAGACATTGCCATCTGGAGTTCGTGTAGCAGGAGGAACCAGCATAGGGCCAAGCAAAAAGAAAGTCAAGCAACCAACATAGTTGGCTGCGACAGATATTCCTACAGCACAGAATGTTACATTTGAAGGATTGAATGGTGCAAAATGTTGGAAGTGGTGGCAGGAGACACAAGATAACCATCATGTGAAGGCTAGCATTCAGAAAGCACAAGTGGAATGGGTGATACAAATGTTGGTATTCTGTATCAGAGACTATGAAGGGTTTCTACGCATCATGATAGAAACATATGATAGGTTCTTTCGAACAAGTACATTTGAGTACCTTGGTTGCAACTTGGTGGTGTCATTCAAATTGACCGACTTCACATGAGTATTTAGGATACCTGGCCAAGCTCAAGGGGGAAGGAAAATAGAAAGTAAACCTAAAAAGATGAGCTGGGAAGTAAAGATGCAGTTGATACAACTCGTGTGGGGACTTGACACAAGCAGAATAGGAAGCCCTCTTGGACACATCAAGAGGTAGAGGGTTGAAGAAATCTAACGTGCAGGAAGGTCATTGGTGCTGTTTGATGGACGTCGTGAAGAGTTGCTTCACAAGTTCTAGTCGTGCCTCAGATATTTCATTCCCACATGTAGCAATGATGAACGAGATTTTGCACGATAGGGTATCTGACTGGGCAGCATTGTTGGCCGAATTGATGTATGAATTCATGACATTACAGCACAAGACATTCTACATGCCACATTATGCCATCGGCCTATTCCTGGAGGCAATGACGTGGAGGATCCCCAATGATGTACTAGAGGTCAAACTGGGACCTCTTGTGCCAGGTGAGCCATCTATTATGCAGTGGAGACATCTTGATACACTTGGCACCAAGACCATCAGACAAAAACGACCATGGTCAGATGGAGGAAACACTGACAGTGGTTGGGAGGAGACTTCTTCGAAGGAAAGTGGGCCCAATGGGGAGGAGGAGGAGGACGAGGAGGTAGAGGTAATTACAACTATGCCATTGAGATTCCCATGGCCTACATTTTTAGCTACGACACATTTGACTCCTGTTGGTATACATGGCATTCTAGGTTTTGGCTAGCTCAGGCAGCCAGTAGTGATGATGCCAATTTCGATTGTGACGCAGCCCGTCATGGAGACACGAGCTATTCCGAAGGTAGTAGCAGAGGCACATCCATCACCAATGGAGATAGCTTCTTCAGAGGTAATGATGGAGCCTGCTCATGAGGCTTTACCAGAGGTTGGAGATGGGACACTTGTACCTAATATTGAGTTGGACATGGAGGTAGGAGTAATGGAGATGTCGACAAGCGAGGGTTTGAGGGCGCCAGGTGTCCAATTGGATGTAGTAGGTTCAGATGCAGTGGTCATAATGGATACAACATTTTTAGCATCACTTGAGCGAGATAAAGAAAGCCAAACCCAAAAGTTGAGCACGTACCTGAGTACGCGGTTCCATCGTACCCAACACCCTGAGTGGCGTACCTGCAAACACCTACACGAGAAGCAGTCCCGGAGGAGAACTCTTTGCAGGCATAGGAGGTTGAGTCGACATAGGCTGAGGGAAGACTGCATAGCATTGTTGAGCGTATGGTAGAAGCAGTAGAGAGGGCTATGGGTGTGCAGCAGGAACTACCAATAGTGCCGGAAGTAGTGATGAGAGAGACATTCTTCGCTGATATAGTAGCTCTAGCGACTCGGGCTCGCTAGGTTTTGGCCTCTTCAGAGATTCAGGCTTTGTACTCAGTAGTGAAGGAGTTGGAGGGAGTAGTATCCTTCATGAGATTAGGATGCCCGATTGCCTTTATAGTCTGTTTCGAGGAGCGGGGATGGCCAAATGTGGAGATTGCAGAGATGTGATAGGATTGGGCCACGACGAAAGGTCCTCATATGGAGAGCCGAGTGGAGGCCTTGACTCACAAGATAGTAGAGATACACAGGGAGGCATATTGCACCATGCAGAGGAGCTAGGCAGATCGAGTAGCAGCTGAGAGGGCTCAAGAGGAGTCAGCTGCCAGGTTAGGCATGGAGAGGGTAGCTTGAGAATTTGAGACGACAGCCTTGTTAGACAGATAGAGTCAACTACAGAAATTGGCAGTGGAGAAGGAACAGTTATCAGCAGAGAAGGAGTGAGTAGCAGATGAAAAGGAGAAAGAGTTGCGAGAGATTGTTGAGATGATGCAGTCAGCTTTAGAGCTTTAGATGGAGGCGGAAGTGGAATTGAAAGTCAGAAAGAAGCAAGACAAGCTGTGGGCGGAACTGAATAAACTAAGGGCACAAACGACCACTACGCCAGGAATGCATCCCTCTGTTTAGTATCTATACATTGATGTAATTAGTTGTTTATTTTTGAGTTTTTTTCTATTGTCATCCAGAAACAACTTTTCTTTTGGGGGGATGATGTTGGTAAATTCTATATTGTAGCCAACGGGTAGAATAGTATCTGAAAGGGCACGTGACGGTTGAGTCATTCCTTCGGGAATGTATATGTACACCGTTCGGAATGGACTTTGGATCATCATCAAACATCATTGGAATAATTGTAATGTACATATTGTGTATATGAATAAAGTATTTGTTCTGTGTTATATCTTGCTATACTACAGGCAATAAGTAACCTTTTACCCTATTCGGTAAACAATGTTTTGGCCTAGTCATTTCCAGTGCGGGCCAGAACGGAGTTGATTTACATGGTGTTGAGCGAACTTACTATTTTTAGTAAGTCAACAGGGCATGGGTGATGCCAGAATTAGTGATTGGGTTTGATGCTCCTCGATGAGAGCTTTCCGACGAGCTATCACTCATATTATTCCGAGCCCAATTAGTATTTTACTTTAATGCCTGAAGTTTATTAAAGTAACATTTAAATTAAATGTGAAAATAATAAAGTGTTACTTTAATATTATTCATGTTGGGTTGTGTGTTGGAAAAGGGATGCCCAAGGGAGACATAAGGTGTTATTTTATTTTATTTTATTTTAGAACAGTTTATCCCACATTGCTTGTGAAAAGTGGGTCGACCCTATAAAGTAGAAATAAAAGGGAGAGCTTGTGGCCCTTGGTCGGCAGGTGGAACATGAGAATAAAATGGATGTGTGAGTTGCAGATCTGTTCTTGGCATTGGAGGACATCTATCCTCTCTTGTGACATTCTAGACGTCATTCCCTTGCGGTTTGGCCTTTGGAATCTATTGCTATCAACTTCGCTATTAGGCAGTTTGGTTGAATTTCCAGCCACAGTTGGATTTGATATTTTGCTCATATCTTTTTCACTACTTGTCCGACGCTTATGTCGCTTTGAGGGAATGATTTTATGAAGGTAGTGGACTGTTTGAAAGACAAAGTACTGTAGCAGCAAGTTTGAAGTTATGGGCTAGAGAATTATGCCAATGATATTGGAGTAATTAGTGAGTTGATAATCTGCCATGTATTTGATTTCATTAAATTCTGAAAATAACATTTTATTGGCAGCAGTTCATTGTCCACTTTGCATATTATTGTAGTTTCTTTCTTGTTTATGTTGTATGATTCCTATTCCATGCTCAAAACACAACAAACAAATAAATGTTTGATTTTCGAATTCATAAGGGGTGTAAACATTAAACGGAGAAATAAGAAGTTGATTGCAAACTGTTTGACATAATTCCTTTCAGCAGCTGGTTTAGTTTTTTGGGAAACTCAGGGGTGTCCATTACAAATCATAGGTTAGTATACTGAGAGGGGGGTTGAATCAATATACTCTACCAACTATTCTACTTCTATCACAAGTTTGTAAGCTTAGTTCTTTTGTAAGCTTGATGGTTGCCAACTCTATTATTATGCCGATGACGTAATCCTAGAATATGAGAGCGTGATTCATGGACAAATCAATATAGTATTAAATTGAAATAGATGAAAAAATGGTCACTATTTTCAACCCTAGTAACTTATGCTTCCCCATAACTTAACTATACAAGCATGTTGGAAATAGTCAAAATATCCTCGTAAACATAGTTGCCAGAAATTACCTTTGCACAATCATTATAACTATTTTATTAGCGAATCATGTTAAAGAAAAATAAGTCCCAAAACAACTATTGAAATGTCCTCTATAGCAATAATGTCACTGCTCAATGCTAGGTTCCTTATAAACTATAATTTATTATTAGGAACTTATTCATTTACTTATATCTTTATATAATATTTTGATTTTATTAATGATAATTTTACTTATATTATAATAATTATAATAATGAATAATATATTATATTATATTAAAATATTATGATATTCATTATTAATTTTATATTAATTGGTGTATTATATTCTTTCATTATTATTACATTAATAATATAGTAGATTTATGAGCATAAGCTCATAGCACA
This sequence comes from Cupressus sempervirens, assembly GCA_028749045.1. Taxonomy (NCBI): domain Eukaryota; kingdom Viridiplantae; phylum Streptophyta; class Pinopsida; order Cupressales; family Cupressaceae; genus Cupressus; species Cupressus sempervirens. The sequence continues at coordinate 580,103,890 of CM053785.1, forward strand.
ATGATTTTTGTAAACCCTCGTGATCAGGGGTGTCCTAGGTTGGAGTCCTTGAAGGAATGAATAAATTGGAACATTTACTAGAGGTGCATAGGTAATTGCTATGTGCAGGAGTCAAGGATGTTGTTGGGTATAAAAGTCTGACCAAACCTAAATGATGTGCTGAACATAGAGAATGGGAGCAATGTCAAGTGGAATATGGAGGCATGGTGAAAGGGTGAGGAAAAGTATCGGGTGTCGATATAGATACGATAGAATGATAATTTGGGGGAGATATGGCAGATGAGGGGCATATGAAGGTGGCAAATAGTGCACGAGAGTGAGAGAAGGTGTAGAGAGGTGACAAAGTATAGAGATGGCAATATGGTTGGAAGAGAAGGTGGTGACGTGGAGTAGAGAAAGATGAAAGATGAAGCATGGAGAGGTGATGGGGAGTATAGGGGTTAACAAAGAGGGGGAGTATGGGTGTGACGAGCATGGAGTATTGGTGTAGGTTTATGTCAGAGGCATGGAAGATGGGGTAGGGAGAAGTCATGGTGATTGAGGAGGAAGTGTATGGAGGAGGGTGATAAGATGGCTGAAGTGGCAAGGGTGTGGATGATAGCGGGAGTCAGGACGAATCGCTCACCAAGTGGTAGGGAGAAGTGCATGTTTGCATATTAAAGTGATAAGGTACATGGAGTAGGTGGTGGATGAATAACATGATGATCCCTTTCAGGGGACTGACATTGATGGATGACCAAATACCACATTGGTCTTTAGCTCAAAAAAAGTTGGTGATCTAATTGTTGTGATATCACCACAGGGATGGGGTACCCCATTGTGACCCCACTGTTCCATAGCTCTAGTCAAAAGTGATATCAGTTACCAAGCAAAATAAAATAAAAATATAGTTGTTTTTAATAATAAATTATGTATTATTGAATTTGGTTCGAGAAAAAAAGGACATTACACCTTATTGTGCTCTCTTCTCAGTCGGAGATTATTGTAATCTAAAGTGCTATCATGTGCAAGTCTAGATTTTTGTGCGTCAAATTATTATTTTGTATTCGATTTTATACTTGTGTTCAAATTAGGGGAAATTGACGACTTACGCATCTCGAAAGGAAGGCGAGTTTTCTGTTGTACAACCCTTAGACTGTACATTGTGCTGAGGAAGCTGACTGCACGATTACCTACATCTGATGCACACCCACCGTACAGATTGCTTAGCCTCAATACACACTATATCGGTCATAAGTTTCATTGTACAGAGTGCCCATCCATCTTATGGGTTGCATCTTTACTGTACAGGCCCCATCCTCACTATACAGACATCTTCCAATGTCTATGACCCCCTGCAACACCGTACGACCTATTCCATTACCGTAACAACTATTCCATTACGAAGGAAATTGTGGAGAACTGTCCACGCACCACCGTACGACTTGCATAAGCTATTGTATGGACAATAACATCGCGTGCATGATTAAGGCAACTTTTTCAGAAAGGGAAACAGTAGTTTGATGCCGTATGAGCAATCCCTAAGGCCTACAACACATCTTAGATATCCAGTTTGATGTTACACAAGTAGTTCATAAGGCTTTTGGTACATTACATTTAGCAAATCATTATGTTGTGCCCTACCACTAGTACGAAGAAAATGTTTTAGTCTAACATACATGCACTTCTTGAATGTGATGGCTGCTAGGAATTCTTCGCCTCCTTTCTCCCAATCTTGTCAAAATTGCTCTTGTAATTCTGTGATCTGATACTCATTCTCTGGCTCTACCAGAGCCCTATGTAGGGAGGTGTGTATCAGGATTCTTGAGCTCACTGTCCTCGTTGGCCTAGTTGCATGTCTAAATTTATTTATATTTCCCACTTCATTAGTCTACGTCATCCACCATTGTTATCACTGTTATGTCCATGATTTCCACCATTGTTTCCTCTGTTATTTCTACCATTGTTAACATCAATACCCATTTGTCTAGCCATCAACTGCATCAATAATTCATCTGTTGATTCTGTTCTTGAGCCCTTTGTTCAGCCTGTCGCTGCCCCTGTGCTAAAGACTCCAACATTCTAAACAATCTCTCCACCTAAATCACTTCTTTCATACATATTCCATATGATGTGTTCACTTGTATTTCCTATGCTCTCTTCACCTGCAATCCTGTTTTCTTCTAGATCCTCTTGTCTTTCTAACTCTCTCCTGTTTCTCCATGGAGTATAATGGTAAGACCATGGTTGCATACAGCAATCTATCATATCACTGTCCTAGCACTTCGTTCCCACTAAGATGGCAAGATACACTAATCTGATACCGGTGTAAGTGGCTGCCTTGTTTGGTCTGATATTTATTTATTTATTTTAGTATATGGTTTGTAAGTTTGATACTTTTTTAACCGATCATAATATGAATGCAACATCAGTAAAGAATTGCAGCATTGATATTTTAAGAAAGGCAATACCTCAAGAAGTTTCATAGTAGATATTTCTAGGATTTCTGAGTTAGGTCTCAAGTACAGATTTTCTTCCTAAAGCTAAATAGCATTCCAACTAAATGAGATTGCAAAATAGTCATGATATGTACTCATCAAATTAATATGCTGGAAATGATAATTTGCAGGTCATATAATAGCATTATATGTTTTCCAAACTCTAGACTTCTGCCTTCTAATTCCAATCAGGTGCAGCTGAGAAGAATGATATTGAACAGAGGTCTTGTTTCTATCAAGATTCAGTTCTAAAACCACCCAAACCCAACTGTTTCTCTTCCAACACCCACGGCTGAGTTTCCCCTTGGTTAGAAACTCAAATGGGATGGCTAGGCAAGAATACTGTAGCTACAGAAGTTCTAATATGGTGTGGCCAATATGCCTAATTGGATGACAAAAAACTCTCTTGTTTCCTCTTAAGACTGTCCTCCAACCCTTGATTAAACAAAAGCTTTACCCCTACATTTCTTCGCACAAATTTGATATAAAATCAGATCTCGTAACCTGAAAATAAGAATTCTTTATGTGTAATACGTGACTGCAAACACCAAATGAATCCCCAAACTGTAGTACTCAACAATCTTCTTGATTGTATCTTCTAATAGAAAGGAGAATGTCAACGAAGAGGGATTTTGTCCTACAGGCCCATGAAGAAGAATTTCTCCAATATTTCATAAATTTTATATTTAATCTCGCACGCTTAAAGAAAGCTCTTCAGTCCCATTTATAACTTTCTCGTAAGTACGCATTCACTCACCTTGTCAATGTGGGATAAACAAAATCACTTTTGCCTTTTCCTATTTTTGGGATTTTGCTTTACCCGTATTTTCTTGCAATTGTTTTTCCTACCTATTTTATCATGATTGCTTTTTCCTTTTAATATTCCTTCATGTCTTTTAAAATATTTCTCCCTTCAACTCAAGTCCCCAAACATTTTGTGTCTTCCATGTGTTGCAAAATAAAAGGATTTTAAATATTTCCCACTTAGTTGTAGTCCCACATTAATAAAGTTAAATATTTATATCTAACTTTATAAATCAACTTTATTGATGCATTAATAAATTATATCAATGAAATTAAATTCTTGTTACTACTAAATATTTACCATTGACTTAACATCATCATTGAAGGTCCCCACCATGCGCAAATTAATTAGTTTAAATGGTAAATATGCCCAAAATTATATCCAGACACCTTAGAACAATTTGCAATTGAAATTGCCTAGAAGAAATGGTCTCGAAGTCCCTTAAATGTCCCAGTTAGCCTATGAGACCATGGGAAAGTAGGCTAATGACAACATCGTGCTATAAGTGCTAGAAAGAGAACATTACATTCAGTAACTGGATGGCTGGTCATGGCATATATAAAATATAATGAGAGACAAAAGAAGAAGACATAAAAATATCTCTAGAAAAATGGATAGCTAAGGAATTTCATGAAAATGGGGAAGTTTTTTTGGGAAGTGTACAAGGAGTGAGTTTTAAAATAAAACGTTAAAATGTAGAAATGAAAAAGGGTTATTATTGTACCTATGAACTAAGGTGCTATGAAAAATTTATTGAGTGAAGGCTCCATTATGTCTTGTGGCTGAGAATTTAATTTGATAACATTGGCTATTATCTCTCAGGGAATGGTGTATACGTTTCTTTGAACCAAACCACCTTTCAAAGAAAAGAGAAGCCAATTCTAGAAAGTCTGATTATAAGAACTAAGAAAATGCATAAATGTTAATGCATTTAAGAAGTTTTTAGAATTCCTCTTGCACATACATTAGGAGGATGCAACTAAAAAGCTTTAATAAAATCAGTTTTTGGATGTTTTCTTTTTCATTAAAAATTTTAATGACAAAAATTGGTATATTCTTTACAGGCAGATGTTTTTCTTGCTCCACAAGTTTATAGTGCAGCGCGTTTCAATGTTGACATGGTAATATCTTTTCTGATCTTCATTGGAATATTTCCATAAGTGAAATCAAGGCACATGATGAAATATAAATATGTTATGTATGCATTTGTAGTTTTTGACTAATGAGGAAAGCATAACTGATCAGTCTGTATGGTACAGTTAATGTTGCTTTGAAAGGATAATGAATAATTGATTTAAAATAGCTAGTTAGATAAAGAAGGATAAGATACGGAATGCAACTGTACTGATATGCTATTGATGGGTTGGGAGTGGTGGTTATTCCATTGAATTGTGTCAAATGAAAGTGCACTGTCTGCTTATTCTAATAAGAAATTGAGACTTTCACTTCAATGCCTCGTGCACAGTTTTGAGTGATTAAGAATTTTAAATGCTGTGAGGACATTGTCACCAATATTTGTAAAAACATATAGAATTATTATAAGCATCATCTGCACTTCCAGAATGTGGAATGTTTGTTTGTATGTTTGAGATCTTTGTTCTAGATTCAACAGTTTTGTTACTTGTTTAATATTTGAAATACTCCTTGTTACTGCATTTTCCTCAATGAATAATTTACTACCATTCCACCTTGTGTATCCACGGTAATTGCACTCCATTGATAATGTAATATAGTGGGTTAGTTTTATTTTTGTCTTTTGATAATCGTTTGATGAAATGCCAATATGCAGAAACAATACTATTCATGTACTTGCAGATGAATTTGACAATTCATTAACATTTCAACAACTAATAGCACTTCTGCTTCAACAATAGTTATCATATAAAATACATATAATCATTCAAATATTCAAATCCTGAGTTGGATGCAATTTCTTTCAATTCAAAAGCTGTAAACACTAGTCCTCCAAATATATTATCATCAAAAACATTTGAATAAGTTTTTTAACTTGGTGATGGAAATGATAGCTGAATAACCCTGGTGATCACATTCTATATTGGTGGCAGCAGATAATTGTAACAAATATTCCCAAGCATTTCCCAAAATAGCTGTCTTTCCTTATTCCTTCCCAAAAGGGTCTGCACTGCCTGTAGACTGATTTTTACCTTGTAGCTGAAGCAGCAAGGTGTGAATAGTGTCCACACTTATTCTTGCCTCCCATGACTTATGAATATTTATATGGTGGCTGTCTAAAGTTTATTGCCACATAAACTGGTAGCTAGGAGGTTGGAGGGCCCACAACCCTTTAATTTATGCAGTCACCGTTCTTTTTTCTCCCTAAATCTTCCTTCTGGGTGTTCAGATGCCTAAGCCTGGCCTTTGACCTTTTCTCTTTATCCCTTTTGGCATCCAATCATCATTTTGGGGTGGCGTACAATCAGAAGATTATAAGAATTCATGAACTGTAGTGACTTCATGTCTTTGCAAAGAATTGGTTGATAATTAATATGGGTCCCACAATTTCCTTCCTTAATTCAGCAAATTATCTAGCTTACCAAAATTTCCATCAAATTTATGGCTAGTTTATAAATTTGTTCTCAGATTTAAATTAATTTCTCCCCTCCCCCCCACAACCCCCCACCTTGCCATGTCTTACTTGGTACTTAATGGTAAATATTTGAATTTTTTCTATTTTAAATTTTTCTATTGGAGATTACTCTGGCGCCAATACTCTGATCTTTCTATAAATTTAATTCTCTTTATAAATTTAATTGAAACTTCTCTTGCAAATAATAGCAGAAATATATTCAAGCAAGAGTCTACAACACAATGGTAACTTGTGAGCCTCTCATGTGGGAGGTATTGGGTTCAAGTATATTTGAGCTTAACATGTTTTAGTAATTAATATCAACAAACAATAAAAATTAATCTAGGGTTCGACCCATTACCTATTAAAAAAATAGCAGAAATAATTTTCAATTTTAAAAATCATGCATGCCTATGAATCCCACGTGAATCCATTTGTAGATTAGCTCAAAGGGTTTTCATCTTTGAAACCAATTTCACCTTAGAGTTTCCATCCTAGGCTAAAATGAACAAATGCATTCTTCTTCAAATAAGGTTTATGAAATGAAATCCCAAGGATACCTTTCTCCTTTCCAAATCATTATCTATACTAGTGTAACGGGACTTTGCGAATTTGACCAGGACTTTGCAAGTCCGAGGCAGAGTGGAACTTTCCGAGGCAATTGGCCTCTGGACTCGTACTTGACCGAGTCCTGGCAGAATCCATGTGGATTCGCTAAGTCTATGGACTCGCCAGACTCGCTGAGTCTCGAGCCCAAGACTCTCGCCGGCGGCCAAGACATTCAAGTGAAAAAATAAAATAAAATCATTAACTTAAGTTGCATTTTTCCGGTTGTTGTAACATCTATTTGACCTCAAAAGGTCATTCCACCATTTGCTTATGTTTGTGATATAGAGGAGAGAGCTAGAGAAGAATATTGGGGTTTTGAGAGAGAAATTAGCAAACCGGTTGGCTCTCTCGTATCGATTGTTGATAGTTTGTGCAACTTTGTATCTTGCACTTAAGCATTGAGGGGAGCTTAAGGAAGCATTTGAAGGGGGCTTCTACAACCTTACTTGCATTTCCATTGTTTGACTTTGTGCAAATTTGAACAGGTCAACAACAAGTTGCATTTCTTTGTGTTGTTTTGTAATATGTTTTAAATTCATATTTTTTACTTCCCATTTTGTTTACATTTGTTTAGTCTCTACTTCTACTATCTATTATTTAGAATCTAGATTTATTCTAATTTATCTTGATGACAAAGTAAGAAGGACCTAAAGTTTAAAAATTTGATTTGGTGCTAACTTTTTTCTATTTATAATATATTCATATTGCAGCAGCAAACACATTGACATAATGCCTCAGAGGTGGGCCTTCTGGAATTGGAACTAGGCTTGCATTTAACCATGATGCAGACTCAAATGCAATAGCAAGGGATAGGGCTTGGAAACATGCCATCTCGGGGCACAAAAAAGGAGTTGTTACATGTTGGCATTGCGGTGTAGTGTAAGATGGGGGAGGAATAAATAGATTGAAGTATCATCAAGAACATATACCTAGGTGTGATGCTAAAAACTGCAAAGATGTACCCCAAGATGTAATGAGAGACATGCAAACTCTTCTAGAGGCAAAAATGGAGAAAAAAGAATTGAAAAAGAAACAACAAGAAGAAATGGCACAACTAGCCCAACAGGGATCTTCTAGTTTTTGCTCTCCATTATCCCCTACTCCAACTACGGATGCCATTGCTTCTACGAGTGTGACCATTGGGCCTCCCATTCGTAAGCAAAGATCGGCACTTGATTCCATGTTTGTTCCACGCATGGCTCCAGGTGCACAACCATCGCTTGAGAGCATGGGTTGGATCAAGGAGAAGTATGATTATGCAAAATTGGCACTTGGAGACTTCTTCATCTACAACAACATTTCATTCAATGCAGCAAGGTACTTATTTATTTAAATTTTTATTTATGTCTTACTTCTCTTGCTGTCAAGTTTCATCTTTCAAATTTCAAGAGACAATAATATGCTTATTTTGTTTAACTTTAAATTTTATTTAATTTGTTTTAGGTACCCTTATTGGCAAATTGCAATCGATGTTGTTACTGTTTGTGGTCCGGGGTTCAAAGCCCCTAGTGCTAACGAGCTAGGAAGCCCTATTTTGACCCAAAGAGTGGTTGATGTAGAAGGTGCAATCAAGGAGCAACATGAGGTGTGGAAAACGAAGGGTTGCACCATCATGACTGATGGTTGGACTAATAGAAGGAGTAGAACACTCCTCAACTTTTTTGTCTCTTCATCAGGTTAAAAATTTAGAACTAGAACTTGTACTTAAGTGATTAAGTTTATAAATTATGAATTTATAAATTATGATTCATCATTAATCATTATACTAATTTGTTTCTTTTTCTTTAGGTGCCACAGTTTTTTTGAAATCAATTGATGCCTCAGGAAAAACAAAGAATGCTGAATATCTTTGTGAGGTAATGGATGAAGTGATAAAGGACGTGGGTGAGGAGAATGTAGTGCAGATAGTTACATATAATGCAACAAATTATGTTGCTATAGGAAAGCTTCTTATGGAGAGACACCCTCACATATTTTGGACCCCTTGTGCTGCTCACTGTATTGACCTCATGTTAGAGGATCTTGGTAAACTCCCTTGGATAAAAACAATTATAGAGCAAAGAAGGAGTGTATGCAAATTCATGTATAATCATACATGGGTCCTCAACCTCACGAGAAAACACAATGACCAAAAGGAGTTGTCTCGTCGAGGGGTCACTAGATTTGCAAACAATTATCTCACATTGAAATCTTTGCTTTATTCAAAGGGAGGTTTGAGACGATGTTTGTTAGTGAGGAGTGGATTGCATCGTCATATTCAAATACCATTGCAGGGATTGATGCAGCTGATCATGTTTTTGACGAGGCTTCCTTTTGGACACTGATTGCTGATATTGTGACAGTAATTTTCCTTTTTGTCCTCATTTCAACTTTATTTTGTTTATGAAATTATGTTATAAATTATTGTTCATTTTTTAAAGAAAAAAATTAAAGCTGATTATTTCTCTTCCATCTTTCATAATGATTGCAGTTCGTAAAGCTACTTCTTGTTCTCCTATGCACTATTGATGGAGAGAAGCCCTCAATGGGCTACATTTATAAGGGCATGGATAGGGTGAAGGAGGCCATTCGCTCCTTTTTTGCAAGGAATCGAGATAGGTATGGGCCTATATGGGATGTCATTGATAGACGTTGGCACAATCTACTTCACATGCCTATACATGCAGCGGCCTACTTAATCCAGCATACCAATTCAACCCACATTTCAAGGCTGATGATGAAGTGTTGAGCGGCCTCTACAATGTTGTAGAGAGAATGTCACATGATTCAAGAGTTGGAACAATTGTAGTCCGTGAGATTGAGTTGTTTAAGAAAGCTCAAGGGGACTTATTTGCACGGTAGTTGTGCAAGAAAAATAGGACAATTTATACTTGGTAAAAATCTCTGATTATAGTTCTATATCTTAATTTCTAATTCTATTACCATTTTAATTTGATAAAGTCAAAGTTATTGATATGATTTTAAATTTTCTTGTTTCAGATGCATGGTGGGAGATGTTTGGCACTAAGGTGCAAAATTTACAGAGGATTGCGATTTGTATCTTGGGCCAGCCATTTAGTGAATCAGAATGCGAACGTAATTGGAGTCTATTTGAGCACATACACTCGAAAAAGTGCAATAGGTTGGCAGTGAAAAATTGAATGATCTTGTCTTTGTTCACTAGAGCCTTCGCCTTCGCCATAAACAGATCCTGGGCACTGATACATCACTGATTGTATTAGAGAATGTTGATCCACATGTAGGGTGGAACACAGAGATTGCTGATTCTGTCTTCAGTGATGAAGATGTGGAGTGGGTAGATCAGGTGGATCGGGAGTCTGAGGCAATAGCGATGGCAGTCAAGGAGGCTACAACGCGAAGAGATAGAGTGCAGGACCCCAAGGCTAGGAGTGATGGATCCGAATCTGATGATGAGGATTATGTGGGTGAGGATGAGGATGATGATGAGGATGAGGATGAGGATGAGGTTTAGCTTGAGACACAGGGGGAAACGATGGCTCTACAGTCTTCCATGACTTATCTTAAGCATACTCATAGGACATAGACTACTATGAGCCTTAGTCTTTTAGTTGTTATTTTGATATATGTTTTGAACTTTTGATACCATGGATTTCGTAATCCATGAATATTGTAGACATTTGAGTCTTTGACACTGCAGTGACACTATGTTTATTACTTCATACTTTATACTTTATAGTTTATAACTTTATATTGTGTTATTCAGTTTTTCCCCTTTAGAATTCTCTTTTATTCTTATGTGATCTATGCAAAATTGTGTATGTGTATTAAGTAGCTTCTGTTTATCGCAATTATTGTGTATTTGATGTTAATTGATTGAAAGATGCATGAAACAATCTTAAAATCCTTAAAAATCTTTGAATTTCATGGGTTTTTCAATTTTTCGAGTCCTTGCCAAGTCCGAGTCCGAGTTGGATTTTGACTTTCTGAGTCAGAGGCAAGTCCAAGTCCCATAACTATGCTCTATACACATTTTTTCCAAAATAATAAAATATTATTCATTTTCCCTCTTTAGTTGCTTTTTAATTTTGATTTTAAAATTTTGGGTCCCATTAAAGTCACTTTTCAATTTATAAAATAAAACAATCAATCTAAGTTACACAAGGACACGTCTCCTTTTTTTGGTCCTTAGAGAACCTCCTAGAAACGTGTCCTCTGTTGTTCCCCCGTCAACATCCCCAAAACACTGTAAACATTAACAAACCAACACCAGCGAATGTTTTCCTTAAGATAGGAAAGTAGAAACAAATCCAAGTGGGCTTTGATATTAAGTAATGGTCATAAGCTGTCACTAAGTTGAATCTATGTTTCATGCATGCATCAAAGTGTTGGAGTTGCAGGTCTATTTTGTGTCTCGGACAAGACATTTTCTGATTTTACCATAAATATTGTAATTAAAAGTTATGTAAACATAAAATACATGTAGTATATTAATATATTTTTAAAAATTCATATATGTTGTATACTGCTATTCCTTGCTGTCCCATATTTTTGGCCCTCTAGGAAATATCCTAAAAATGTGTACCCTGCCAACCCCTTGTCCCCATCCCCAAACTATTATGGAACACAAATTAATTAAATAAAAGTTGCTGAATTGAGAATGTTTAATTAATTAATTATTCCCTTTTTCCTCCCAGTTAACATATGGGAATATAAATAGGCTTAGGGACACTGATTTTTTGGTGCTTACACCTTGAAAAGGACATTATAATGCTCCCTCCCCAAAAGTGCTTGCCTTAAAGAAATTGAGGAATTTGGATGCTATAATATTTGCTCTCCTTCCAAAGTAATGTCTTGTAGATAAGTTTTCTAAATGGATCAAATACTCTAATACTTTTGTTTCTCGATTTTCACACCCTCATGCCCAGAATAGGCTCGCATGCCAAGTTGATATGAATGGTAAATCTGATTTAGATCTTTACCTAAGCAGCAGTGCACTTTCTTCACAAATTTAAGAGTTGGGTATCCTTCAATGACTTATGGTTTGAGATGGTAGTTGAGGAGACTTATAAAAACCACTATATGAATTTGAAGATGGAACATCACTTGGCTTTAGCAGCACCTTTGGTGAGTACGGAGGTTTGGTTCACACTTTCCTTGAGCAGAGCAATCAACAATTTTACACTTGGGACCCAGGGGTGATGCAGTTTCTGCCCATGCACAGATAGTAGGGACTTATTTCAACTGTTTTGTCCTTGCCTTTAAAATCTTTTACAAAAACTTGAACAATTTCAGTGAGTTGTAACTTGTGACTTTAATTCATTTTATATTCCACATGTTTATCACCTACACTTGAGTGTCAACATAAGAAGATTCCATATTATCATCAACTTTATGTAACAAGGTTGTTATCTAATGATGTTGAAAAGAAGTATGACTGTTGTCAGTAAATTCAGAATAGTGGTCACACCTTTGTCTCATCTTTTTAATATCGGCACTGTTATTTATGCAATCCATCATGCCAAATTGTAAAGTAGGAACTGCAGTAAAGTCATAGGTAGATCATGCTGCAGTTCCTACTTTACAATTTGGCATGATGGATTGTATAAATAACAGTCCCAATGTTAAAATGACGAGACAAAGGTGTGACAACTATTCTGAATTTTCTGATGACAATTGTACCTCTTTTCAACATCATTAGATAACAACCTTGTTACATAATGTTGATGATACTGTGGAATCTTCTTATGTTGACATTCAAGTTGTCGGTGATAAACATTAGGAAATATAAAATGAATTCAAGTTTGTTGTCCTCAATTTCGACATCAGAAAATTGAGGCAACCATACACAATTTTCTCATAGATTCGTAGGTACATCCTCTTTGTTTTAACGCATTCATAAAGCATCATGAAAACAATTCATTATCTCTGAATTGTTCTTTGTGTAGTCTTATTTATGTGTTCTTTTGAAAGTTCTCTGTCGAGATTATCCCTTGTTTGTAGGGAAGAGTTTTCTTTCTCGTGTTGCAAACACTTGATTTTTGGGTTAAATTTCTCATCTTTTCTTTTTTTCTCTGTGTTGTAAATAGTTTGTGGTCTTGTTTTTGCCTTAGGCGAATAGCCCTTGGAATTCCACTCGATTTGAGCTAACTTAGATCCAAATCGGAGTTGTCTAGCTCAAGTTATAAGGGAAAAAGTGGAGTTTTTTAGGTTAATTGCACATTTTTATTAAAAACCTCATAAAAGTGGGCTTTTCATTGACAATTGCACAATATATGGTTATATTTGATATTTAAAGTGGATTTTGTGGTCCATTTTAAAATTTCAACTCACTCTAATTTGATTTGACCATAGTTTTTTATGTTTAATGAAAATAGCTTATTTCAAGAGTATTATTCATGTTAATTAAAAATTATGGTAAAATATTAAATATAATTACATGAGACAACTTAAGTGCATAAGTGGGATTTTTATTTCATATTGGATATATCTACATGCAAAACACTTATGAAAATCCACTTCCAATAAATTCTAAGTCCCAATATCATTAAAAGTGTGCTTTTTAATAGTGATTGCATTTTTTTTTTTTTTTTTATTGGTAATAAGATATATTTTATTAATATTCAAAAAAAATACAGGCTCCTTTACATCGTTACAAAAAATTTCTTCCTGACTTGTTATCTCTTTACATCTGCCTACTATGCTACACCCATACTTTCAAAAAAGAATTCCCAGGGCTAGCTTTTTACACTTTGATCTTTCAAAAACTTTCCCTTAATCTGAATTACAAAAACCCGACAAAAAATTTATCCCTATGATCATATTTTCTACAATTTATCAACTTTAAACCATTCAGAGCTCCTTCCACTTCGCTAATCCCAACTGCTGCATCAGCTGACTTCCATTGAACTACTACGCCTTTTCTGGAAGCTGGAGAAAGGATTTCAAAAACAAACTACCATTTCGTAGCTTTCATATTAGCACGAAAATCCGTGTAAGATAGAGAGTTCATCTCGCTATCATAACTACCCAAAAAAACAACTCACAGCCTCCATTCCATTAGGCTCTGTTGCCTCCTTTTGCCGAACGCTTCTTCTTTGGAACAACCCAGTTCGCTATCTCCCGATGTCCTTGCGCGTTGAAATCTATGATGGCGCTCTTTAGGGTATTCCATGCTTCTCGGCATTCATTAACATAAGCCTCGTTTTCAAAAAACCCTTTTGGCCAATTTACAAATGGGATAACTCCTCTCTCTCGCCCTTCTGCCATATTTTCATAACCTTCGCTATAGTCGAAGGCCCAGCCCGGGTGCGCCCACTCCAACATGGAGTCCATGTTCGGGATGAGAGTGTCTTCGAAGAGCTGATTCATTACCCATTTCACTATCTGTTCATGCTCGCCTACCTCCAGGCCCCACGCCATCGTCATTGCCGCAATGTCGACCTGGATTTTCCATCAATGATCCGCATTTTGAAAAAGAGGACCCAATATTTTCTGCAAAGCCTCCACCACGGCTTGAGAGGAGCATTTTACCATCTTTTTCAGATGGAAATTTGCAACACGTTTGAAGAGAGCCTTCTGTTGATGCTCCGTTTTGAAGGTGAATGAGGGTTCCATTTCTCTCTTCACCAAACTGATCAAATCTTTTGCCCTATCTGTCTGTCGCCCTTCTCACTTATTAAACTCCAATTCGTGCAACTCTTAAAGACTTCATAAATGTAGTCTGCGGCCTCTTTAAATTCAGAAATTTCACATGCTTATACGGATTTGGTGCTTTGGTTATTATGCCTTCCATCTATCGCATTATTTTCTATTTCATTCATCCTCCCAATTTACAAATTTTACAATAACTTTAAAAGGGAGTCCGCGGCCTCTTTAAATTCAGAAATTTCACATGCTTATACGGATTTGGTGCTTTGGTCATTATGCCTTCCATCTATCGCATTATTTGCTATTTCATTCATCCTCCCAATTTTATTTGCTTAGCCATTTATAAAGCTCTCCTTGCGTGGAAGCTTTCTCTACCCTCAGTTGCTCATCATTCATTGTTAGAGACTGTTTTGATAAGATGTCCGCCTCTTTATTACCTGTTCTTTTAATATGGGTTATTCTATAGTCTTCAAATTTTAGTAATTCCTGTTCTATGAGATTTATAATTTTTTGCAGATGCCAAGCATTTACACTTAGTTTGGAGATTGCTTGCACTGTAATTAAAGAGTCTCCTTCTAAATGTATTCTTTTAAACCCCTCTTTATTGGCTAATTGAACTGCTATCAAGGCTGCCTGACATTCTACAATGTTATTTGTGCCAATTGGAAGTTTTTTTGCTCCTACCAGTAAAAATTGCCCAGCACTGTCTCTGAAGACTACCCCAACCCCTGAAACTCCCAGGTTACCTTTTGCCGCTCCATCAAAATTAACTTTCACCCAACCTTCTCGTGGTTTTGCCCATTCAATCTGCTTCTGTCTTTCTACTTTATTGCTTGTAACCAATGCTCCTGAGGGAGATTTAAATCTAATCCCTGGCCACAATCTTTGCATAAGTCTGTCTGCTTTTGTGAACGGGACCATCATTCCTTGTCTCCTTGTTGCCGCCACACTTGCTGTTTCTTCTATTGCATTAATTATTCTGTTTAAGCATCTTCTTATGCTCTCCTTTTCACCCTTGAAAATCCTCCTGTTTCTTTCTTTCCATAACTCCCATATTATCAGAGACGGAGCTACTAACCAAATACTCGACAGGGTTGATTTCCCATGTCCTCTTGGCCATCCATCAAAGACCTCCCTTACTGAATGTGCTCTTGGGCCTTGCCATTGTAATTTGAATTGAACTAGATCCCAACACTTACTAGCATATTGGCATTGGATTAATAAGTGATCTAGTGATTCTTCTTGTTTTTCACATAAAGGACACCTCGATGGGCCTATAATCCCTATTCTCCTTAGTCTTTTTGCTGTTAAAATTCTTCCTCTATAAGCAAGCCATGCAAAGGCCCTTGCTTTAGGTAGTGCATCCTTATTCCAACAGAGGTCTTTTGAAAGGAAACTTTCCTTTCCTGTTTCTGCTAAAAGGTTATATCCAAGTTTTACTGAGTACTTACCTGATAAGGATCCACACCATACAATTTTGTCTTTTCTATTAGTGATCAACACATTCCTTTCTTTGAAGATAAGTTTCATCTGCTCCTTTTGTTCTGCTGTTAAGTGCTCCCTTGACACATCCCGCCAACACCATTCCTTTCCTTTCAAGCTTTCTTTTTCATTCATATAATCTGTAAGTGAATTTCCCCATCTTTCTTTAAAGTAGGATTTTAGTTCATTAACCTCAATTGAGTTTCCAAGAACTGCCATTCCATTCCACGAGTCCTCCCAGAATTTTGCAGATTTCCCATCCCCTATCTGCCATGATATATGCTTTCTGATCACTTCTCTACATGATAACATAAAGTTCCAAATAGCTGATCCTCTTGGGGGGTTTCTAATTGTGAAGATCCTTTGGTCTTCCATATAATCTAGGTATTTGCCTTTCCAAACTTTACCCCAGTAAAGTTGTGGATTCTCATATAAAGCCCATATTAGTTTTGCTCCCAGTGCTTTATTCATTATATTCCAATCCCTCAATCCTGCTCCCCCTTCATCCTTGGGTCGACATATTTTATCCCATGCTAACAGTGGAATCTTGTTTTCTTCATTGGCTCCATCCCAGAAAATATTCCTCATCTTCCTTTCCATAATCCGAACCACTTTTTTAGGGATATCTAGGCACATCATAGCAAAGACTGGCATTGCTGACAAGACTGTTTGAAGCATCAATATCCAGCCTGCAAGAGTTAACCATCTGCCCCTCCAACCTTCCATTTTCTGTTGACACTTTTCAATAAGCTTATCCCAAAATTCCGATTTATTTCTACCTGCAAAAAAAGGGATTCCTAAGTACTTATTTGGCATTAGTCCCATTTTTATATTCAGGATACGACAGATTCTGCATTTGACATTTTGGGGGATATTGAAGAAAAAAATCTCTGACTTTCTCCAGTTTATAAATTGCCCCGAAATTCTGCCATATAACTCTAAAGTTTCTTTCATCACCTTTGCTTCCTCTAGACTTGCTAAACCTGCTAAAAAAGTGTCATCCACAAATTGTAAGTGCGTGAGAGGTTCCACTGTTTCCATGATTTTTATCCCCTTCCATTGACCAAGTTCCCTTTGTCATTGAATCAGCCTACCCAACACTTCTGCCATGATGATGAAGAGGAAAGGAGATAGTGGATCTCCTTGTCTAATGCCCTTTTCTTGTTCGAAGAAGCCTTGTGGACTCCCGTTTATCAAAACTGAGAAACGAGGAGTTTGAATACAACTCCTAACCCATTGGATCCATTTCTTGCTAAAACCAAAATGACTAAGTACTTCCAGCATGAAACCCCTATCTACCTCATCATATGCTCTTTTTATATCTAGCTTAACCATCATATTTTGTGATTTCGAAGCTCGAATGGTGTGCACTGCTTCATGTGCCACTACTACCCCTTCAAAAATCGATCTGCCTGGCAGAAAACCACTCTGCTCTGTGGAGATAATCGAGTTCAGCATCTGCTTGAGTCTGTTGGCCATCACCTTTGAAATTATCTTATAAACTGTGTTACATAGTGAGATGGGTCTGAAGTCCTCGAAAGTTTGCTGAGTTTCCTTCTTTGGCACAAGTGCTATAAAGGTGTTATTAAAATCTTTCAGGATGAAACCCCCTTGCCTTGATTCCTCTACTACTTCCCATAGGTCTTTCAAGAAGATATGACTCAATTTTTGAAAGAACATTGCTGGAAAACCATCTGGTCCTGGAGCTTTATCCCCTCCTAACCCTTTCAAGGCTTGAACTACTTCACATTCATTTATTGTCCCCATCAGAGCTATGTTCTGGGCTTTAGTGATCGTTGCTGGTATGATATTCAGAACCTCCTCAACCCCATATTCATCCCTTTCTTCTTGCTGCCTTCTATGTGAAAAAAAGTTTACAGCTTCCTCGTTTATTTCTTCACTTTCTTTCTTCTGAATACCATTCATATCTTGGATTTCGTAGATGCTATTTGCTGCTCTTCTGACTTTAATTGAGTTATGAAAGAAAGTAGTGTTTCTGTCCCCTTCCTTTAGCCACACTTCTCTGGATTTTTGCCTCCAAAAGGCCTCTTCTTTGTTTAGACAAACTTCCAGTTCCTTCCTTAAAAATTTCTCAACCTTGAAATCTTCTTCAAACATATCATTTTCTATAACTTTGAGGCTTAGAATTCTTAATTTCTCTTCAACATCCTTTTTTTTATCAAAAATATTACCAAAATGCTCACGGTTCCATATTTTAAGTTGTTCTTTTAAATATTGCAGCTTTTTAAAGAAAATAAAAGCTTTATTACCTTTTCTTGGTGGGGCCTGTTTCCACCATTCTTCAATCAATTCCGAGAAGCCATCTGATTTCATCCACATTGCCTCAAATTTGAAAGGGCATCTATCAGGCGTTTTTTCATCTTGAATCCTAAGTATTATAGGAAAGTGATTTGAACCTTGGTAAGGGAGAATTTCTGCATCACAGGACCAATTTACCTTTGCCCAATCCCCTGCCACGAAAAACCTGTCCAGCTTTTCAGCTATATGCACAAAACCTTCTCTTCTATTGGTCCATGTGAAGTCACCTTTTTTGAAATTTATATATATTAAACCATTCTTATTGACAAAGGCGCTGAAATCTTTTTGACTTTCTGAGAGCCATCCTTTCCCCCCTTTTTTGTCTTCCAGATTTAAAATGGCATTGAAATCCCCACCTAGGATAGTCACTTCATTGCTCGTTACCTGCACTTTCTCAGCTAGGGATTGCCATAATATTCTCTTCTGGGCATTGTTATTTGGCCCATAAACATTGATCACCCTAAAGAAGCAGTGAAGATGTTTGACATAAACCTTTGCCCATTGCCAATTTGCACTTGAAAAAGTCTCCGAGATGGATATTGTTTCTGATTTCCATAGAACCGCTAGACCTCCAGAAGCACCCTCTGCTCCTGTCAGCATGCATTCCCATCGCCTGATTTTTTTTATAAAACTAGCAAAATCTTCTTCTTTGATCTTAGTTTCTTGAAGAAAAACCAGACCAGGTTTTGATTGATCAAGGCACCTCTTGATCAACCGAATCTTGTTAGGGGCATTGCAGCCCCTGACATTCCACGATAGTGTTTTCATGGCTCCCGGGAAAAGGCTAAGCCTTTTCCCGATCTCAAAATTTTTGTTTGGCTTGCATCTTTGCCTGCTATTTCCAGCTTGACCCTGTTAGGTTTTGGTCCTCTTTTCCCTTTCCTTCCAACATTAGGCTTCTTCTTTTGTGTACTGGTTTGTTCTAAAGACCTTTCCTCCATGATGCTTGGCACTTTTGAAAGACCGAGGTCATTTAAAGGATCCTCTTCTGTGGGTGACTCCTCCTCATCTTTACCACTGCAACTATCCAAAGTTTCCTCAAAGGATTCGCTTAAGTTTCTGCCTAGGGAGACTTCAATATCTTTGAATACTAACTCCTCTTCTACTAAGAGCATCTGATCCCTCGGAGTTCTGTTCAAATCCTCCTTGTCTCCTGATAGATTTAGCTGATCATGTAATTCTGTTTCTACATTCTGTGAATCCAACCTTCCACATTCATCAACAGAGTTTGCCAGTCTTTGTGTTCCCATCTCTGCTGACTGAGTGTCTTCTTGCTCCTTATTAGCCCTCGGAGCTATCACTTCTTCCCAAGGAGTTTCCTCTACCACTTGAGTGGAGTTTTCTTTTTCCCCTAGGAAGTCGGTTACAACTGCTCTACTCTCCATACCCCTTTCTTTTATAACCCTCTGTGTAGGAAATTCCAGATTATCTTTTAAAATATTTGTGGGGGTTTGGTGGTTTGCTTGTAGATCCTGTTGCATCTGACCATCCATCTTCTCCAAATCATCTAGGAGCTTATTTACCTCTAGACCTTTTCCTTTCCAGTTTCTGTCATTTAGAACTGTTGCTGGAAGAGTGTTGTTAACCTCCCCTTCCCATATTTCAATCTGTTGCTTCCACACTCCATTATCCGTGCTAAGATTGATGTAATCTGGGCAAGGATTTCCCACTTTTAAAAGGATTAAGATCCTCGGGTGGGAAGAAGAATCTTTTTTATTTAGGGCCATCTCAAAACTTACATAATCCCCTATTGTGTTGCCTATCTGTGCTAGCACCTTCTCTTCCCAGTATTCTATTGGTAGATTATGAAGATTGATCCATATAGGGAGAGACTGAATTTTTTCTTTACTCAGGTCGAAATTTGGCCTCCATTCCTTGGTTATGATACCCTTTCCCTCCAATAAATAAGGACCATTGTTCAGAATGGCATCTTTGTCTGCTTTACTTGGTGCTATGCCCATATAGAAGCCATTCGAAAGGGTTTTTAAACTGCATTCCACCCCCCATAAGGATTTGCAACCCATTCTAACAGTTTTAACCGATAGCCACGGGCCCAGCCATTTAAAAAAGAAAGCTTTCTCTCTCAAATCATTAACAGATTCATTTAGATTTTCACTATTAATGCGGATAATAGACATTACCTCATAAGTGACATTTTCTTCTGAGATGTGGTTTGCCTCCTTCTCTGTCGATTTCGCCCCTTTGACTGCTTCCTCTGTTTGCTTTGGTATGTAAAATTTATGGGCAATCTTTGAGTAGTCAAACTTGTCAAAACGTCTGTAGAAACTCCTGTTTCTCCCATTTCCCCATTGCCTTTCTCTCCTTCCGTTTTGTCTTCTCTGTGGTTGAGGGAAACGCTCGCGTTCTTGGTAGGCAGGAAATGTTGAATGTCCTCCATTCCTCCTGTAGCGATTCATGGGCCATTTTCGAGAAAGTTGGTTCCCATAGGACCAGCCACCATGGCGCCGAAACCCCGAAAATCTTCCTTCGCCATGTCCAAAAAACCCTCTTCCTGAAGCAGAGGACTGTTGCCCCCCACGTTCAAATCTCTGGTTCGCCTGCTCCCGCTCCATTCTTTGATTGCATATGTTTTTGTACTTAAAACTAAAAGTTCATTTTATAATTAAATTCATGTGTTTTTAAATCACCAATTATAATGGGCTTTTGAAACTCATTTTGTAATGTCCCCATTTTTGTCGGCATCAAAATTTGAGAGATTATCCTATTATGGAGATCCTCGTAGGCTAATTATCGTGAATAGAGGGTCTTCTGTGGTAGTGGCTTGGCTTGGGAAGGTCTTGTCTTCTCTACCAAAGTAACGTGACTCGGACCCGGCTCGGACTCGGCAAGGGTAACTTGACTTGTGACCCGGCTCGAACTCGGAAATGACTTGGCGGTGACTCGGCAAAGTGAAAAAATCTCGAAATTTTGAGATTTTTCAGGATTTAAAGAACATTCCATGCACTCATTATTAAATAAAGCGTAAAGACACAATAACATCATTAAATAGAAGATAATTTGATCATAATGCACATACCTAAAGTTAAAAGTCAAACATACATTGATTACATAAGTACAATACTACAAAGGTAAATTGCTAAATACTATATTACTAGTAATTAAAGTTCAAATAGTAGTTGAAGGAAATATTATAAAAGTAAAACATAGAATCATATATAAAATGATAAATCCATGCAACCCTGCAAAATGTATATGTATTATGAAATGATAAATCCAACACATCAAGATTCAATGAATCAATAGTCATCATCAAATGTTCCAAATTCTGATCATATATTAAGTTAAACAAAGAGTTAAAACAAGACTATAGCTATGACTCCTAATTAGAGTCCTCATCGTCATCATCATCGTCATCGTCATCGTCATCGTCATCGTCATCGTCATCTGACCTCATCCCCAACCTCAGCCTCAACCTCAGGCTCAGTATAATATATAAAATGCCTCTTAGTAAGGCGTCTAAGGTAGGTCCTGGATGTTTGAGTAGCCATAACATCAGCCTGTGAGGTGCCTCTAGGATCAACTGTAGTCTCTGGCTCTACCAATGCCTGTGAGGTGCTACTAGGAACAACTGGAGCTCTCTGGTCCTCTGCTGCCATAGCCATAGCCATAGCTTTAGCCTGACCCTCTCTATCTGCCTGGTCAAGCCACTATAGGTCCTCATGAAAGACAAGATCAGTAGCCTCAGTGATCCACTCAGACTCTGGATCAACCTCCTCTAGAGTAATCGGAGAGGTTTCACTATCCAAAATCTCCCTGATCCTAATGTGCAAATTGTAATGCACAAAGACTAACCTATTCATTTTCTGCACAGACAACTTGTTACGACTCTTTGAGTGGATGTGCTCGAACATGCTCCAGTTGCACTCACATCCAGAAGCGCTACTTGGCTGGCTCAAAATGCGGATGGCAATTTGTTGAAGGTTTTTGGTTGAAGGTCCACACATTTGCCACCATCTATCTGAATTTTGAAAAAAGGAAAACAAAAAAATATTAGTGTCATTTCAAAATTTGAACTTTAAAGTTTAAAGCTAGAAATTTAGAAACTAGATTGTATAAGGCTTAAGTTGCAATTTTTACTTGGCTGCAATTTTGTACGACCTTCTTTGCAAATTTGACTTGAAAAAATGGGCCTTGATGCATTATTATAGGCATCCATCTCAAGCAATATATTTGTGAGATTAGGGGACATCTTTGATGTTACTGTGTATAGGCCACTAAGAACCTCCTCATCTGCCTTGAAATCGTCACGGAAATGGTATGCCGGATTGAGGTAATAGGTTGCTGCGTGGATGAGCTTATGAAGCTGATTTTGCCATCTCCTATCAATTATGTCCCAAATAGGGCCATAGTTTTCCTCAACTCCTACATATTTGGCCTTAATAGCCTCCTTGACCCTATCCATGCCCTCATAAATGTAGCCCATAGAGGGCTTCTCGTCATTAGCAACTCGTAGGAGGGCTACAAGGGGCTCAGTGATCTACAAAACAATTAAACAAAAAAACAATATAGTGAATGATGAAACTTTGCAAAGTTGCACAATGAAAATGAAACAAAAATATGTATGAGATAAATTAATTTATAAAATTTTAAGACTTAAGCTTTTAAAATTTAAAATTTAAATTACCTCCACAATCTTCGTATATGGCTCCCAAAAACCTTCATCATCATAATTGCATTTTGTTGCATCTATCCTTGCAGGGCTATTGGCAAAGGAGGAACTCTATTCTGGACTAACAAACATGCACCTCAAATCTAACCTTGCAGTCAGCAAGGATTTTAGTGTGAAAAAATTAGAGACAAATCTTGTGATACTAGGATGAGCCAACTCCTTTCCCTTCGTGTATTGCCTCATAGTGCTGAGGACCAAGGCATGATTATAGATGAACTCACAAAGATTTTTGGCCTTGGTAACACATGATTTCACCCATACAAGCTTGTCAATATCCTCTAACATGAGGTCGATGCAATGGGCCGCACAAAGAGTCCAAAAGATTTTTGGGTGTCTCTCCATCAAAAGTTTCCCTGCAGCAATTTCAAATTAGTTAGTAAAGAATGAAAATTTTTGATGTATTAAAAAATTGTTAATTTTCAAAATTTAATGAAAAGCTAAAACAAATTTTTTAGAAGTAGAACTTAGAAAATTAGAAGTTAAAATTTTACCTGTAGCAACATAATTAGCTGCATTATCAGTCACCACTTGGGCAACATTGTCTTCCCCCACCTGTCTTATGACCTCAATAGTCTCACATAAGAATTTTGCATTTTTGACATGTGAGGAAGCATCTATAGACCTCAAAAACATGGTGGATCCTGAAAGTGAAAATTAAACAAAATAATTATCATTCGAGAATCAATAGTCAATAAAACAAAATTTTCGTTATTCAATAATACATTAAATATTAGATTTCAAGAAGTAGAGGATGATGAATTACCTCTGTTAGAAACAAGAAAATTTAGGAGGGTCCTATTCCTCCTATTTGTCCGTCCATCCGTCATAATGGTACACCCCTTTTGGCTCCAAATCTTTTTATAGTCCTCCAACTCAAGTTTCATCTCCTCAACCATATCTAGTAAGAGGGGGCCACTCAACTCATCTTCAGTGGGGGCTTTGAACTCCGCACCATAGATGGAAACTGCATCAATTATCCCCTGGCAATAAGGAGTTCTGTTACATTTATAAAAATATTTTAATTAACATGTTTCAAATTTTCAACATCAAGTTAAAAGTATAAAATTGAATTTAAATTTTAAAACTTAAAACGTAAAACAATCAAATATAAATGAAGTTGAAGTACCTGGCTGCTATAAATGGAACGTTGCAGAAAAACCAAAACTTCCAAATTGCTCTTATTCCAGCTTCATGTACCTCCCTATTCCAGCCGAAGCTCTCAAGTGAGGGTTGTGCACCAGGAGTGGAATGCGGTACAAAAAAATTATCCAACCTAGATTTTTTGACTCTAGGACGAAAGGTAAAGCCAGTAGGCCCAGTACTACTAGAAGGGGCAGCAGTCGTAGCAGTAGCACCACTAGCAGTGCAAGGAATAGATGTAGAAGAAGTACGACTAGCAGAAGCACTAGGACGATATGGGGGAAGGGAAGAACCTTCTCCAACACAACCTACTGACTCAAAAACATTTCCAGATGAGCGTGGAAGGGAACTAGAACCAATTTGAGCTAACTCTTCTAATTGTTTTTTTTAAAATTATTTTTCTTGTTCATATTTTTCCAAGGCTACATAACAAAAACGTTGAGCCTCAACAGTTGCAAGTCTACAAGGCTCATTACCATGACCACATACGCTAGCAATATGGTATTTCAATCTATTTATCCCTCTACTATTATTGGTTTTGCAAAATAGGCATTTTGTTTGAGTTCTAGTTCTATCCAAAAAGTCTATGGTGAACTTCCAACACTCATCTTTTTTATTGCCTTTAGAGAGCTTGAGATTTTTACCTCCAGGAGCCATTATGAGCAAGGAAAAATGTAAAGGTTGCTGCAATAAGACATTTTAGACCAAATATTACCATTTAAGCATTGTATTTTATGAAGATTTAAAGTAAAAAAAAACTCATAAACAAACAAAAAAAATTCATCCAAAAAACCCATAAGCGTAGAGAAAAAAATATCAAAATCTAAAAAATCAACTCTTACCTCTTTTAAATGCTTTGAGAAGTGTTAAGATGAGCTCCTTTAAACTCCTTGATGATCTAAATGCAAGCTCCAATGTCACAAATGCACGCTTTTCTCCTCTTTCTTTCAGCTGGTTGCAAAACAAGGAAACTCTATTTCTCTTCTACTTCGCTCTCTCTTTCTTCTTCTCACAATAGAGTGTTATGGAAGCCCTTTTAGGGTTATAAGAGTGAGGAAGAACAAAAAAAACATTAAAAAAGTATGCAAAAAATATTATTTTAAGCACCTGATCTTCTGCCTACTGCGGTCGGGTCAAGCTGTCTGAGTCAGGCGAGTCACGCCATTTGACTTGCCACTCGCGAGTCACGGGTCATTATGACTCGGCTGGGTCATTGTGGCTCGCTGACTCGCGTGACTCACATGACTCGCCATGAGTCACGTTACTCTGTTCTCTACAATTCAGTAAGCTATCGGTTGGTCTTCGTCTAGCTCAGATTGGACTTTGTTTGGGCATAGTTTTGTTTACTTACTATTTGTGGTAGGTCAGGTGTTAATTGAGATGGACCCTTTCTATTTTTGGAAAGTGCATTTGGTCACGTGGAGAAATAATAGGTATGACTTCTATTTCAAATGACATATTTAAATGATGAGTATTTTGGGAGTTATTATATTTTTAGTGGCCAAATTATTATTAAATAATCAAATGGCTTATTATAAAGTTATAATTTAACTTTATAATTTCACTTAAGTTGAAGGTTGAGTTATCATTAGAAAGAGCCATTTATTAATTAGTAAAGTCAAATCAAGTGAAAGAATCTTATGGAAGCTTCTAATTAATGTTGTGTGGTAAAGCTTCTTGAGTGAAATTACGTTTTGGCAACAAAAAGGCATATGGAGGTTATAAATACAAGCCCATTTGTTGAGAAAAGCATGGTTGAATATTAATTTGCTTTTGTTGCCTTTGTGGTTTTTCTGAGGTTCTGATTTTCAAATCCCTTGCTGAGGTATAAGGGTTTGATCTGAGGTTTTTACTCCATTGCTGAAGTATAGTGGAGATTGGTTTCTTGTGAATTCTAGGATTTTCATGATGGCTTCTCATATTGTATTTCCTGTGGCTGAGGAGCGATTGTTGGTTGGAATGATTTAGTGTCTTCTTTTATTGTATTGACTGTGGCTGAGAGGGCAATTCTATCTTGGAGATTTTGGTAATTTATCTTAGATTTTTGGTAATTTCTGATTTGGATTTCTCAAGGCTGGACATTTGTGGTTTTGTTGGTGATAAAATCTTTATGTGATTGCAAGCAGGAATTGTCTAAAGCATACTAATTTAATGAATAAATTCAAATTTGTTGTTTCAGATTTAAATGTGCAAATTCACATGGCAGATTTATATACTAGTGCCTGATATTTATTTGAGCAATGTATAAGGCTAAGCTTAACTGAATTTGTGAACAATTGTTGCATTTTTCGATACTGTGTTTGGAATTTTAAATACCATATATTTAGTGATAATTGGGTTGTTTGCCAAGTGTTTGTTGAAATGCCAAATGTATGAATAAGTGGTATTGCTAGAAGCATAACTGAATAGGGTTATTACACATTTTCATGTAGGTGCAAAATTAAGGCGAATTCTTTATTCATTTTAATTCAAAGTGGTGATTTTCGATCCAAATACACATGTTTTTGATTAAAAAAGATACTTTCCTTTAAGTCTAAAGAATAAGTGGCGATTTTTAAGCAATTGCATATGTTTTATAACATATTTAAATGCTTATAAGAAGTCCATTGACTTATAGAACCCACCTAAAGAAAAGGTGGTGTGTTTATATCATATTGCATATATTTCCCAATATGCATATGATTCCAAAAAACGCGTTCAAGATTTAAGTAGCGATTTTCAACCTTTTGGCATGTTCCTAAAAGACATGCAGTCGCCTTCAAAAGTGGCATTTTCCTTTTTTAAAGGTTAAGTAGCGATTTTTTGTGCTAATGCATGCATTTTGGTGTATGTAAGACTCTCAAAAAACACATTTTAATACATGCATTTGAACAGGTCTACATGGCGGTGTTTTTCATTGTCATTACACATGTTTTGAAAGCATGTATGCACTTTCAAATAATGTGTTTGTGCCCTATCTAGAGCTGGTGGTGATTTTTGGTGAAAATGCATACGTTTTTGTGATGCAATAACCTCCCAAAGTTGCATTTCATACTAGCAAACCATGTTTTTTTTAAGCAGCAAGTTTTAGGAGAAACACATATCTTTTTGACATGTTGATTTCACTCTAAAAGCATGTTAACTCCCATTGAAGGCATAGGCCGTGATTTTTAGATGAAAAGCATATGACTCTCCATATCAATTTGGGCAAAAAAAGCCCGTTTTGGGTCTGATTTCCATCAAAATACCTTGTGATTTCAAGACATTTTTGCATCAAATCTCTTCAAAGGGATTTCAAAGGTAAGTTTTTTCAATTCCAAGCTTGTTTTTCATCAATTTGCAAGCTAATCTTTTCCCTAGATGCCATTTTTATGTCTTGGCATTTGAAGTTGCTAGGTCAAATGTTGTTCCACATTTTGGGCATTGTATTTTTCTAACCATCTCCATATGTCCAAATTCGAACCATGTTATGAGGATTTCAAAATCTATTTAAGTCTTGGCTTTGGACAAATCTAAAATCTCCGAAATCTCTTGGATTCTTTTCAAGTTTTCTCTAGATTTGGATAAGGATTTATTTTTCTCATTCTTGGTGGAGTTAAGGTAATTTCTTTTGGTTACTTTCTCTAAGAGATTTGCATATATTTGTTTGAATGCAAATCTTTGTCATTTCCATTTTCAGATTTGCATGTTTTTGTGTTAATGAAGTTGCTCTTTCTACTTGCCACCTTCTTCTCTAGGTTGCATATGGAGGGTCTCATCTTACTTGCATATGCAATCAGGTGTAAAATCCCATTTTTAAAAGAAAGATAAGTTCGTTGTTCCCTCACATGTGAATGCAAGTTAAAACCCCACCATTACATATTCCATGTACCTCCATATGGCTGCCCTATGGTTGAAGGCTTTCCCACATGCTTACCAGTTAGAGTTTCACATTTTGCACTTGTTAAAACGTGAGATGCTCAATCTATTATTCATTTTCCCCTTGCTCACTTAATTCCAAGCTTGCTGGTCACATATGTAATTCACTCCAAAACACCCGTTTTAGGCTATTTTACCCTTATTTTTTCCATCCATTTTTCCCATCCATACCTTATCAAAAATCCATCAAAATCTTGCTATGGATTCTTTACATGAAGACATTATCATTTTATGACATTTTCATGTAACAGTTGTGCAAGTGTACCATTTTGCAATGTCAAGAAAACCTACTCTAGCAAAGAGCAAAGACAAAAAGAAGATGAAGTGTCAATACAATCAATATCATAACTCTATCCCTTCATCACAAGTAACATCATATTGTGATGAAGTACGAGATACTTATATTTCTCACATGAACATTGAATATTTCTTTGTGAGAGTTGATGCTACAGCTACTAAAGATACGGCGTGGATCAAGCGGAATCATATTCATTTTCTGTCCACTTCTCCCTTGTGGATCAAGGGGATTCATGCTTGCATGTGCGAGACACTTTGATGTAGCTTCACGAACCACCCAAAGACCAAGATGATAATACTATCATTAGTCTCGATCTTAAGACTGTTCATCATATATTTCATGTTCCTCACACTCCAGTTGTTACAAATATCACAAGGAAGAATGTTATGGAGTGGTGGAATGAGGATACTCCTTATTGTACCAAGTTTGTAAATGACAACTGGTTGATCACCAAGAAGCCAAATCTTGTTAGATGGCTAGTCAAGGGAGTACGCTGATGTGATTTCAAGGAAGAAATCGATGACCTCATCACACTTCTCAGTCGCTTGGCAGGGCTCAAGGTTTCAAACATCTTCAAACCCATGATGTATAAGTACATCTCACTCATAATAAGGTAAGAAAAGAATGTGTTTTGGGCTAAGTTGGCGAGTGACTCAATATGTGAGCAATTAGTGAACATGGTATCTACTAGTGTGTTCAACATGAACTCCTACATGGTAAACATTGCTGCTGCTCTGGGCACATTTTTTGGTTTATCAACAAGACATGGAAGGTCTATAGTTCATGTGTGGGAGTACCATGAGAAGTCGCCCTTAAAGAAAAGTCTGATACACTTTAAAACGGTTTTGGATGCCTTCTTTGGGCATTTTATGAGCTTATTTGATCAAGAACTTCCTAATAGGCGAGTATTTGATGAAGCATGGAACAAGGTAAATAATTATGGTTGTATGTTTTTACAGTTTCCCAACTTTACATATCTACGAGTTGGATGCTTAAAGGGAGAGTCATACACACTACCAAGATACCCTACCGATAAAATCATACTCATGGAGTTGGCAAGGCGACTTATGGAAGTACAGGCTTGTCAATCTAGTTTGCACCGGCCCGAAGTGAGAATCTCATCTCGAAATCCATTGAAGATCGGAGGATACTCAATAGACACCGTGCCTAAAGAAAAGAACCTGAAGTTTGAACTCCAAAGGATCATGTTGAAAAAGTTTGCAGCTAGGAGTTGTTTCGATTGGAGAGAATTGCATGACAAGATGAGAAAGCAGTTATTGCATATACATCATCTAGAAGATCTCTGGATTGATATACGTATCGAGGTGGATATACGACGCATGGATTATACTCGGTTGATTGTGAAGCAGATTGTAGATTTCAATTTGGCATCAATTCCTCCTGGATTTGAAGATGATGATCATATCCTAGATCTTGAATATTTTCAGTATGATTTGGAGAAGTTACCCCTTCTTCCTCCTACATGGTCATGCAAGGAAAATACGTCCATTGGGATAGATTCTAGTCTATTCTTCCTAATACCAATACATGGATGAAGAGAAGGGGTCTTAAATGCATCAAAATAAAGTCTAGCAAAGACTTTGATCCTGCTGGTCCGATTGGTTTAAGATAAAAAATAAAAGGTAAAGGTAAAGATGACACATCCTTGTCTGTATTTTAACCTCCTGCTCAAAGTTTTCCCAAGTTGTCTATCAAAGGAGGAAAGGATTTAAGATTACTTGAGGTAAAAGGGATTGATTCTCTATCAATTCAAGTTGATTCAAGTGATGATGAAGGGAGGAAACCAAAGGAGTCATCACCTTGTGCTTATGTCCTCTTAAGGTTCTTGTTGCAACTTCTCTTCCAGATTTGGCTTCAGTATTAGATGAATTCCACGATTCACCTTTAGGTGTTGCTATGGTTGCATTCTCCATTGAGCATCCATCTTTTGAAGATTCTGTGACTATTACACCCACATTGGTCATGTCCTTAGCTGCACTTGCACTAGAAACCCAAGGAGATCAGTATGATTTTGAGAATGTTTTTGATACATACTCCTTGTGAATTCCTTCTGCAACTATTTGGTTTACGACATTGCTTGATGTGTCTTCAGCTTAGTTTGAGTAATTCATGAATGAGGTCATACATACCAGTCCTAATACGACCATTTAGATTGAGACACCAGCTATAGTTACTATTGTTATGCAAGGTAATCCATAGTTAACAATGGTAACTACTTCAATCAATGCATCTTCCTTCAACCGTCCTCCTTGGTTGAGCACTATCACATAGAAAAGGAAGAAAGAAGAAATCCCACTTGAGGAGTTTGATAGGCAAGTGAGCAAACCAAGGGTCTCAAAGAATAAGAAAGCTAAGATAGTTTCTCGATTAGTGGTTGACGAAAATCACATCAAGTATGCTGAATTCGCTGGATCACTTGTGGAGAAATCTACTAAAGACATGCAATATGCTGATTAAAAAATCACAAGGGTTGAACTTGGTAAACAAACAAGGCTGAGTTATCAACAAGATGCAAATAAGGCAGTCAACTTTCTTTCTTGAAAGAATGATGAACTATGGGAAAAGAAAATGAAACTCAAAGAGGAGAATGCACGTCTATTGGGAATGATTGAAGAAATGAAGAGGTCCTCCACGGGTAGTAAACTTGTTTCAGTTGTATGTACAAAAAGAGAGAAGTGGAAGACACATGCCATAGATGAATGGGCAACCAGCATTGAATCAAAAGTTTATCAACTGGTTCATGATATTTACAGAATGCCGAGGAAGGGTAAGGAAGTTGTTGCTCAATTAAGTGATATTCAAAGATCACTTAAACAACAATTCCAGTTGTTAGACGGGGATATTGGTTCTTGCAAGAGTATGATGAAGCTTGACTTGAAGGGTTTATGTGCTTATGAAGTCATCTCATCTATTGAGATGTATCATGATTATAGGCATTTGATAATTAACAAAGAACAAGTTTCGCAACACTCATGAAGGATGTAGGGGTGACACTAGTGAAGATTGGTGAGCAAAAACCCATGATCAGTGAATGCTTCAAGAAGTTCTCTGTCACAACCCTATATTTACATATAATAAATCCTTTGAACATTTTTTAGTAAATGATATTTATCAAATATTACAAATAAATATTATTGATAATAATGCCAATTAATATGTTTACTAAATAATAATAACAATATTGAATATAAGATGAATATCATAAAGATATTGATTACTAGCATCGAATATAAAAATTGTCTTAATCCACAATATTCATGAAGATATTAATTAATAAGAGATGATAGTCAATGATGACTTAGTGCTTAAGAATTTAATCTTTATAAATAATAATAATCAAGATATTTACATCTTACTTATAAGCATGCTTAAATAATAACACTATAATATCATAAACTACTAAATAACTATAATAATAAGTAAGCTATAATTCAAGATATAATGAATCAATTAGAAAGATAATAGATTATACAAGAATATTAATAAGTCAATAAAGGGAAAGTATAATACCAAATTAGAGATGGCTCACTATTATTAAGGATATGCAACTATTCAATAGGACACGTCTCATGGGGACCCAATGATCAATTTGCAGTGTATAAATTCAAACATTGATACACATCAACGAGGGGGGTTGGGAGGGAGAAAAGGAAGAAAATCAGAGAAGGATATAAAATGATATAAGAAAAAACGATCTCATTCGAAGGTGACAGTACCAATATCGCTGAAGAATAATAAGATCAGTGAATATAACCAAACGAAGGCATTAAAGACATGATTTTGGTAGAGAGAATTGTACTTGGTGACGTTAACCCCATCAACTACATCAGTCAAGAACATAAACTAAGACAAAGAAAACACAATAATGTTTAGAGGCATCGACAAGTGGTCATACGCAAGCCAGTATAATAGTTGGGTATTCCACTAGAATAGTTGGTAGATTGCTAGTGACGTGAACACAAACATATAGGGATCAAACTCACACAAAACAGTAATTCACATATTCATTTTGCTAAGCCTCCAACCACTGACTACGAGTTATGTCAGAGGTCATGGATGACTTTAAAGGCACAATCAATACAAACTTAGAACGTTGACGTTAGCACCACTATTCAATATGGTAGATGACTGCATGGTCTTATTCAATAAATTTGTAGTGGCAAGAGAAGCGATTTCAAAAGAATATGGTGCAGAATTATAATATTGGGTGGAGTCAAACGAAGGGCTCAGGGACGCTTGAAGATACTTATGAAGCTTTGTTAATTGAATAATATTGACTAAACTTGCTATATAGTTCCAAACTTGTTATCACATCTATTTTCTCCACTAAAAAATTATAGTTCTCATATAATCATTACCTAAATTGATTCAACCACGCGAAATAGGAGTAAGAACTAGTTAGTGAGAGTAATTTGTAGATTCGTGGAAGCAGCATATGTACAAAGAAACTAGAGTCAATGACCAACAACGATAAGGAGTGGAAAATATTAAATAAGGAACATCAATTGTAATTACAATAAGATATAGGGCCATCGAGACAAATAGAGTGTTGACTATTATATATCTTTCGCTTGCTGAATTAAGAAGAAACTATAAGAGTTTAGAGAAGTGAGAATAATATTTTAGAGAATTAAGTGATATCAGATGAGAACTTTATGGTTCCTAGAGACCAAGTTAATCTTGGTAGTGGACATCCATTATGGATGTCGAGTTTCTCTTAAGAGAACTCAGAGTTAGAGGGCATTCTTGATTGAATGTCAGGATTCCAAATTGGAACCCAGAGAGAGATTTTTAGAGAATCTCTAAGAGACAACATATATATTGTAGTGGTCAAACATATGCATATGTCAGAGATAAGAGACTTGGTAGAGGTGGGATCTCTACCAAGTAGTGTTACCAAAGATCCCAAAGAGGCCTAAGGGAGAAGCTCTTTCTATGATGATTACCTAATCAAGATACAATTCTCACCAGAGGGTTAGGTGGTTTGAGAAGGATCTCTTTCGAAGGATTAGGAAGGGTGGTATGGGTAGTATTTAGATTAGTATTTACTTAATCTAATATTTTAAAAGTGTTTTACATATAATGTTTCTATATTATACTAACGAAAGGTTGCAGGTTACAACATTCAAATTTAATCTCGAAGAGGGGACATTACAATGGTAGGAGAGCATGATCTTGTCATCCTGGAGGGTCATAGAATAATAATAATGATAATGGTAATAATAATATTAAAAATAATAAAATAAAATTTAAAAAACTCAATTTTTTAAAAAAGAATGTGAACATATATAATTAAAAAATATATATATTTGTTTGTAATAGTGGATAAATTATAGTTTTGTAATATTAATTTCCTAAACACGAAGAGAAATATGCCTCAAAATTTTGTTTACCAATTTATCAACATGAAGAGAATAATTGCTTGAGGACAAGCAAATTTAGTAAGGGTGGATTGTCATAACCCTATATTTACATATAATGGATCCTTTGAATATTTTTAGTAAATGATATTTGTCAAATATAACAAAAAATATTATTGATAATAATGTCAATTAATATGTTTAATAAATAATAATAACAATATTGAATATAAGATGAATATCATAAATATATTGATTACTAGCATCGAATATAAAAATAGCCTTAATCCACAAAATTCATGAAGATATTAATTAATAACAGATGATAGTCAATGTTGACTTAGTGCTTAAGAATGTAATTAATATAATTAATAATGATCAACATATTTACATCTTACTTATAAGCATACTTAAATAATAACACTATAATATCATAAACTACTAAAAATAATGATAATAAGTAAGCTATAATTCAAGAAATAATGAATCAATTAGAAAGATATTAGATTATACAAGAATATTAATAAGTCAATAAAGGGAAAGTATAATACCAAATTAGAGATAGATCACTATTATTAAGGAGATGCAACTATTCAATAGGACACGTTTCATGGGGACCCAACGATCAATCTGCAATGTATAAATTCAAACATCAATACACATCAACAATGGGGGAAGGAAAAAAATTAGAGGAGGATATAAAACAATATAAGCAGAAACGATCTCATTTGAAGGTGACAGTACCAATATCGCTGAAGGATAATAAGATCAGTGAATATGACCAAACGAAGGCATTGAAGACATGATTTTGGCAGAGGCAATTGTAATTGGTGACGTTAACCCCATCAACTACATCAGTCATGAATAGAAACAAAGACAAAGAAAACAAAATAATGTTTAGAGGCATCAAAAGGTGGTCATACACAGATTGGTAAAATAGTCTGGTATTCCATTGTAATGGTTGGCATATTGCTAGTGACGTGGACACAAACAGATAGGGATCGAACTCACACAAAATGGTAGCGCACATATTCATTCTGCTAAGCCTTCAGCCACTGACTACGAGTATATCAAAGGCCATGGATGATGTTAAACTTAAAGGTACAATCAATACAAACTTAGAATGTTGACGTTAGCACCACTATTCAATATGGTAGATGACTGCATAGTCCTATTCAATAAATTTGTAGCGGCAAGAGAAGCGATTTCAAAAGAATATGGTGTGGAATTATAATATTGGGTGGAGTCAAACGAAGGGATCGGGGACGCTTGAAGATATTTATGAAGGTTTGTTAATTGAATAATATTGACAAAACTTGCTATATAGTTTCAAACTTGTTATCACATCTATTTTCTCCACTAAAAAATTATAGTTCTCATATCACCATTACCTAAATTGATCCAACCACGAGAAATAGGAGTAAGAACTAGTTAGTGAGAGTAATTTGTAGATTCGTGTAAGCAACATATGTACAAAGAAACTACAGTCAATGACCAATAGTGATAAGGAGTGGAAAATATTAAATAAGGAACATCGATTGTAATTACAATAAGATATAGGGGCATCGAGACAAATGGAGTGTTGACTATAATATATCTTTAGTAACAATCCATTTGACCTAATATAAAGGAGTTGCAGAATTAAGAAGAAATTATAAGAGTTTAGAGAAGTGAGAATAATATTTTAGAGAATTAAGTGATATCAGATGAGAACTTTATGGTTCCTATAGAGACCAAGTTAATCTTGGTAGTGGACGCCCATTATGGATGTCGAGTTTCTCTTAAGAGAACTCAGAGTTAGAGGGCATTCTTGATTGAGTGTCGGGATTCCAAATTGGAACCCAGAGAGAGATTTTTAGAGAATCTCTCTCTCTCTCTCTCTCTATATATATATATATATATATATATCTATATATAGATATATATATATTGTAGTGGTCAAACATATGCATATGTCAGAGAGAAGAGACTTGATAGAGTTGGGATCTCTACCAAGTAGTGTTACTAGAGATCCGAAAGAGGCGTAAGGGAGAAGCTCTTTCTATGATGATTACCTAATCTAGATACAATTCTCACCAGAGGGTTAGGTGGTTTGAGGAGGATCTCTTTCGAAGGATTAGGAAGGGTAGTATGGGCAGTATTAACTTTATCCAATATTTTTAAAGTGTTTTGCATATAATGTTTCTATATTATATTGATGGATGGTTGCAGGTTACAACATTCAAAATTAATCCGAAAGATGGGACATTACACTATCATGTGGAGATATCACCGAGAATGATGAACTCAGGAAAGACGAGAATATTCATATAAAGTTCACTGAAACAATTTGCCTACAGTTTGAGTCAAATATTTTCAATCTCAGTGTAATGAATACATTTGCAAGCTGGAAGTGTTCATTAGATGAACTACAAAGAAAAAGGAGGTTTCTGTCGAGAAGATTTCAGAGGCAGCCAATACATATCGAAAGATCATAATGGTTGTTGAGTACACTGGTGAGCCTAATGCTGAGGTTGTGCGGAATTCACTAAAAAAATTTGCAAAGATTATTGAGACCCTAGGAACATTTCAAATTTTCATATGCTTTCAGTAGAGTAGTTGTAGGAAGAATACATTTAAAGAGCATTCTTGTTGTAAATATAGGATAACAAATACCTGTATAATCAGCTCATGTAGTTTAGTTGCAATCACATTAGGCGTGCAACTTTGAATAAAGACAAAGTAGTTAGGATAAGTATGGGTGGTTGTAGTTGTTCCACTTTTTCCTCCACCTTTCTCTCTTCGTTTTTCCTATATAAGGAAGTGAGTTCATTGTAAATAATTTTGCTCTATAGGAGAAGGCTGGACTTGTGACTAGAAGTCTTTGTATTTCTTGTTGCAAATCTCTAAAGTGAATAAATAAGCAAGTTTTTCCCAAACTTTGTGTTGAGATACTTGGAATTGATCGTTGCCTCTTATGTTAACATTGATTTATTCATCTTTGTTTCTTCTCTCTAAAAGCATTTGAGTGTTTGATGTTGTTTTTGAAAGACTTTGAGCTTTCATAAATGAGATTAATCTAGTTTGATAGTGGCTGCAAGTACTAGGATTTGAAGACTTTAAGCTTGATCTCTTAGTATATTATTTCATAGTTGGATAGTTGAACAAAGACTTTAAGCTTTATTAGCTATTTGCACTTTTGTTTCAAGAAGATTGCTTGTAGGAGACTTTGGGTTCTTGCTATCAACCCCACAAGTTAAGCTATAACTGCTGTCATAAGGTTGTTCTTATGTCAATACTTAAGCCACCGGTATTACCGTAGCAATAGATTCATTTTGTTTAATTGCAAGTAGTAGTTGGTAATGTAAAATCATTCCTGAAAAAAGAGGGATACCACCGTTTTGTTAATTCCAGAGAGGTTTTTGTTGTAGCCACCTACGATAAGAAGGGAGCCTCCACTATTGGTGAGAGGAGAGATTTATCTCACTACACCATTGCCTAAAGTTCCCATTTTGTAAGCTGTGGTTACAGTGGCTTATAAAATTTTTAGCCAACAAAGTCACAAGTCACTGAAAATGTTCAGTCTTTCATAAAAAGTTTCAAAGGAAAGGACAAAACAGTTGAAATAAATCTCTACTATCTGTGCATGGGCAGCAACGGTATATTTTC
Source organism: Cupressus sempervirens (assembly GCA_028749045.1). Taxonomy (NCBI): domain Eukaryota; kingdom Viridiplantae; phylum Streptophyta; class Pinopsida; order Cupressales; family Cupressaceae; genus Cupressus; species Cupressus sempervirens. The sequence continues at coordinate 580,140,831 of CM053785.1, forward strand.
TACTTCTTATTATATGTCTTCCTTTAATCATATGGAAATGAGTGATATTTGATTGAGATTTAGCTTTAGGAGATTTTCTCTCAATTTGAAATATATAAATAATCTATTTTTTTATTAAAAACATCGAAGGGTCCTCAATTTTAAGGGGCAAGACATTGAAGAGTCAAGAGTCAAGACAATGAAGGGTCAAGGCAATGTTTTATATTTATTCGAGAAGGAATTCACTGAGATATATTGATATTCGTTTCCGAGTGATTGCATAAAAGAAGGGTATTTTCATTTATTGTATATAGATCATAGGGATGATGATCATTGCTTCAGTCTCAGCCTAGTATTGAGCATATTGTAAATCTGTCTACAGCTCATTCATTAATAAAATGATTCTTATGTGGCTGGGTTTTTCAAATTTCCCCTCAAGCTGGAGGGTTTTCCCTGGATAAGTTGCTGTGTCTTTTGTTCATTTATTTTTGTTTGTCTTTATCTTCATTTCTCGTATGAATGTTCAACATGGTATCAAAGCTTATATCATCTGGGGAGAGCAGGGGCATATAATAATGGAGCCTTGTCGAACTCTTTAGGAGTTTTTTTGGAGAGATGAATGAAAACCTTGTGTTCTTGTGGGAGTGGAATTGTGATAGAGTCTACATTTGGGATAAATCTGTGAAGTCTCATTTGGAGACAAATTTACAGTCATAAGGTAACAAGAGCAATTTATGTTCATCTTGAAAGTAATTCTATTTATTTTGAATATTATCTTAGCTGGATATCGGCTTGAATGAAATATTGGGAATATTACAAAGGGTCAATTCAAATAATAATTATTTACATTGTGAGTATTGCCATTGTAATATTTGTGAAGGCTCTGTTTATTATACAGAGGTAATATTAAGGAAGTTAATTTTCATTTTTCTAGACCCTGCCACTATAGCAGAGATGAATACGAGGAAAACAAGTATCAGGCATTTAATTTTATTGATGCCAATATATTTAATGTGTTATTTGTATTGAATGAGTAGTGTCGTCCATAAAAGTTAGAATTGATATAATTATTTTGGGGCTGAAGTTGGGTGAAAAGATTTGAGAAAAAGAAGAGTTCCTATTGGCTCATCCTGTAGTTGTGAATTTACATATTGAAGCCATGAATATATGTGCTACAAATCTGTGAGTTAATCTAGTATCATGAATGGTTATTTCTTTTGCAAGCTCGGAAATCGTGGGTTTATATTTTAATACATGGGCCATCCAAACTGAAGCATTTGCTAGGGAATTAATAGCAGAGGTGCTGACTCATAGAAGTGCGGCAAGTTCTCTATAATATATTTTCTAAAGTCACCATTGCAAGTTAAAATTCTGGTTCTACCACTACCATAACGGGAATATTTGGTTTCTGTAATTGTCATGGCTGGAGATATACATTTGGCACGATCGCTATTCATTGCAACTCCTACGTCTACAGTTCCCATCCATTTATTAACAACATCAACTAGTATTTTGCTGGACTTTATGTTCACAATTCTTTCACTGTTCAAATCTAATGGAAGAAGATTGATGTAGGGAACATTTTTTTGTAGCCACAAGTATTTCTGGGCTGTCTGGGGATGTTTGTTCTGTTTCAGAATTTAAATATATATTTAAAATGACACTTAATGGCACTGGATGGAAAAAATATTTTTTGCAGAGTGCCGATGGTGTTTATAGTTTATACCAGATAGTGGAGGTGATTAAAATGTTTACTGTATGGGGTAAATAGTTTAATGCATACAAACAATAGACAAGAACATGTAACATAGTAGTACTCCTTTTATTATTCGCATATATGCCGAAGAGATTACATAGTGCTTCCAATGAAGATTCCCATGATGATCCAAAGTCTGTTCCGGACGGTGTACATATACCCTTCCGAAGGGGTGACTCAACCGTCATGCGTCCTTTCGGATGCTAATCTACTCGTCGGCTATTTTATAACTTTACCGACAACATCACATCCTCCCCAAAAAGAAAAGTTGTCTTTGAATGACAATTACAAAATAGCCGACAGGTAGATTAGCATGTTGTCGGTAAAGTTATTAAATAGCTGACGGGTAGATTAGCATCCGAAAGGATGCGTGACGGTTAAGTCACCCCTTCAAAATGGTATATGTACACCGTCCGAAATGGACTTTGGATCATGGTGGTAATCATCATTGGAAGCACTATGTATTCTCTTCGGCATATATGCGAATAATAAAAGGAGTACTACTGTGTTACATATTCTTGTCTGTTGTCGGCATGCATTAAACTATTTACCCCATACGGTAAACATTTGGTGTTGTTGCCCCATGGACCTAGAACAAAGGCAGAGGAATGAAGACTAATGCCGAATCAACTTAACAAAATAAGAATAAGCTAAAGGAAAAAGATGAAATACGCACCGCACAAGAAATTTTGATTTTGGCACAACAGGCCGAATGCAGACGGAGGTTTCAGCAGATTGCCAATGGACACTGAAACACCGAGGAATTGTTGGAAGAGACTCGACAGTAGTTGGATTTGGTGGAAGAAACAAAGGAGGAATTTCTTAACCTATATACGTTGAGGGAATAGAATCTAGACGGAAGGGAATTAACTCGCACGGCTCGGAGTGCAGAGGGAGCACAAGTGTGGCGTGAACTCTTCGTCCGTGATACACTTCCGCAATGAAAAACTTTGCTTAAGGAAGACTTTTTCTACCAAGTAACACGGCTGTTGGAAATAAGAAGACTGTCTGAAACAGTGTAGGTGTGCAGAACAATGCGATTGTGGAGAATATCACAGGTGAGTAGAACAACACGAGTGTGTAGAAGAATGCAAGTGTGCAGAACAATGTGGGTGTACAGAACAACGCGGGAGTACAAAAAAGTGCGGGCCCACAAGTACCTCCAACTTGAATAGTAATGGCTGGACCAAACGAAAAATTGCCAAAGTTTGATGGTAATGGAACAGCCGATCCAATCAGACACTATAAGACATGCGAAACAATTTGGATGGCGAATGGCATAACTGACACAGATGAATGGGTCTGACAATTTCCAGCAACCCTAAGGGGTGTAGCAATTGATTGGTTTGTTGACGCCGATCTCCAAAAATTAACTACATGGGCGGGAGTTAAAAAGGAGTTTATCACCGAGTTTCAATTGCTGTGAGACGAAAACGAGATAGTAGCAGAAATTTACACCACAAAGCAAGGAAAAAATGAAACAGTCCATGTCTATGCCAGAAAACTAAAAGAATTAGTAAATAAAATGGAAAGTAAGTTGGTAGACAGGCTGAAAAAGAGATGGTTCATTGAAGGACTACACCCGGAGTTAAGGAAGAAAATGAAGATTGTGCTGCCATCATCATACACCGAAGCATACAATTGGGCGATGGACTTAGAGAGTGAACAAAAAACGAAAAAGAAGAAGCAAAGTAGCTCATCCGACTTAGATGACGCGTCTTTGGAAGAAGATAGCAGTGGTGACGAAAATGACAGCAAGAAGGTCCAAGTTCTCCAGAAGGATATGATCAGAATGATGAAGGAATTTAAAAATATGTAGAAAGAGACGAAGGGAAACGAGCTATGGTGCACAGAATGCAAGACAGAAGGTCACACGAAGGGATCCTGCACGAAAAACGAATTCTATGATATCTGTCAAATTATGGGACATTCCACAAAAGAATGCGCCTTCAATATGAAAATAAGAGGGCATCAATAAGTGCTCCTGACACAGGAGACTTCCACGTTGGGAGGGAGTAGAAACACTAGTAATGATGGTGCCACTTCGGGTGGGTATAGAAATAATAGAAGAGGGTAAAACAACAATAGCAACAATAATAATGGCGGCCGCAGCCGAATTCAGTATGATGCGAATGGCTGCCCGATGGTTCAATGCCGAGCATGCAATTTGTGGGGCCACTTTACATGGAACTGTACATCAAATGCACCAAAGTTGTTATGCAGATGGTGCGGTCTTGGAGATCATGAAGATGCCAAGTGCCCAAAATCAAGAGTGAATTTGATCAACATCGGCGCGAACGAAGAAGTCTTGGCAATCACCCGTAAACAAGAAAAACTGTACCCCGACCCGACGGAAGAAAAGAAGAGATTGGAAGAAGCGCAGGAGGAAATTGAGAAAGCAACGCAGGCAGAGAAATCACAATTGAAGGACACTACCAGTACCTCTATGAGGAACTACACAGAACAAAACATCATAAGGAAAATATTACAAACTGAAATACCAGTCAAAATAAACGATCTGTTGCTCACAATGCCTCAACTTCGATCGACACTCACAAACATTGCTCCAGTTGGTAAATTACCAAGAGAACACGGAAGGGAGAAGGAAAGTGGAGCAAGTGCAACGGACCCAATGCTACTAGCGCTCACATCCGGACGACATTCGGTGGTCATAGAGATGGGTATATTAGGAACGGTCCTCTCGGACAATTGCAGATAGAGGTTTTGGGGTAAACGTCCTACCAGGAGATACCTGGAAGAAGTTGGGACAGCCGACATTGTGGCCACCTATGTTCCAATTACTAACAATGGACCAACACGGCATTAAACCTCTCGGGATCCTGATGACACAACTAGTGACTAATGGAACACAACCATTCCTACCCGATTTCATCATCCTGCTGAAGAGGAGAGGATATGACGCCATTCTGGGTTGAGGATGGCTCGTACAAGCAAAGGTTGAGCATGACTGGAAGAAGAATTCACTATTAATGGAAAGCAAAGGACGAAAATTCATTATTGATTTACACACACAAATGGTGGGCGAAGAAGCTCTATCATTTGATTCTGAAGAAGAGAATAAAGGAAAGTAGCGAATGTAACTGGATGAGGAAGGAGTCCTATGGTTGGAAGGTGGATCGACGGATGATGATTTGGATTCGGTGAATGGAATATTTCAGTGACAGATGGAGGCTTACAAACTCTTCTCGAGCTGCAACATCTTAGGTCGAAGAAGAAAAAGGAAGAAACGAGTTCCCGGAGGAATATAGTGAACTAAAGGAAGGAGAAGCGCAAGTGGATGAAACACTAGCCCATATGTTTAGTGAAGATAAGCTGATAAAATATGAAGAGGCCATAGTACAAACCATGAACCTCGGAGATGATATTGAACCAAAAAACATACTGGTGGGAGAAGAGAGAGCTTTGACCCACATGAAGAAGAGAAGAATACACCGTATGGCTAGAAATTTGTAGGAAGAGACCTGGAGGTGCACCATACGACAAGCACAGGACAAGGGAAAAATACCGTACAGAGTGGAGGCTCCATATGGACAAGGAGCTACCATCGTACGACCTTCTGGAAGCAGGCAAGGAAGTACTAAACGGCCTAGACAAAGAAACTGTACGAATTCAGGAAAGGACCGTACGAACCAGCTAGGGTACCGTATGGACAAGAGTACAACATCACCGTACGGTGTATGAACAAAATTGTATGGCCATAGAGGGGGATACACATTGCCAGACAACACTGTACGGTCAAACAAGGTAACCGTACAGACAATCAAAAGAGGCTACCGTACGGACACACATGCACTATCTGTGAAGGAGAAAGCACCGTACGGCCTTCTGTACGACAGAAGATAAACATAGGGCTGTATGAACATGTAAGAGCATTATTGGGAGGAAGAAAGTACCATACGTTGTACGGAGGAGCAATTAAAACAACAGAAAGACATGGAAGCGGCCATAGAAGAGAAAAGTTGGATTGTATGAAGTGGTTGTACGGCCCTTGCAGGATCGATGGGAGAATGAAGGAGGCATTGCCATACGATCAGTTAGAGGGTTGCAAAAGACAGAATGACCATTATTGAACGAGGGTAGAGGTGACTAATAGAAGGGGATAGGGAGTGTTCAAAAAAATAAAAATAAAAATAAAAAAAGGTTATAAAGATAGGGTACAGACACCGTGCAGCCCATTTGAACGCCGTACGACTGAAGCAGAGATATTGAAGACTGTACGAGCATACCATACAAGACTGTACGGAAGGCTGAAACCGTACGGACATATCAGAGACACCGTATGGCTACACAAGGACACAATATGGCATGGGAGCTAGTGAGGACACCATACGGATGTAGAAAGTCACCATGTGACTTAAGGTAAACGTACGGCCAACCAAATAATGTACGGACAGGAAGCTATTACCATGGCTAGAACAAAAGACAACGTATGGCCAGAATAGAAGACTCGTACAGTCAAGCAGATACTAAATACAGATGGACATCGCAAGCATAACTTGTACGGCTAAGTAGGTGGCTACTAGCAATAGTAAGACCGTATGGCCCAGGGACATATCTACCTTACAGCTGAGCAGTGCAAGTATTATCTGTGCATTATAAGTATATCGTACGGATTGGAAGGAAGGATTGCAGTACAAGAAGGATTGCCATATGACATAGAAGGGTGATAAGAGAGGTTCTAAAAAAAAACGACAAATCGAAATAGTTTAGAATGAGTAACGTATGATACCGAAAGGAAGGGTAAGACATAAAAGGTAGTTAAATGTAAGTGGTTGGTTGAAAGAGTATGGAATCGGAAGATAATCACAAAAATGGTGTATTCCATGGAATTTTGTGTGGTTTTGAGAGTGCTAATTTGGTCTTGGCGGTGGGGGTGCTGCCCCTCGACCCCACCCTGTATTGCACTTGGGGCATTGCCCTAGGACCCCGCGGCGGCGCTGCCCCTCAACCCCACTGGGGGTGTTGCCCCGTAGACCCCCAGTCACTTCAGTTATCAGTCGTGGGAAGTATGACCAATTGATGAGACCTGGAGCTATTGTAGGCATGGAGTGTCTATGTACTAGAGGTGGAAAGAACAATAGAGCAAGCCTTACAAGAGGGGTGATACACTTTGAGGCACTTGGAGTAGGTGTTGGACGTGAAGCTGTCTTGGTGGATACATAGAAAGCTCAGGAGGAGCTGATCATCCAGTTGAAGGCAGTATAGTGACACTTGGCTCAGTGTACACAGGAGTTGGAAGCAAAGAAAGCAGCACGGGTGGATATTTTGTAATTGTCATCCAAAGACAACTTTTCTTTTTGGGGGGGATGATGTTAGTAAAGTTATAAAATAACTGATGGGTAGATTAGCATGTTTTCGGTAAAGTTATAAAATAGTTGACGGGTAGATTAGCATCCGAAAGGATGCATGACGGTTGAGTCACCCCTTCGAAATGGTATATGTACACCATCCGGAATGGACTTTGGATCATGGTGGTAATCATCATTGGAAGCACTATGTAATCTCTTTGGCATATATGTGAATAATAAAAGGAGTACTGTTGTGTTACATATTCTTTTCTGTTGTTTACATGCATTAAACTATTTATCACATATGGCAAACAAAAAAGACTTATATGGGTTTGATTAGCTCTAGAACTGTTTGGTATAGCGTTCTTAAGGTTTGGAGCAGCCTTCAGTCTATGGAAACTGGTATGTTTGAGTGGAATGCCGAAAGTCACCGGTAGAAGACTGGGCATGAAACATTTCAGTATTTCCAATCAATACTTCTGCAACAAAGAGTGTATCAAATTCCTCTATATTAGTATATCAGATTCCTTTTGCAGGTAAGTCCTTTTATAAAATCTAATATTCTGACTGCTGTGAGAGTTTATATTTTAATTTGGGATATTTTACTATAGGTTCGTGTCTAGATTATGTTTGGTCAAAAGCAATAATGTCAACCTTAGTAATCAGCCATCACTGATCAAGTATTATCAAAACCATCAAACAAATCATCATCATTCTGCTGTTACAAATTATAAGCACAAAAAGTGTCACTAGCATTAGTACTAGCAATGCTAGCCTCAGGAGCAGTCTCAACATCACTAGGTAGCTTGTGATCATCATCATCAATTACAAGTGCATCAAAGCAGGCAATCAAATCTTCCAACTTCACATGCTCTAGTTCAACATTCCAATGCTTGAAGGACAACCTTGACTACTGATTTTTCTACTTCTTGAAGGACAAACTCCTTAATGGTAGGTGTATGCATGCCGTAGGAATCATCATCAACATTCTCAAACTCCTCACTTGTTTAGAGGGAGGGTCATTGCCTCATGAACATTCTCATTCTCAAAAACATCATCTTCATTTTCCACTGCCCCATCTACTACGAGATCAGAAGGAGGTTTCATTGCTTGTTCGAGGAGTGCAGATCCCTTTCAACCTTTTTCATATACACTGACCAACATTGCTTTGTGCTATACCTCTAGGAGGCCACACAGCTTTGTGACCACACTTTGCAACTTCTATTCCCTCAGAGCTAGGCCTCGGATCAGCTTATCACTACCTTTTTCTCGCCCATGTCTCCTGCCCAGGGCATGAAGCGGTTGCTCAGTACCTCCATCTTTAGTCACACCAGATCTGTGAGACTACGCAGCAGGTCCACTTGACAGCGAGCCTCCATCTCTAGCACTACTTAGGGGCGAACCAGGGATCGTGGTCGCCCCAAACCCTACCCTTCGGTGCTGGACTTTTTCCTATTGCAGAAGGACCTCTAGTCCTTTTCTTGGTGGTTTCTTATGCTGTCTTGCTCACTCTTTCCCAGACAATGTTTGGTGCTCCTGTTGTTGGCTGTTTCCTTGTTTGTAAGCATTCAGTACCTTAGACCCTTTTGGTGGTCTTTTGTTGGACATTAATAAATTTATCTTATCTTGTAGTTTTTCTATCCTCTTCTTTAGAAAATAAATCAAAAACTATCACACTCTCTCTTCACAAAGTCAGACTTGTTGCATTATCTTAGATGGTGATTCATGAAACCATTGGAAGGTAATTCTTCCTTAATAGTTTGAGCCTTGAGGAAGTGTATCATATTCCTCAAACATGCTAAGAATTTCTTCAATCTTCTTCTACTTATATGAACCCACTGTCAAATTCTGAATTTCTGCTGAAAGCGCGAGATTGTAAGAATATCTGTGCTTTGATAGCACTGTAATGGCCACTCTCAAATCTGAAAAATTGCAAATTATGAATTTTTTTTTCTTAGTTTTAAGATTTTTTAAATTTTTTATTGGGTCGTTTTTGCAATATTTAGAAAAGTTTGGACAATGCCTAATAAGTAACGAGGTGTTGATAACAATGATATTCTTAACACAAATACAATTCCAGCCAACTGAAGTCCTAGCTTTATTAGAAACAAATTATAGTTGACGTACCAATTAACATGATAATTGTTCATGGAAATATAGTCCTAAACTGATCTGTTCAACTACGAATAAGAATCCCAACAAACAACTTAAAATCTGTCACGACAAACCTCATGTGCAGATCAGCAATAAAACGGCCTGCTATTGGCTACAACTTTATCCCAAAATGGTATGGTTGACCATTAAAAAACTGGGTCCGCAAATATAACTCCTAGATTCATGCCAATGACTTGATTCTTCTGTGTAAGCATGCATTGAAACCCTGAAAATACAACCTGTGAATGATGTATGAAGGCTCTTGGAGGGTAATTAACCTCTGCAAGTGTCCTGATTATGAAGGGATTTCATCCTTTACAACAGATCTGAGAATTTTCTCTCTAAACAGCTGTTGCTCACCAAATTTGACAACATAGATTGAATCAACATAATTGTTAATATGCCATTTTAATTCCCTTTAAATCCAAAAGATGCAGTTTTAGAGTTTCCCTTTATTTTGTTAGATTGAAATGAAAATTTTATTATTATAAATTCCCTAAAGTTGGATGTCCATTTTATGCCCCTTAATTTATTTATTATGTTGTTTAAAAGCAAGGGGCACAAGCGCCAAAGTTCCTGCCTTTAATGTGGTGGGTTTTGGGGTAAGAGTTTAGTCAAATTGTACATTTAATTGCGAACTTGAAATAGAATGCTAGATGCCGTGGAGGGATTACAATTCGTAAAGACCAACTATAACAAATTTACTCTTAAAAGTTCTAAGAATCTATAAATGTCAATATGGATTTCACAGTCTATGATTTGACATTCAATGTTTACTATCTCTTCTTACAACATAAGCATGTTCACTTTATCCATTCTTCTTAAAGGCTTTTACACCTATATAACTTTTTTTATCTATCGTGCCAACACACGTGTACCTGAACCAAAAGACAAATTGCCAAATTCTATGAGGAGTGTTGGTTTTTCATTGGAGTCTCTATCTTGTAGCAATCTAACCTATTAGTCCACAAAGTTTCATGACGCCAAGACATTCACACATGTTTTGGAAATGGTGGGGGAATGACAGTGCACTTGATGTATAATTATAATATTTGAAAATTAATTTGTAAAAATTAGTAAGAAATTTTTTAATTTAATACATTATCATTAACAATAGATAATTAAGAGACTCTTTGAATGGTGATTCTAATGCAATTCATGGCAATTGGAACATTGAGCTTGATGATCACGTCTTTAAAGCTGATTTTCTGAAGGGTGCATAATAAAAGGATGAGGCTAAAAGCTTTGAGTCCTTAATTTCAATTTGCGAAGCCCAAGCCTTGCAACCATGGCTAGGTGTGTACTCATGTATGTGGCCAAAGTACCTTCTAAGTGGTTAGTTTAATAAGTCTTTAAAGTTGATTTAATGACAGGTACACAATCAAAGCCTAAAAGTTTTAACTCCTTGGAAGATCTCTAAAATTTCATGTAGACTAGGTGTTGAGTATGAGTTCGAGTCTGAGACCAAAAAAACTTACCAAGCCCAGTTTATCCACTTTTATGGCCTTTATTTAGAGAGTTTAAAGGGCCACTGTGCCATCTATTGTGGATGAATGTAATATTTGTTTTTTAATTAGCTCCTTGATGGTGGATAAATATATATTTATCTCACAAAATGATGTTGTTTGTTAGAAAGTAAAGTCCACCAAGATAATTGAGAGTGGAGGGGTGAGTAAAACATTTAATCAATTAGTGCAACAACCATAGCAAGATCACCATACACAATAACACTAGATTTGTTAATAGGGAAAGCCTTGATTAGAGGGAAAATCTTAGTGGGGATAGTACCCACAAAATGTACGAATATATAAATTCCTTGTAAGAGGATGGACCCTATTAAGAGTCAGTGAATTACATACAGTACATATCAGTCCTTGTTAGGAGATTTTGAATCCTTCTGAGGAGATTCCAACCCTGTTAGGAGTTGTGCCAACCTTGTTAAGAGTTGTGGAAGGAAATAGGATCCACTGTTCAAACAACTTCTAGGGCAAGACCACCCAACTCAATGTCCAATTGGCCTTAGTAGTATCCTTCGCATAATGATACCAATTAACAACTGTCCATAGTAACCTCTTTGTCAAATACAATCTCTCTGTTAGCTTGTCGTGCCTTAATCGCACCAAACACTTACTTGATCTCAAGATATTCAATATCAAGTTCACTGGATCTCACATCCAAGTTCGCATACTCGCATTTTCAAATCAATTACACACTCACTACAAGGAAAACAACATTCCTTTATACCAATTCCTCAAACTAATTATTGAGTCGGCCTTGAGGCTTTCTCAATTTACAAATATAATATAGGACCACATTAAGATAATACATTACACGTTACATTAAAACTTTACATATTTTCTCAATTACAACCAAACTGTTGGCTCACAGTCTTCACAATTCTTCACACGATGCTCATCAGGATGTGCACGTTTGACCACTACATCTTCATCATGTCTTCTACCTCTGTACAATATCGCTTAACAACTAGATTCTATCTCTATTAGGAGATATAATCAAACCATCAACAGTTGCTTCTCAAGAACTCTGTCTGAACGTTGTCTTCAATAAATCTCGAATAATTGTCAACAGTCTTTTGTGCACGCTCTTACCCACACCATCAGAACACACTGTAGAACACATCCTCAACTGCATATAGTCTTATCTTCAATCCTCAAACTGCACAGCCTCAATCTCTGTCTGCTGCTTTGTCCATCTTCTAGAAAATAACATGTATGTTGACATCAATGAAAAACACTGCCATGAATGCAACATATGATCACTATATCATCTCTCTAACAATGTTAGGATACTCCCCCATAGGAATACCAACAACATTCATGCTAACATTGTTATAGAACTCAATTCCTACCGGTTAACTAAAGTAGTTGGATGCAGATTTATTTTAAGTTTTGTGGTTTCAAATGCCTGAGAGGGGATTAATTTGAATGACATTATGTCAAAATCCACTGTGAATTTTGTATTCATTCTTTTGTAAAGGACTTGACCCTGATTAATATGGGTATAGAAGATCAAGGGCCTGTAATGTTACGCTGCTGAGACCACTAAATGAAAGAAAGAATGTGAAGTTTTACATATTCATAATTACATCCTTAGGGAGCTACCATAAGCCAATCTGATTTAAGGGATTGTGGTATAATGCTGATGTGAGGCCATGTGGCTAGAGATTAATTTGCAAATACGTGTGGCATTTTCATCTATGCATGTGCTCTATCTATGCTTCCACATCTTAGACTGTCTTAGAGCGTGGCATCAAGTCTTTTATACAAGTATATTTGTTATTCCTAGACAGTGATAACCATTGACGAAGATGCATTTGAACTACATTCCAGCTACGATGTTCCCAGATAACTAGCTACGGGCATAAGCCAAAGGCGCATCCATGAAGATATTCTAATTTCTTAGAGGGAAGATCCTATGGTTGTCCAGGGAAGATACAAATTATAACCTTTAAAAAAGTTTCTCTTTAATATTTGATATTAGACTTTATAACATATTTACACAAGTGAGATATCTTACTACTTGTTTTAGACATATTTATATTTGTAGATTATTTCTAAAATTTAGTGTGAAAATATTATATGTTTTAATTATAGTAATATAAATTAATTTAATAATAAATTATAGAAACAAAATTTAATAGTACATATATTAGATTTAAATTAAATTTTAATTACATATTCGATTAGATTAAGGTCACAATACTCTAATTTACTTTTCTAACTTTATATTTTGTAATTTAAGATAGATTGTAATAATAGATCAAATAATATACATTATAATATAAATATTGTAATATTTAGAAATAAAATTAATACTTAAATAGTAAATATAAATGAACATATAATACATATTATAATAATATTATATATTTATTATTGTAAAATATAATAAAGAAAATTGATTTTTTCTGGAAAATTACGTACGTTATTTATAATATAATATAAAATAATAAGCAAAACATATATATTTTTTAAAAAATGGACTGGTTACTTTTCCAGATCTAATTGTTCCATGTTGCAGACATGACAGACATACTTTGGCAACCATGTTGTCTTCAACCTTTGTGACAATTGAAATAACTCACAGTATCACATGCAAATTATATAAATCTTTTAAATATATTTGACAGCTACCTAATGCTGGTATTCTAGATTTTATATCACTTAAGCTTATAGCTTTGGTAGCTACTGTGATCTAAAATGAAACCATTTAAATTCCATTATACTTTGATAGATGTCCATACACTTGTCCAATGTTGGTGCAGATTTTTAGAATTTGACTTTACAATTGTCAATTGCATTAATCCCTTTAATGTTTTGAAAATCTCTTCAACAAATAACGTTTGTGCATATTTCACTAAGTTACCATGGTACCTCCCTTCCCGTCCCCCAGACTTGTAGAAGGTTGAACTGGTATGAAGTTAGGGTCTGGTTCAAACTCTAGTTCGAGTAGGGTTCTAGTTTTGACCTGCGAGTATGATGGAGTTTGAAACCAGCTCGAACCTAGGTGAACCAAGCCAGGAAATTCAAACCAAGTTTGAACCCGTTGTTTACTAGGCCCTGCAGATAGCTGAAAACATGTTTTTTTGCAAAATTAATAGTTGGTTGGCATCCACAACTCTAAAAGGTTGTTATGAATTGCTTTTGGTGGCCTCTCATTGTCATTTTATGTTTCCAAATAGGTTATTTTGTCTTAAGGAAGAGCACAAAAATGGTTAAGCAAGAATTCGATTGTACAAGGAGTTTAAAGATTGATTTGTGAGTGCTCTTCAAGTGTTTGTGCCTCATTCCTACACATTTGCAAGCTTACAATGGTTGGAAAAGGTAAGTTATTGTTCCATCTGCTTTTGTTTTTTTTCTATTTTTTTTTTTTTTTCTCTTTCATTCTTTATAAGATCTTTTCCATTTTTTTCAGAATTTTTCATTTTCTTGCATATAAATTATAAAATGAACACGTATATAATTTCTTGCCATAACAAAAAGGAACCAGAATGAACAAAGAATAGAACCCAACTCTAATTCTCCTCTATTGAAGTATGTAAATATTATAAAACCCCTTCCAGGAGGTGGTGAATTTCATTGTAGATGTCGTGGTTCTAGTGTAAAAAGAAATAGTTCTTATTATTGTGTGGTAGGTCATTTGTGTGGATACACTAGAAGAGGAGTCAATAAATGCCCTAGCAAACAAGGTGCCCCTATACCAAATGAAATCATGTTAAAATATATTGAAGAGCATGAGGCAACAGAAGATAGAGAAGGACGTAGGGCAACCAAACTCAACAACAATAAAAGTAAGAAAAGAGCAAAGGAAATGCAACCCCCCCAGATGTTATAGTACAAGACCACCCCTTTTTAAATACCGCATTGGACACAAAGACTAAATTTGTACCCCTTACACACAAAAGAAAGGGACCACTAAAAACTGCTTTTTATAATAAGAGTCGAGAAATTGCTAACATTAAAGTGTGAAGATGCCTATATGCAAATGGGTTGTCCTTTAAAGTTGTTGGCTATCCATTTTGGAAGGACATGTTGAGGTGTGCCAATGAAGCTCCAAGAGGGTATTGTGGCTCTGGGTTTGAGAAAGTAAGCACCACCTTGTTGGATCAAGAGTTCCAATGGATTGAAGATCAATTGAAGCCTATAAAGGACTCATGGGTTGAGATAGGGGCGATAATTGTTTCAGATGGGTGGAAGGATTCCAGGAACCGTCCCTTGATCAATGTCCTTGCGGTGTCCCCTAAAGGGGCAATATTTCTGAAAGCAGTGGATTGTGAGGACCAAGTAAAAGATGGGCTATTTATTGCTAATATCCTAATTGAGGCCATTGAATAAGTGGGTGCTAGAAACATTATCCAAGTAATAACGGGCAGCACAAAGAATTGTAGAGTTGTTGGTTTGTTGGTGAAGAGCGATATCAACATATCTTTTGGATACCTTGTGCGTACCATTCACTTAAAATCTTATGCTACAAAAGATTGGGAACCAAATTGATGGATCAAAACAGTGTATAAAGAGGCTGAGAACATCCAAATGTTTGTCACAAACCACCACATGACGCAATCTCTTTTCAGAAACTACTCAAAATTGGAGATATTGAAGGTAAATGAATTTGAACTCTAGTAATTTAATTTTTGATATTTGACAATTTCTGATTTATTATATATTGCTTGTGCAATGTATATGCTTTTCTAAAATATGTATCTAATAGTTTTTTTTTTTTCCCTCTTGAGACCCGTTTTGCATCACATATGATTGTCTTGAGATGACTTGGGCAAGTGAAAGAGGCACTTCAAGGTATGGTAATCAGCCACAATTGGGGTGTATGAAAGCAAAAGAACACTGATAGGGAAAACAAAATAAAGGATAGGGTATTGGCTAACTCATGGTAGGATTGTGTGGAGTATCTCCTTAAGATCACCGAGCCCATTATGAGCATGCTTAGTTACACTGACATGGGTAGGCCTTGCCTTGGAGAGATCTATGATGGCAAAGACTTAATGCTTGAGAAGATTAAACAAATTATAAATGAGGAGCAAGATCTGCAAGAGACCTTCAAACAATTGCAAGCAATTATTGTTGGAAGATGGAACACAATGCCCACTCCACTACATTTGCTTGCCTATGCCTTGACGCCCAAATACTATAGCTCTCAATAGTGTAGTCTACCAGGAAGGTTGCCACCATATAGAGATATAAAAGTGTCTAACGGGTACTAGGCAACATTTGGAAGACTAGTTCCAGATGATGATATGAGAGATGTAATCATGGATGAGCTCATAGAGTTTGTGAATGCTAGAGGTCTAAGTAACGATGCTCTTTGTCATCGGTTCAGGAAGGATGCTCATAGTTAGTGGTACCTCCATGGCTAAAGATTCCAAATATTGCAGCCCTTTGCAATCAAAGTTATATCACAAGTAAGTTTTATTTTAAAAAAATTAGCTCACTTTATCTTCAAAAGCATCATGACTAGAAAGTAATTTTAAATTTTTATAAAATTGAATTAATTCTTTTCGTAATTGCTTATTGTGTCTTGTTTTCATAGGTTGCTAGTTCTTTTGCATCAGAAAGAAATTGGGGCACTTATTCTTTCATCCACTCGGTGAAGTGCAATAGGTTGCAATCCGAAAAAGAAGAGAACTTGGTATTTGTGCATTACAACTTGCACCTTCTTTCACACAAGAGTAAAGAATACTGTTTACTATACAGGGTAAAAGAATACTTAACACATGTAGTATGGTAAGATATAACACAGAACAAATACTTTATTCATATACGCAATATGCTTATTACAATAACTCCAATGATGATGATAATTACAAAGTCCATTCCGGACGGTGTACATATATCTTCCCGAAGGGGTGACTCAACCATCATGCGCCCTTTTAGATACTATTCTACCCGTCGACTACAATATAGATTTTACCAACAACAAACACAAAGAAGGGGAGACAAATAAGTAGGATATAGGTGCAGAGATTGCGGACTTGGATGCTTCCACTTCTTAGCTTACAGTGGATGATTTTGATTACTTTGATGCCAATACCATTGTTGCTTTTGCTGATCCCATTAGCCTTAGCTCAACTAATGCCGGAGAGGAAGAAGAAAAAGAAGATGAAGAAGATGAATATGAAGAATAAGATGAAGATTGAAGATCATAGAATATTAATGGATTTTTATTCTATTAGTTGAACAATGAACTTGAAACAATGATACTTGAACTTGATGCTATGATATATTTTTTATGATTTGAATCTTTGATGTTGAACTATATGATGGCATGATCACTATGATTACAAGTTTATGGTGTTTTTGTTGCTTAAATGTGTTTATGGTACTATGCTACATTCTAATTTTAACTCGTGCTTCATAAATATGTGTGTACATATAGATATTTTATAATTTTTGCATGTTTTTGTACAAACGAACCCAAACCCCTTTCCAAAATCTTGATGAACTTGTGAACTGGTTCTCGAGCTTCGAACTTAGAACCGAACCCAAACCGATAACTTAGATATTTTACAATCATTGCTGAAGGCTACATTTCTTTGAGGCATTCATAGACAGTTCATGTGCCCTGTGCTTCAATTTTTTTACATGTCTACATACATGCAACCAC